>CM076945.1:24457500-25015000 GCA_039566865.1 Aurelia coerulea
CTGGAATGCACAGCGAGCGATCTAGCTACCTGGGTTTCAGAGAAAATTTTGCGGCTTTGTTTGTTTTGTATTACTGGTTGATAGAATTTCCTTTGTCTGTGATCACTAATCGCTTTGAATTGAGGTGTCAACAAAAGCAACTCGTGCTATTGTATTACAAAATCTGCCCTTGTTTGAGCGAGTCAGAAAATAATTCCCGTTCGAAAGGCCACTGTTCCCTCGATAACAAAACAATGATATTTCCAAATATATGATGGACATGTTCAAATCCATTTTGAAATTTACCTGAATAAAATCGGGCAGTCCGTTCTGAAATCATAAGGGATTTCTGTAGAAAGCCATTGCAAGAATCCTTCAAAACGTGCCGAAAATCACGAACAAATTCTCCCAATATTTCTCCCTTTCAGCAATGACTTCAACGCGTTTCAGCACGAGTTATCCTAGCCTACGCATAGACCCATTATCCCAAAGGAGGAAAGGGTCTACGAAACAAAGAGCGAAGGCTTGCTACGGCCACCCAATTAATCATTCTAATCCCCTTTTCAAATTATTTGTGAAACGCTTTGAAACCATAGAAATAGAATTATTTCTATGGTTGAAACAAAGGCTGCATAAATTAAGTTTCCAGAAGTCTAGAACCTCAGTAGCAAGCTTTTGCTCTTTTTTTCGTAGACCCTTTACTCCTTTGGGGCAAGAGTTATCCTCTTGCGATGTTGAAATCGCCCGAAATGATGTTGCTATGCTCCGAGGGATGACACTTTGGCCCTCCCCAAGGGATAACGTATGGCGAGCGATTGAAAATGAGACTTAGGTTTCAGCAGTTTTTCACAGCGCAACAACTATGACGATGTTGGTGACAAGTTTTCTTTGTCAGTGGCTTTGATGAGAGCCCGCATTCGATCAGTTTTGTGGACGCAATTGTTTGCCACAAGCAAATCGGAAGATAAAATAATACGTCACACTTCATAGGATTTTTACTTCCTGTTCCTGCTTGCTTTCAACTAAATAAAGTCAGTTCAAGTTTTAGTCTATTTCATTCTCATTGGTGTTTATGTGCACGCTCACTTGCCTGTGAGGGGTGGTTGGAAACATGAAGATTTTTTGTGGGTTCATACTTGTTGCCGTTCTAACTTTTGAAAGCAATGTGGGAGTTCAAGGACAACAGTCATTACTGAGAGGAGGGTAGGTTTTTTCTTTCGTAAGTAAGTATAAGCTCGAATCGAATTGGCAGAGAACAACAGCTCTTTTTAGAAAATGTGTTAGATTTTAATTATCATGCAAAAAGTGAAAGCCAGTCGTCTGGTCGTGTCACGTTTGGATACTGTACTCGTCCTTCTTGTGTGTGGTCACATTACAAGGGTTAAACTGCATGTATTTTTTGTTATAAGAATTAGAAACCACTCATAAGAAACTTTAAACTCTGATAATTTCAAGAAACTGTTAGTGCTGGCACAAATTCTTAGCTGCAGAATACGCGCGTAGCCCCCTACAGCAAGATCGAATAAAATAACTCTTATTTTCTTATTTCATCTTGCCTGAAGAAGTTTGCAACTGTTAAAAAAAACATTTGTTGTCCTCTTCTAATTCTTAGGCCATCGAACTTTCCAGGACAACTTCGTAGCAAGTAAAACGAATAAGAATTATTCCAGGGGCATTGCACTGGAACGAAACAGAAGCTGACAATATAGGGCTTGGCACGCACAATCTAGAGATCTGGGAACTATATTTTTGATATTTTCGCGCCATTTTCCAACGCAAGCCTAAGGCCACCCACCGAGAGAGGGCAGAAAAGCGAAAGGAGCTGAATTAATAATAAAGCACAAGATGCCAAATGCAAGCGGTAAAGGTACACACAATATTGACAATTTTAAATCATACAACAAACTATCCAGGTAGTGTGGGCGTGGGTACATAAAACGATGAGACGTCATTGGGTTTTTTAGTTTGGCCTTTCCTTTGCCCCACCCAAGATAAGGCAGTCAAAATACATACCATGCAAACTCATCTACCTCCTCCCTATGCCTAGAGTGAGTGTAGGGGACATCCACCCCGATCGGGATACTTTCAAAAAAGAAAACCACCCATATCTACATTTAGTTGTTCTATTCCCGACCTTAATTAATGGGGTGTCGAAATATGAAATTTTAAGTAAAATTGGCTACATGTAAGCTGCCCACAAGAAAAGAATACGAGGGACTACAGCCTCATTGCAGGCCTAAAAAATGCCCTAAACCTGGAAGCAAATCCCAAAACAAAAGGTTCCTGGTTTCTTGTCACAAAGCACATTTTGTTGCCAAATTATATAGCCTCAATCAAAAAGTGTTTTGTCAAAACAGTGCACATTGAGAAACTCATTTTCCAGCAAACAAGTTTGATGTATCTGGAAGAAAAGTTAAAATCAACAAAATTTAGCAAAACTGTTGCCTTACTGAATTTGATATGGTTTGCTGCATTAATACGCATACAAATTACTACAATTAAGATTATTAAGTAACAGCATTTATCGGTTTTCGTTCATTGCTTATTAGGCATTCTCATTTAGGACCAACCCTCTCTCTTTGGAGTCAAATAGCCTTGAATACAGTTTTATAAGGAATTGTTGATTCTTGAGGACAATCTTTACAATTCAGGAGAGGACAACATTGGGAATAATGCGGACAACAGCAGTATGTGCATAAGCATACAGGAAGAAAAATCTAGGGGGACTGCCGGACACAAATTCGATTGTTTAATAACATTTTTGCCCGATTGGGACTGATTGTTGATAATTTTTCTAATGTTGCGGTGGCTACTAGGCCCCCTGGCTCGTACACCTGTGAATATGTATTCTTTTCTAGACTATAGGCTTTCCTTTTGTTGAATGAAGCCGAGTGTTAACCTTTTTTCTTTCCGTAAGAAAGTTCTAATTCATCATTTTCTGGGTATCCTAAGATCTTTCAATTTGCACGTTTCCTGCACCCATGGTATTGAAGAAGATACAGAACGTATCAATGGCTCCATGGGTTCTTGTCATGGGTCTAATAAAGACTTCTTTTCCATCCACCATACGCTTGAAAAATATGTGGCCACAAACTGATATATGTCCTGATGTTATTTTCTTTTCTAGGTTGAATGTGTGCAGCAGAACATACAAATATAACACCTATTACACAATAACAGCATATCGTGTTGCCTATAGCAACTACAGAACTTGCTGCAAAAAAATTTGGGGCATTTGTACAAGGAGGTGTACAAGATATAGGTAAGTCTAGTATATGATCATACATGAACTTTATTGGTTTAGTTTATCAAAATGTTAACATTTTACAGTTTTGATATTTAAGCTTTTATCGCAGGGGGCTTTGAGGCAATCTTAGAACGATACTGCCATGGAAAATTGAAAGCTAAGAACAAATTATTTTTACAAACATAATTCACTGAATAAAAGGGAGAAAAATCCCTGCTCCAACATCTCTGCTTTTCATTTGTAGCATATAGGGAAAAACAAAAAGTTGGGGGAAAATCTCTGAGGCAATCTTATACTGCATTCACACTGCCATGTTAAGCCAGCTTAAGCTAAACCAGGTTATTGATTGTTGCATTTTGATTGGTCAATCCAACAAATCAAATTCATTTGATTTTACGAAATTTAACCTCATTTAGATCAAGCTGGTTTAACTGCCTCGGTGGGAATGGGGTATTAGAACAACACTACCATGGAACATCAGCAGCTCTCTAAGAACAAGGCTTTTTGCAAACACAATTCACTGAATAAAAGGGAGAAATAGCCATGCTCCAACATCTCTGACTCTTCAGGGAAAAATGAAAAATCAGAGTTAAAGAAATTTGAGAATTTGCTCTAACATCTCAGACATCTCCGACTTTTCGGTCTTACCGATTACAATATGCAATAGCTCCTTGTCCCTTTCAATTTCACTGCCTTTTCTAGGACCAGAACTGTTGCATACACACAGAATAAATTGAAAGTCAATACAGGTGTCTCACATCACTGTTGTGCTGGATACAGGAGAAGAGGAAATCAGTGCCCTGTCGGTACGTTCTAACTTTCTTGTTCATAATTTGATATCTGCATTTTGTGCATAGTGTCACATGTCATATGTCATGTTACCCAGACTAGGCTTTTTGCAACTCTGGTGAGACTAAGGGGGGCACAAAGTACCCCCCTCTGGTTTTTCTCGGAATCATAAGTGCTAGAGACTTGAAACTTGGCACAAGTAACAAACATGATAAGGCAAACAAGTTGATGTGATTTGTTTTTGTTTATGTCACGTGACTAAGTGCTGACATCAGCAAATGTTGCTAATTTGGGTGTAAAACCACATGCACTTTGTCGCGTTGTATCTCCAAATTAATAACATATATCGATGTGATATTTGAAATTTTTGCTGATGTAAGCATTTATTTATTTTGTACGAAAAAAGAGCAATTTTTGTCTAAAATTGATTATAAATTACTTTAAAAAAATAGCAAAAAATGCTAAATATACATAAATGACCCGCTGCATCATATGATGTCACTCATTTTTCTAAAAATGAAGCCTAATATGGTTTTTCGTCAGTACGCATGCGCAACATTCAATTACTGATGACGTCATCAAAATCAATGAACTATCTATCAAATGAAAGCTTGTTTCAAGACGACTTAAACAATGCTTGTCTCATTGCCATAGAGCCATTGGTTCCAAAGTTATGACTTAAAATGTATTTATTTTGCGGAGCACTCAATTTAAAATCTTGTGTTGACCCCCGGAATCAGTGTCAAAATTTTTGAAATTGACATAAAAGGATGTCTTATAGGTAGAAACTGAAAGTCACAAAAAAGCTAAACTATTCTAGAGCTACTCGACGAGCTGTGTGGAAAAGTTTACTAGGGGGCGCACTTTGTGCCCCCTCCCTTAGTCTGGATAGGGTTAAGGTGCATGGATATGTTAATATTATCAGTGGGTATTGTAAATTTTCCTGTTGGCAGGTTGTCCTTAAATATACCTAACGTTGATTATACTTAAGCCTTAGATTGATCAAAATCATGAAAACAAGTTTTCAAGAAAATTCCTGACATTGCTAGTAATTTTGGCCAATGAAATACTTTTTAATCTCAGGTTAAAACAAGAAAAATTACTTCATTAATACTTTTGGGTCGAATTTTCAATATTCTGTTGGATCCTTGCAAATATCATGAACATTTTATATCAACTGTATGAAATGTTATCATTGTTTTAGCTGTTTGCACTCCGGCTTGTCAAAATGGTGACTGTATTGCTCCCAACACATGTAGATGCAGGCCTGGATTTTCTGGAAAGTACTGTCGAATCGGTGAGCATTGTTTACTCGTATTCTCCTTTCCCTTATTGAAACACATCTCTTCATAATTTCAATCTTGTTCGCGATTGACTCAGCACTTTATTGACTTAACTGCAAGGAAAACCCTCTATATTGTCATACAGCCCTCATTTTTGGGAGTTTTAAATAGGTCCCTGTCTAATTAAGCCCCCCCCTCCCAGAAGCCTATTGCATCATTTACGTATACTGTATATCAAATGCAATTGGTCAAACAACTAACCTACTGTGATATTTCAATTACATTTGTTTTAGAGTCAAATATATTGAAGATGCCCTAGTGGGCGAAACTAGTTAGCAGATAGCTGAATAAATGAAAAAAAGCGCGAAGATCAACTCGATGCCTGCTCTCTGAGGATGTTGTCCCTCTTCTTCATCGTTCACAATACATGTAAGGTAGAATAGATATGAGTTGCTACCTTTTTCATAATATTTCCTTTATTTTACCATTCATTGGTAACATTAAGTTGCCACACATATTATTAATGGTGAAAAATACCTGGTACCTCAAAAACGTATGCATATTAGTAAGTCTTGTAGAACAGTGAAAATGCAGGGAACCCCGGGGGTACTTGATTAGGAAAGTGACGGGGGTGTGCGAAAAACCTCTCCACACCCTGCACCCTGTCGCATAAAAAATAGGCCAAAAGTATACTCTGTCACATAAAAATTTTGTCTCTCATATACACTGTAGAACGCAATTTTGCTTGTGATACCCTGTTGCATAATTTTTCTACCTATTATAATGCCCTGGCGCATAATTTTCGTTAGAAAAGGACACCCTGTCGCATAATTGTTACCGCAAAAGGACACCCTGTTGGGCGGCACATCCCGTCAGGTCAAGTATGGGAATGCCCCCCCCCCCCCGGGCAAGGAACCAATCTGTTTAAGTTCCCATTTGCCATGACCTTGCTCTTATTTGGTAAGGAATTGCTTTCTTCTTTAGTCACAGATTAATTTGATCTTAGAAACACCTAAATAGAGAGTCAAAATGTTTTAACTAAGGAATGGCAGATTCTCAGATCTCCATATTTTTAACACGGAGGCTTTTCACTATCAACTATGCAGAAAAACTTGAATGAATCTTACAGTATACATTATGTGACTGCTAATTATCTAATGAGATACAAGTCAGCTCTAGAACATTTTATGTACCCTTATGACTTATCCATCGTATGAAATGGTATGATGACATTCTTTAGGACCTATTCCCCAAAGGAATATTTTCACAAGAAAGGTTAGGGTAGTTCCATTAGCATAAGTATTATCACATAGAATAGTTAATGAAGCTAATGAGTTAATGAAGGTGTTGTGGCGCAGTGGTGGGATCATCTGACTTTGCAACCAGAGCAGTCCGATGGACAGGGTTCGATCCCAGATAGAGCCCCACCAGTTGAGCGTCATGACAAGGGATCGCAGACTCGATAAAGTATTCCCTACTTCTGCGATCCCTGTGATTGGCACAGAAGTCCCAACGATTGGCGCTAAAAACCGCAACTGTACCAATGAATTTGTCTTATTGCTTCGTAGATAACAATGAGTGCCAAGCAAGTGCAAGTCCTTGCGAACAGCTTTGCAGAAACCTTAGAGGAACATATGCGTGCTCTTGCAGACGTGGTTACAGAAAGGTAATCAACAACCCTAAAGATGGAAAATGCCAAAGTAAGAATTATAAAATCTCTTTTTTTTAATATGGGGAATTTCTCCTCCAATTTTCTTGTATTCTTTTTTTACGTCATTTGGGACCATTAGGCGCCTCTCAAATGTAAGGAACTCAATAGAACAGAGCATGTGTAGTATTATTAAACAGGGGCAGTTTGAGTTGATAATTGTTTCTTGCATATGGTTGGCCGTCCCGTTTTCTAATTTGCTCTTTAGGCCCCGTTCACACTGCTCCGTTTTTGTACAAAAACGGAGACAAAAACCTCCGTTTTTGTGACAGTGTTCACACTGATCCGCACAAAACCGCCACAAAACGGAGGTTTTCGAAAACGCTATCAAAAGTGGATATCCACAAAAACGGAGGTTTTTGAAAACGCACTTGATCAGTGTGAACGCACAAAAAAGGAGGTTTTGAAAACGCTCCATTATTCAACAATGGGAGCAATGTGAGCGCACAAAAACGGAGGTTTTTCCCTCCGTTTTCGTACAAAAACGGAGCAACGTGAACGGGTAGCTTGGATGCCACAAAAACGGATACTTACAGAAACGGAGCAGTGTGAACGGGGCCTTAGATAACGCCTCATATATTTTTTCTATGATTAGGTGGCGAAAATTTACAACCTATCGTAATTTAGCAATGTTATCAATTGGTCTACAGCTTTTTTGTTGTCTATTTTACATTACGATTTCAACTATACTGCATCGCTTAATTACTAAATGTTTTATTTACCATCCAGAAGATAAGAAACTCAAGGAATATTGATTACAAATAGAAAAATTATATTCATCGCTGAAACTTTATATTCATTTCTAGATATCGATGAATGTGCTTCGAGCAAGAGATTATGCAGTTGTGCTGTTGCTAAATCTACCTGCAAAGCTACTTGCAAAGACACAATAGGCAGCTATCGATGCCAATGTAGCAGTGGATATCAACTTGTAAGCAACACGATTTGCAGAGGTTAGAGCTCTATCATGCTTCTGTGGTAATTTATTGACGTTTGTTGCCAAGATCTGTCTGTAACTAGATCTCACATGAGATTTGGGATAACACAAAATTCCTTATGAAATTGGTGAAGTCGCTGTTTTTAGTGCCAACCCTTTTATCTCGGAAGTACAGAATGCCTATTGTCTGTCTTAACATTAGATCCAAGTTAAAATGCCCGCGAATACCAGCAATTGGAGTGTTTTGCATGAGTATTTTTGCGTTATTGCAAATATCACTCAAGATCCAAATTGAGATGGACATTAATTGAGTCCACAGCTCATCGTTATGACGCTAAAGTTATTTTACGGATCCAAAGTCATTGGGCTACAGCGCTTTGCCACAATGCCTTTTCATTCCACCACACAACAACTTAAAATTGGTATGGCTATCAAACTCTTGGTGCAAACGAGAGGGATTTTTATTAGAAGGCGTAAAAAATACATCGATAGTCAGTAGTAGGATGATCTAGCTACCCGTCTTTTTGATTTTCTTGATCTGTTTCAATTCAAATACTGTGCATTGAATATTTGAATTACACACACAAATAAACGAGGATCATAACGCCTACTGTCATCTCAAATTTTCTGTGAATATTTGTTTCTGTCTACTGTTTCTGTATTTGTTTCTGCCATGTATAGGCAGAGCGAGTTATAAAAAGAGTGTCGTAATAAGACAAACTAAATGCTTCGTTGCTGCTCAATATTTTACCTGTGGTTTGAGTTTGATTACATTCATTTGCATTTTTGCCACGTAAAAAAATAAAAAAATCATATTTGGTTGGCTGTCCGAAAATGTTATGTTCATGTTGGCTGAGCAGAACCAAAGGGAAATTTTTCAGTTCAATAGCTAAAATCCTGCGTGCAGCTCTCTGAAAAGAAATCAAAAGAGTCTGCACGCAGGCTATAGCTAAATGATTCTTCTGTTTTGTTCAAGTAGTTCTAAAGTCTGTCTATGAGATGTGCAATGATGCAACATCCCTTATGCAGAGAACTTCAATTGTTTGTTATTTTTGGTAATTTTCAAGTTACTTTTAATTTGAGACAGGTATAGTTATTTTGGTTCAGTACGATCGAGCCCGCAAGGCATCAACCAAGTAGTTTTGTAGCCAGACCTTGTCAGACAGCATAGGTTTCAAATCTTTAACTCAACGGAAAAAGGTGGGTGTAAAATTCAATGACCTATTTCTTCTGATTGAATGGCTTGAAATAAACATTAGATACTCATCTATAATTCTACCGTTGGACTTTCCAGAAATTTTGAATATTTTTCGAAATTACAGCATATCTTAACATCTCAACTCATGTTAGTATGTGACGTCATCAAATTTCTAAATCATAAACCAGATGAGTGACAGACTTTTGCTTGATACCATATTGTAGGCATTCATAAACTATGGTTATCTTCGAAATTACTTCATGTTGCGTCAAGCAGTTTAGAAATTACGGTGGTTTTAAGTTGTTTTGAAAATTTTTCTTGAATTATCGAAAAAGAAGAAAAACATTCTAATTTTGAAAATATTGAAGATTTCAGAAAAGTCCAACGGTAGAATTATTTATAAATAGCTAAAGTTTCTCCGAAGTCATTCAGTTCAAAGAAATAGGTCATTAAATTTTACACCAACTTTTTTAAAGATTTGAAACCTATGCTTTGTCAGACTACAATGAAAACCATGCATAGATCTCTAATATCTCAGCTGCAAATACATATTATGTTTTTATGCAGATGTCGATGAATGCAAGGTTGGTGGGCATGGATGTCAACATAGGTGCGTTAATGAAATTGGTGGATTCAGATGTACATGCAATGCTGGGTATTGGCTTCGACCAGACAAGAGAAGTTGTTACGGTGGGTAAAGCAAGCTTTCTTTCTTTCATATTGTATCTCTTGGATTCACGAGAACTCTTGATATATGGTGGAGGCATCCCCAACTCTTAGATTAAAAGCATAAAATCCCTTATGTGTTAAGAAACGGCCTTATGTTTGGGACTTTCATAGGGGCGACACTTTCAAAATTTCCAGTCCTAGCTTCCACTTGCAATTTCATTGAGCTATTTTGACAGAGAAAAAATCCGCTTACATAAACGTTTTTACCTTTAACAAAAAGGCGAAAGAAAACTGAACAAGATGTGTACCATTTAATCAATATCTTCCCTCTATAAATTGCCGCAAAGAAGCATTTACGATCGAAAACATTTGATGTTCATTGCTCGATCAGAATTCCGACGGCGTGAATTTTTGCCTTCCATCCTTCGATTTAGGCAACATTAGTGCGCATGCGTGCATCGTTTCCGCTCTGTCTATTGTATCATATTTAATTGTTTTGTAGTACAGTAAGAACCCGCAAAATAGAAGCCAGTTTTTTCAAACCAGCCTGTTTAGTTTCCTATGAAAAGGTCATTATTCCTGAAACAGGCTGAAAGGTTTCTTATCACATAGTTAAGAAACCTTCAGTTATTTCAACTGGAATATTTAAAGAAAACCCAGAGCAAACATCATCGAATAGTATTTTCTTGTTACCTAGCATTCGCTTGAAATTTACTCAACCTTAGCTTACATGCCAAGTATATACGTAGATTGAGATGCTTTTGATGAAGTCTCTAAAAATCTTTGGCACCGGATTTTAACAAAGATTATTCGATATGAATTTATTTGGGATCCTCCTATAAGAGACCTTCCTAAATCAGGCTGATAAGTTTCTTATATGAGGGCACCATTTCTCAAAAAATCAGCGTGGGGTTTTTTGTAAAGTGGTTTCTATTTGGCGGGTTCTTGCTGTATCGTACCAGTCGCTCTTTTTTCAAACGATGGAATCTAAGTATCACTTGTAATATGGCTGCATCCATTTATAACTGTTAGCCATTTTTCTACCGGGTGAGTCAATAAGAAGGCTCGGCGTTTGAAAAACTGCTGCTGTCTCAATATCAAAACAATGATATTGAAAACTGTCTTGTTTTATTCCCGATATGTCCAATTAGGCTCAGTAATTTACCCGGCTTTAATCGGCCATTCCTTCCCGTTGATGTGAGAAATTTTCTGCAGAAAGCCCCTTTCGAAAACCTGCAAAAATGAAGGAAAACGACGAACAAAATGTTCAATTGGTTTCCTTCCTGGCAATAATGACACTCGCGTGTATTCATGCATTTTGTCATCTTGGGAGAATGGAATCCCTTGAATAAGTTATTCATACTCAGGGGAAGACTTTTTCATCGCGCTAAAGCGTTTTCAAGTCATTCCTGTAAGGTAAACACATTAGGGAACCTTGCTCATGATTTTAGCACGTTTCTCTAGGCTTCTCGAAGGGACATTAAGCGACCGATTTCAGTCAGGAAAAATTCTAAAAGTTATTGAACATGTTTGCTATTCAACTGAATATTGCAAATATAATTGCCTATATGTTCAGAGAGCAGTAACCTTTCAAATGCTGGGCCTTTTTTACTCTGCCGATATTTGTCGAAAAATTACCAAAATTAATGTTGTAATTTCTACTCAATATAACTTTTCCATGTGCAACGTAATAAATCATTTGTTTAAGAACTATTGTAATGAACTAATAAATCAATCGGTAACTTTGTAACCGATGGCATTTGACCCTCTCAAAGACGATTAGTTAATATTCTGCTACTTATCTGCCATTTATTTCATGCCTTATTCGTTTGTTCTTGTGTAAAAGATATAGCTTTTGAGGCCCCGAATGCCTCAAATGCTTGATGCACCCATCATTCTCTTTACAATTGAACATATTTGTAAGAAGGCCAATTCCTTAACTGCAAGGCCGTTAAGTGTTTATCAATGGAAATCAGATGATGGCACCAAGGTTCCGTCTCATATTAGGTGTCACATGAAAATATCCTCAAACAAAAACATTTCAAGGTGCTTTGCATGATTCATTTTCCGTTCTTGCAACTTTCAGGTGACATCTGATTTGAGACATTTTTTTATGTTAACAAGTAAGAGCTAATTCTATTAGCCGACTTTAATTTCTTGTCCAGAAAGGAGGATTTAGACTTGTCAGTGAAGGTGAAGGTGAAGTTGCGTTTTTCAGCGCCAAGCGCTGGGATCGCAGAAATAGAGCAGACCTAATCGAGTCCGCGACCCCTTGTCATGACGCTCAAGTGGTGGGGTCCTACCGGGTATCGAACCCACTCCGCCTGACTGTTCTGGCTGCAAAGTCAGAGGATTACACCACTGCGCCACAACACCTTCAGTGAGGACCGGCAGCTATTTTAGGACAGTTTTGACAACGTGGACGTCTTTTGCTTTCCAATGTAAATACAGTTAATTTAATCTTGAAACTTTGATCATTGTATTATTTATTAAAATTATCATATTCTCTTTTAAAGATTTGAATGAATGTCGTCGCACAAATGGAGGTTGCGAACACATTTGCAGAAATACTCCGGGTTCCTACAGATGTAGTTGTAGACCGGGCTATACCCTTGGCTATGATAAAGCTCGATGCACAGGTATGATTGTTTTTTGTTGTTTATATGAGACAATTTGTGGGTGGACATAGTTGTTGCTCCCCGCTGTCTTGTCCTAGTAGTAGTGTAGAGTAGCTTGTATGTAGGGTAATTCAGTAAATATGTAACGCGATATGTAATGTACATTTTAAGCAGAATGTATAAAAAAATAGACGGTTGTGCTAAAGATGATATCGCGGAATTGTTACTTGTATCCTTTTTTCCGTTGAAAATTTACCAGTTAAGTTTGATCGAAATTTTTTCAGTCACAAAAGATGATGGAAAAGATTTTTTTGACGCCTTTTTTGTGTATCACTCTGAGAATTGATGTAACCATTCTTTATAGCAGAAAGAAATGGTAGATCGCGAATTTTGTCATAACTTTTTTTGACTCGTCCAATGTTCGCGGTGGAATGTGTTGTGTAGTGTTTTCATGTCTATTTCTTCAGGCAACACTTTAATTTCATGTTATTTTGAATGCTTTAAAACACCGTCGCCTTTTCATTTGAACTTAATGCTTTACTGGCGGTGACAAAACTTTACAAATATTACTGCTTACCCAAGATGAAATCATGATAGGCATTTATATATAATAGTGCTAAAAATTTAAAAGAAAATACGTCAAATCTAATATACAATTCAATTTAGACGTTATCAGAATTTTCTCAAAGATGTTATTTTCAGTGGTTTTGCCAAAGTAGTGTATAAACTTTCAACTCATGTCCAATCATTGAAAAAATCAAATTTGTACTTTAAGCAGTTTACGGTGAGGTGTGTAAAAGAAAAAGTATCAGACTTAAACCAAACTGGCGATTAAGTAATTTCATAATTTGCTTGTTTCTTGCTTTTTTGATAAAGATCAGTTTCTATCATGAACAAAAAAAAGTCTATTCATTAGAAAAGCTGCAATTTTAAACGCTTCGTTTCAACTGGCGTGCGTTGAACGTGTTTTCTTTTTGTTATTATCATTTTCATAGGCCATGAAATGGCGACAACAAACGCCAACCAAGGGATGGCATGTTCAAAACATGCTGCTTCTTGAAACAGACTCATTAAATTAAATTACAAATTTACGTTTAGAGCCCAGAGAACAGAAGAACTTAGAAGCAAAATGTTAAAATATTCAACTTACACCGTCCTGACCAACGTTTGCCTCACTGCAACATTTATGACCAGATATGCTAGACTTGGTTTAATACTTAATTTGTTTTTAAATTGTCGATTCAGATATCAATGAGTGTTTGACATTGAAACCATGTGATGGCTCGAATGGCATATGCCAGAACATACCTGGAAGCTACCGATGTTCATGCAAACCGGGATATATGCTCGTTCCAGGCAATAAATGTGTTGGTAGGTTAGAAATAATTTTCTCGCTAACTACGCTGACATAGAAGGTGTTTAACTTGTTTGAGATTTAAAAGATTTTAGCAAAGCATTTTTGGACAAACATTGGAACATTAAAGTTACTTTAGCTTGGCTCTGCGTGTCTCTACGTGAAGAGACTGTTCATAACTTGAGCTACTGCAAAAGCTCTATGAATTCCCTGGTGGCTCATTTAATTTTTGACATTCCAGCGGGGGGGCTTGAAAGAGAGGAGGGCTTGATAGAGAGGGGGATTATTCGCAAAGTCAAATAAAAAAGCTTTATATGATATCTTTTAGGTTCTTTTACCCCATATTCTGTGGAGTCAACACACAATTTTATGAGTCAAATACATAAGTTAGACACGATTTTATCCCAAATCATATCAAAATTAACTTGCAAACATTTTCAGCTGATAAATGGAAAATCTTTGGTAGCCTATGGAATTTGATATAAATGGGGGGGTGGGCTTATATAGAGGGGACTTATTTAAAATTTTGGTTGAGGGAGGGGGGGCTTGGTTTATTAGAGAGAGGGCTTGATCTTCCTTGTCTGTGAGTTTTTAGGGGGGATGCCATCATAAACAAAACGATTTTAGTCCTTGAGAGGGGCTTGATAGAGAGGGGGCTTGATAGAGAGGGGGCTACATAGAGCTTTTACGGTACTTCCTTTCCAACTTAAGGATAATTTATGAATTCCACTTTCACCTTCTTGTATAATTTTAGTGCTTAAAACGACATCAATAACGTAAACAATATTTTAGCCTTTTACTTATGAATCAACGTTTGACTCATCTCATCCAAATTAATAAAATTAAATTCATTTCATGATCCAATTTTGGCGAGGTTTTTAACGGAATTTCTTTTTTGGACAGCCGGTACTTATAGACAATCTACTAATTGTTTGATCTAATAAATCATGTTGCTTTCCCTCCTAGATGTAAATGAATGCGAAGGAGCTAACACGTGCTCGCAAACTTGCCACAATACTCAAGGTTCTTACTACTGCAGCTGTAGGAAAGGCTACAGTTTAGCCAGAGATAACAAGAAGTGTGGTGGTAAGGATTTGTTTCACGTAAACAGTAGCAACCCGCTTGTAAGAACCACTACGTAAGAGCCACCATTTCCTTAATCCTACCTGGTGAGCAAAAAAATCTTCATTGAATGGTCACTGCTCCCTATTTATCAAGGCAATAATATTAGCGAGTATATTATTTAACAGTGGGCATAATCCCTTTCCTATGGTGAAAACTCCCATGTAGTCAGGTCATTAGAACTCCCACATAGATATAAACAGAATTGAACAAATGTCACAACAATCGCTTCTTCCTCTCTGTCTTTATATTTATCTTGAAAATGCAACTATTCTGATTCATACACTAGCTAGAAACCTTCATTATTACTTTCATTTGAATTCATCAGATTTTGTTCTGATACTGCTTCCAAAAAGAGATAAGTATTATGCTTCTTGTGTCCCCTCTGAACGTGAGTGTATTAGAACTATAGTTCTGGTTGCTATTCTGTCTGCCCGTCTTTGATTGAAATTGTATGTTTGCTTTGTTTTCAGACATTGATGAATGCAAAGCGGACCTCCATGATTGTGATCAAACATGCATCAATAATATTGGCTCATTTAGATGTCAGTGCAGGCCTGGCTATCGCTTGCAATCTGACAAGAAAACATGTCGAGGTATGATGATTTCTGGAAGTTTTTTTTTTGGCATTTGATATTAATATGAGGCAGTATTTTTCTTGTTGGTAGGTTGTCTGAAGAATATTGTGGGCTGGATTTTTGGGCAGCACGTTTTTTATGGTGTCTCTGAGGGAGTGACCGATTTCAGCCACGAAGAATTCTGAACAAAAATTGATTTAACAGTCAATTTGGATTTGCGAAATATCACTTCGATATGTAAGAAGAAGCAGCCTTTCAAATGCCGTTTGCCCCTTTCTGACTCGCCTGTTACAAATAAAGCAGAAGAACCCTTTTACGATCAGATGTCCAAAATTTAATTGTATTTGCATCTCCTCTATTTTTTTGCATACATTTCTACCTAGCATCAGAAGGAAGTTTTAGGACGCTGAGAAGCCGAGCTTGTCGAAGCAGCGTCATGGTCCTTCCTCTCGATGTGACCACACCTCTGATTCCTTTAGCCTGGAATTACAGAGAGTTGGCGACTCTCCTCACATTTTGTAACATGTCTGGCAGGGCGAGGACTCGAACCACCCACCTTCAGATTGGTAGTCAAGTGTGCTACCACTTAACCAGTGGCGGACACTTTGCCAAATATTGGGGGGGGTGAAGCTATTGTTTCAGTAAAAAAAGCTTTGTTTATCTCTATTGTCTTCGAACAAAAGACCTTTGTTCCAGCCAACATTGGGGCGGGCGATCGCACCCCCTGGCCTCCCCAAGTGTCCGCCACTGCACTTAGCCATCCCCGATGTTAAACAAATTGATAGTCATTTATTGTGTTTTTCACAGCTATTCCCTGCAAGAGGCTGAATAATCCCCCAAATGGATTTGTTCGCTGCATGGGCTTGAACTATGGTCAGAAGTGTACATATTCATGCAATCGTGGATATAGATTGATTGGTACCAAAGACAGGACGTGTCAGCTTTCATCAAGATGGTCTGGTAGATTTGCAAGATGCTTTCGTAAGTTTTCATTTCCTTCGCACCAAATTTGTATTGAATTGCCGCCATATTAGTTTATTAGTTGCTACTTTTTTTGTGTTCTCATGAAAATTTACAAAAACAAACTACAATTGTGATACCACCAATCAGTACTAGTTACTGTACTGTTATATACCAGGTGTCCCAGAATGATGTATTATCGTATGATTGCTTTTATGTCCATAACCTATGAACCGATTTTCGAAAATTTTATTTTATCCGATTGCCGAAAGGCTAAATTGTATTTGAGGATATTGGTTTTGGTTTAGGCCGATTTCTTCACGTCGAAAGAAGATTGATAAACCTGCTCAAATTCAAGCCTTAGATGGCATGAAAACAGAAACGTCCTTCATTCCCAGTCAACATGTTAGATGTGATGCAAAATTCTGAACTTATATGTCGCTCAGAGAATATTAGTCCTTCACAGAATACGAATTCAGTTAATACTGAGTCCAGAGAATACGAATACGAGTTCAGCCTTTTGTATCACATCTAAAATGTTGCCTGGGAAAATAGGCCGTTTCTTTCTCGGCCATCTAAGGCTTGAATCTGAGCAGGTTTATCCATCTTCTTTTCGACATGAAGACGCCGTGGTAAACTGCAATCAACATCTTAGAATAAAATTTAGTCTTTAGGCAATCAAATAAAACAAAGTTTTTTGAAAATCGGTTGATTTGTTATGGACATGTAAGCAATCAAACAATAATACATCATTTTGGGACACCCAGTATTACTGATTAGTTATTTCACTTCGAACTCTCGCATTCGAACAATTATGCAGTACAGAAGTCTATAAAGGAGACATAACACAGCCGAAGAGAGGTGCAACAAATAAGACACAAAGGTATTACAATGAACTATGTTGACATTTCAAACTTATTATTCTTCATTTAACTGCCTGGGCCTCCTGTGGCTAGATACAGTAAAACCCACATAAAAAAATAACCCGTGATTTTGTGTAATAGGCTGAAAGGGTATTTATGTATAGGATGTTTTGCAGCAAAACAGCTTCAATAGGTTCAAAAATTGGTTCTAAAATTTTTGATACAATCCACAGTATCGTTTTGATTTTTCTTTAATGATACAACAATCAAAATGATTAAATGCTGTGGAATTGTATTTAAAGGATAGACAATGAAATCCATTTCTGCTGCTTGAAATTGGCTGAGAATTACTACCTCTTTGTACTCTACGATTGTGCCTGTTTCCAATGATATAACACATTTACCCAGTTCGCATCAGTGTCTCAATCTATGGTAATGTTCTCAATAAGAACATGCTTTATTTGCCAGGCGGAAATTGTTCTTATTTGTAAGGTTATTAATTGGCCGAAAATCAGCTTGGAGACTCTTAATCTGCAGCATAGGTTCCAAATCTTTAAAAAGGCTGGTGTAAAATCGAGTGACCTATTTCTTTGGACTGAATGACTTTAAAGAAACTTCAACTATTTCTCTATAATTCTACCGTTGGACTTTTCTGAAATCTTCCATATTTTCAGAATTAGAGTGGTTTTCTTTTTTTTCAAGGATTCAAGGAAAATTTTCAAAAACACTTAAAACCATCGTAATTTCTAAACTGTTTGATGCAACATGAAATGATTTCTAAGAAAATCATAGTTAATGAATGCCTACAATATGGTATCAAGCAAACGTCTGTCACTCATGTGGTTTATGATTTAGAAATTGGATGACGTCATATCCTCAAATGAGTTGAACCTTAAGATACGCTGTAATTTCGCAAATATACAAAGTTCTGAAAAGTCCAACGGTAGAATTATAGATGAGTATCTAAAGTTTCTTTCGAGCCATTCAATCAGAAGAAATAGGTCACTGAATTTGACACCCACCTTTTTACTCTGAGTTAAAGATTTGGAACCTATGCTTTAATCTGCTGCTTCTGTCATGCGTATTTTTGCTGTATGCTGATGAGCATAATGTCCATGATGTTTTGATAAATCTCTGTTGAAATATTTTAATATGTTTATTATTGTTTCGCTGTTGAAACAGTTTTCATTTTCTTCCACCGGGTGAATCAAAAAAAAGTTTACACGTTTGGTGGGCTGTGAAATAAAATGCATGTGACCGATGTTCAAAACCAACATTTTAATCTATTAGTCAAAGGTTAACTTAGATAAGAAAATTTTGCTTGTTAAAATCACTCATTGTTAAGACCCAAAAATTAGCAAAATGCCTGTGAGGGGTTCGTATGGGAATCGAGAACTCCACATTTTATCTTGGCGCATGATTTATCTGGCATTGAAATTTAAATTCAATTCAATAGTCAGTTTCATAAATAGAATTTGTTTCTTATTTCAATAGCACGTAAGTCATGGACCAGAATGGAAGGTGGAATTCTTGATTCACATACAAACTCCTTACAGGCATTGTTCTAATTTTTGGGTCTTAAAGATGAGTGATTTTACCAAACGAAATTTTCTTTTTTTTTCGTTTTTTTTCTGTGTATAGTATAGCTGAATTGTAAGTGCCAGCCATAGTGGAGACCAGATGGCACAATGTCCTTCCCCGCTGTGGCTGGTACATAGAAATTTATGTATTTTGTAGTTTGAAAATGTTTTTTCAAATCAATATAAAAAAAAGAAAAACAAATTTTCTTATGTCTGATAGATTAACATCTTAGTTTTGAATTTCGACCACATACTCCTTTTTTCCTGCCATTTATTTTGAGTGGGCAGGAAGTATTTCTAGCTACATAACGCTAATTTAAGCCCACTATGCATGCCACATCCAAACATAGGACCCCTAGTTTAAAGTCCCTTCCGAAGGACGGGGAGGTGAGTTGCGATTTGACAATTTGACCTCACTCCACCGAGCTTAACTTCAGTCACCTGACGGAAACTGTATAAGCCGCTCGCCCACTCACCCGGCCTATACTTCTTATTCCACAGCCCACTCAACATGTAAACGTTTTTTTACTCACCTGGTAATCCAACTAATATTATCTCTGTTTTTCTCCAGCAAGACCGTGTCCAGCAATTCGTCCTCCCTTGAACGGCTTTCTGGAGCTGCCTTGCATTGAGCAATATAACTCAACGTGCGCAGTTCATTGTAAAAAAGGCTTTCTCTTGAGTGGCAACAATGCCGTCAAATGTGACATAGTTGGTAACAAAGTTGGTTGGGTAAATAACGATGTGAAATGTAACGGTAAGCATATTTTTCATTTTCCAATAAAAATTGCAACCCTTGTTACTAATTACACTACGAAAACATTACCATAGGGTACTACTGAAACGATTCCACAGGGAGCAAAAGGCTATGTCTACCCGGACCCCGTGACCATTGCAATAAAGCCACTGTACCTCAAAATACACTTGCGATTGAAACAGAAGTTGAAAACAATAATGGTTACAAAAGCAAAATTAACGTTTTGGTGGCTTATGAAGGGATGGGGCATAGGACTTTAGTTTTTCAATGGTTTCTTCTGGGCTATCAAGACAAGTTTATTTCGAGGTAACAATACCATTGAAGAATAGTAAAGCCAAACGTGAATAGTGCCTCATAATTTGCGTATAACTTAAGGAAGCTCAAGCCCTTATTTCTTAACTTTTGCCTAATTAGACAGCAATAGACTTAATAGAAAATGATACGTTTCCATTTTCAAAAGAATGCCCAAATGGTACGGTTCATGCCCATCTAATTTTCTCGGATTTAGTCAAATTTAAGGGTAAAACACCTGTTTGTGACACCCTGTATATGCAACGATATTACATCATAGAATCAGGGAACAATTTAGTTGATAAGCAAGAAGTTTCTGATATTTGTCAATCATTTCAGAAATAAAGCACTGTCAACCAAACCCATGCAAAAACGGAGGTAGCTGCCGATTGAAATCTACATCTGGATATGAATGTAGCTGCGCAGGAACTGGTTACACTGGAGACAATTGTGAATTAGGCATCATAACGATGACTCCATACCCGCCACTTATTCTTGGGAAGCAGTCTGATTGGTTGATAGTGACCGCAAGACCAAATAAAGAATTGATTATTACACCACAGGCTATGAATAGTGATGTTATTTTTACGCCCAAGAAACTAGTATTCAGGTAAGATGTTGTTATAAGTTGATCTCGTCAACAGGGGCGGATCTTGTATCAATAGATTTTGAGTGACATTCGATTAAATTCGATGAACGATCGCAGACAAGGAACTATCTCTAACAAAAATTGAGACATAGAAATCCGCAAAAGATACACTGAAACCAGTATTGTCAACTATCTCGATGTACATTCAAAGAGAGGTTGTTCAGATAAGCCATTAGTATCTATCTTAAGAAATCCCTGTTCATCGGTTTACCAAGAACGAATTTGCTCTATTTAAGATATCCCATTGCAAAAGTGAAGGTATCATTCTCAACATATCAGAATTAGATATTCCCACCGTAAAGTGAGGCAAAAGATTTATCTCACATTGTTGCGTCTAAGATTGACGTAAAATGCCTTTAGTTGTAAAATCGAAGCTTTTCCAGTGAAAGTAATTATTAATCACTAGCGCTAAACGATCGCTAGCGATAAACGCTGGTGAAAGAAAACATAATTATTAATCAGTCATTGATTGATTGTCTTTGTTCGTAATGGAAATATATTTTTGTTGACCTACGCAGAATAACAGTGAAATTCATGAATTTATGATCAAAAATTTTTCCCAAATTTGACCTGTTTTGCCCAACCTTACCGTAACTTTGTACCACACTTCATGGTAGTAAATGCCAATATCTCCTGTACATTTAAGACCTCTAAACAAATTTGGAAATAGTCTCATAACAAAATCAGAAATCTGCTAACAATATTGACCCCTTCTTTACATTCATAAGTGATTTCATGTATACATGCAGAATAAGCAATTTTACCTGTGTAGTAATTAGCCTAATAGTAATGTGCTATACAGTTGGATGCCATACTTTTTTACCGCCAAATTTGTGGTATGTATTTGCAATCTGCCATCTAGTTGGTTGCATTTTTAAGCATGAAGCTGGAAAGATCCATACATGCGAACGTACTGATCTTTCGTTTAAAGGGTTAAAAGCTCGCATTGCAAAGCGCAGAAAAATCTAAAAATATCTCATTCATATCAAAGGTGCACATTTGCCATGAACAATGGATAGCCAAAGAAACAGTGCTGACTCTGATTGTTTTCTTTGTTTTGTTTATAGACAAGGCATTTGCCATTGCATATTCCCTTTTAGCTCCTTGTTGATTTTTTTGAGCGATTCCGTGTGTAATGCTTGGTTTCATTTTATCATCATAACAGGCATCCACGTACATCCTGGAAGTTCAGAGTCACTCCTGGCAGTTCTGGCTTGATCCGGATCACTTATGTCCTCTCTGGAGCAAATAAGAAACAATTTTCAACCATCCCTGATTCTTTTGTTTACATTGCTGCATTTGGTGCATCGGAAAAAATCTCCAAAATTCCTAGTGAAAAATTCACAACAAAATTATGTCACGGGAAAATCCTTGATAGATGCTCAAATAAACAACCTATTCAGCTTTCGTCCTCATGTCCATGGTCTGTGAGTGGCACCGATGGTTATCAGTCTGTTAATGTAGGAGAGCTAAAGATTCCATTATCTCTCGCCGGGATCACTTTACCTGAAGAGGGTCTTTCTACGTGGATGTACCGTAAAAAGGGAATATTGACCGTCAGTAAAGAGCTGAATGATGTTCTGAGAAACGGACCAAAATTCTGTGCCGATAAACAATCGTGTAATGGTGCTAAATACACACAAGCAGAACATCGATTCTTGATCAAGCAAAATATGTTTCTGAGGTCACATCTCAACACCTTGTCAGCTATCTTACCACCATGGTTATCAATTCTGGTGAGATATGACTACAGTGGATTCCATGTGAACAATATACAGAGCATGGTTTTGAAGAGTTATCGCATGAAAGACCTGCAGACTTGTCACAACTTACCCAAACATTTCAAACCTAGCATATACGCAGCACAAATTTTATTTGCCCCCATAATCCTGAAAGCACTCAGTATGAAAGTGAATTCAGAGAGCACCCATCCAACATGTATCGTCACAGATTTGTGTAACAAGGCTGTTTATGTGTCCTTACCAACCGATAAAGTTGTGAACCTAACGCCTCATCTGCAAGCGCTTGGTGTGAGGAATTTCGCGCTCAGAATTCATGGCCTTGGCTTTGCTGCAAAATCTTCAATAAAGCAAGCATGCATAGAGAAGAATGGCACATGCATTGATGCTAAAATGTGGCTTAAAGTATCTGGTGGCTTTGCGAAAGAAAATGTCAACATATCGATTGATGGAGAAGCTTTCGTGGCACCATCGAATCTGCGTGAGGTATAGTTTTGCATTGATTGAATCTTTAATTGAAGGCAGAATACAAACAGATCCACGAATAGAAAGATGGTATGAGGAGGGTTGCTCGTACGCTCAGGGAGCAGGCAAAACCGCGATGCTCTTAAAGTGGCAGTTTCCTCTTTAAAAATGCTGTGTGCACTGCTCATACTTTGCTTGAAGTAGCTGTAATATAACTAGATACCCTTTCAGCCTGCTTACGCTATGATGATGATGATGATGATGGTGATGATGATGATGATTATGCTTATGATTATGATTATTACGTGGCACCAGATGATGATGATGATGATTATTATTATTGTTATGATTATGATTTTGATGATGATTATTATCATGATTATGATGATTATGACGATATTTTAGTTTTTCCATACGGCATTTTCTTTAGAAAGCCATGCTAACAGGGAGCATGGTACTATGTATGGGACATGATAACCGTTTAGGTGCCCGATCAGTTTAAGGCCTAGGGCCCCAGCGGACTCAATATCTTACTTTTCTAAATAATGGCAACGGTATTTTCGCAAAGTAGTTCGTATGTGGCGTTAATGGTATGTTGTATTGTAAAATTGTTTTATTGAATATTAACGAGCACATAGATGCCGCCCTGCTGATAAATGGCTCACCGGTTTTCTCCTGCTTTTCTTACCTGCTTTTCTTGATTTTGTGATGGTGCTCTTACCATGGTGCTCTTATCTGGGTGTAACAATAGATAACCACTTAAATTGGAACCTTCATATAAGTAGAGTATCAAAATCATACAAGGCAAAGGTCAGTCAGCTAAGAAGGATGTCTTACTTACCTGTAACAGTCAAAGAGGAAATTTACTTTAAGACCATCATATCATCAGTTTTCTTTGGGATGGCAGTCTGGGGAACGTGTTCACCAGCACTGATGACTGAAATTGAAAAAACTCGCATCCGAGCTGCTAAACTAATTCACAACTTGCCAAGAAATGTAAGCAATGAAAACGTGCTTGCCACTGTATCTTGGGACCCATTAGATTACATTTACAAAAGAAAGATTTTAACCTTTGTGCACAAATCATATCATGGAGACGACAGACAGGCTAATTCATATGTGACCAAGAACATACACAGATAAGCAAAGAGAGATACCCTGTCAATACCAAGGGTAAGCACCGAGAAAGGCCGGACATCACTTAGTTATAGGAGACCGCTTTTATGGAACAACCTAAAACCAGAAATTCGTGCAATAACAACTTTAAGTTCGTTTAAGAGAAAACTCAAAAGCAATAAGGAAGTAATTTTATCAGTTAGTTTTAAAAAGGAAGCATCACAAATTACTTCTAAATCCGTAGATTTCGTATACTTTTAAAGTTTTTTTTCTTTCTTCATCTTTAATTTTAACATCACCTTTTAAATAACAGTTGTTATCAGTATCATCTTTAATTTCATTTTTAGAACTATTTGCTTAACTTAGAGTATTTATAATAGGTAGCATAGCAGGTCCACATCAACACTTATGTTGCCACCGTTAGTAAACCTGCGTTAACAAATATATGATGTATGTATGTATGTATGTATGTATGTATGTATGTATGTATGTATGTATGTATGTATGTATGTATGTATGTATGTAAGTATGTATGTATGTATGTATGTATGTATGTATGGGAGCCTGTTCACAAACCAGGTTTTCGTCTTCGAGACAGTTTACTCTGAAACCTACTTCTCCCTTCTATTTCAGGCTGCTGTTAAACGATTTACAAACACAATGCAATACCGTTACGAAGGTGCTATCCTTGCTTCTTTGTCTCTAGCTGCAGGGGGGAAATCTATTGATATAAAAATTCAGGACAAAACCGTTGTTGGCTATGGTTCTTTTGGTAAGTTTATCCGTTACCTCCTTTTTCATATTTGATTGAAAAGTTCGTATTTTGTTCACAGCGTTTCCCGCGGATAACTTGATTTTTCATTGTGCGGGGTTGTTCGATTCAATTCAAAGAAGTATCACCCAGAAATCACTCAGAGATATACCTTTAAATCCAAAAAGCCAAATTTTAACCCTAATCCTACCGGCCTTTTTTGATCTAACATAGCCGGGAGGGGGGTGCTTTCCACCCCCCCCTCTATAAATAGCCGTAGACTAACGGGAAATCATTGAAACTTGGCAAGTGCGTAGTCCTAACTATTCTCAACTGATTGGAAGTTTTGGGCGTGGCCACCTCATTAGGTGACGTCACTATGGCGTCATAATGCCGGAAAATGTCAAAATATATGGTTTTCCAGCTTACTTGTTCTAAAAACGGAATAAAGGCAATGTGAATGACTTTTTCCATTCTTATTTGGCGTGTTATTCATTTCCAATTCAAATTTGATGCATAGAGGTGTTTTTAGACTGTTATTTTGGAAGAAAATCACAAAAATTGATGACGTCATAACTAAAAACTGTGCTTTTCTGCCAAAAATTGCTAATAATTGGCTCAAAATGCTTTTTAAGTATCGAATAACGCAATTTTATGCATTTTTAACAAAATCTGTTGGAAAAAACTTCAAAATGACCCAAAATGACCCAAAATGGCGGCCCGAGTGACGTCATCATTTAAGAATGCTGACGTCAGCAAATTCCACTGTTATTGACAACAATAGAAAGCTAATTGTTTGCTGATTCTTTTAAAGTACAATAGTCAACGTTTGGAACTAATTCTGGGAGCAAAAATATCAAAATCATAATTTTTGTCAATACCTTGCTCCAAATATGGTAGTGTCACCTGTCACGTGACACCTATTGTTCAAAAATTTAATTTTCAAAATGTAGCTAATAGATAATTAGTAATTGTCAGAGGGTTTGAGGGTCATAGCCTCTGTCGTTAGAGAATGCTCTGCAAAAAACCGACAGGGGGGTGGAAAACACCCCCCCCCGGTAGGATTTGGGTTAAATAGTATGACCATAAATCCAAGAAAAGTGAAAACGATAAGATCCAGAAGCTCAGCAGGACTCTTACAAGAATCAAAACCTGTCAGTCATTAATAAACAATATCTATAATTCTGTAATAATATTTATAATGATTAAAAAATGTTCCCAAGAAAATGACACAACCCCATAACATGGAGTACTGACGTTGGTCCTCCCCCGGGAGCTTTGGTTGTACATCAGTAGAAATCTCAATCCTTGAAAATTTGTTCCAATGACACTGCTTTCGCAAAAACGGTCAAGTATTAAAAGACCAGCCAATTAGAAGCCTTGCATGGCTTAAATCAACAGAGCGGAATAATCTTCTGATTTGCTAAAATCACCCTGAGTGCCGCCCTGTTGATGTTATGCAAATTAGCCTCCTGACATTAGAAGTCACTGGAGAGGCTGCAGCTGAAGGGTGCAAGGCTAATTGCTTCCGCAGAATTCATCGGGTACATTCAGCACAATTTGCCTTGCACCCCTCAGTCCAGCTTTTTTTTTTCTTATACTCAATCTAAAAATTTTTACAAAGACGAATTACCTACGACTTTACTTACAAAACACTTTACTACATTACAAAGACGATACCCCTAGGAGCAAAATATCATGACTACGCCGGGGCCATGCCATAGGAGACATAAAACTAAACTAAAATTAAAGATACGGTTACAAAAAGCTACATACAAACCAATTTACCGATTACTAAGAAAAGAAACTTGTTTTGCAGTAGATGTCGAGCTACGAATCCAAAAATGTTGGGAAACAGGGACCCCAACTGAGAGATACCAACGGCAACAACAGCCGTCGTTACTCCCTCGTTACTCCCAGCTTCTCCAGTGACTTCTTATGACAGCAGGCTAATTTGCATAATGTCAACAGGGTTGCACTTTTTGGGTGATTTTAGCCAATCAGAAGAACATTCTTCACTGTTGCTTACAGCATGATATGCTTACTTACCAGAAAGATAGTGTTCATGTGTAGTTACCTTACCGGACCTTGTAAATATCTATGACTTTTATACTACCAAAATACTGTATTCCATTCATCCTAACTAAGAATAGCTCACTCCTTGTGACCCAATCTTTTGAATTTTTTAAAGACCTATTTTTGCAAGCCAATTAATCTTAAAATGGTTTTCAAGTGGAAAACGGGAATTTTCAGTTATTTGTCATGCAATTCCTTCTCTATCAAAGTCTCCTACTCCTTTAAGAGACTACATTACTCGCTACCAAGCAATAAGCTTTTATCAAGTAATAAAGGTCGGTTTTCGTAATTTCCATATCTTACTTTCGTTATTTATTTCAGGAAACCAGAGTTCTGAAAGCCTTGCAAATGAGATGTATGGATTCAACTTTAAGACGAACTCTCCAGTTCATATCATGCATGGTACATCTACAGTTTCGTTCCATCCTGAGAAAAGAGCATCGAAATCAGAGCTAAGCTGCCGAGTATTGTACGGCCTAAATGGTGGACAAGTTACTGGTGTCAGCAACAAGGCAAAACTCCGATTGATGATACGTCGCCTAACAAGATCCATTCCACGCACTACTAAAAATCTGCTAATGTCATTACGCAGACGTAGATCAGTGTACAGCATTGAGTATAACGCTTTGACTAGTTTTAACACGAAAGCAACTAAGATTCTACAAGAAGCAAAGATCACCCTGGCAGACTCAGGCTCGGAATATGGAAAAATTGACGCCTCTCTGGCCACAATGAGAAATCTTGCTGTCGAGGGAAATGATCTTGCATCATTACTGGCTGGTCGTGTGCCATTTTTAGAGAAGGTATACACAACAAAGCGATCTATCTTGAGTCGGCTGACATTTTTCAAGCTTATCCTCAAGCAAGCTGGTGGCCTAAATGCAATCCCTAGTTCGGCATCGGTACTTGAAAGTTATTCGGGGCTTGTGATCAAGTATGCAGGTAAACTATGTTTCCACGCACTATGTTTCAGTAACGTTGCAGTCAGTGTCCATGATGTGAAATCTCCTTCCAAACTTGCTATCAATGCATCAAACTCATTATTGATATATGCCACTTTCTTAAGCGACCAGAAAATTGCAGGCCAGTTTAAAGTTGCGAAAGGAGCGACAGTACGTGCCCAAGTTTCAAAAAGCAGGGACAACTATGTTGCTGAACTTCCGATCACTGTAAAGTTATTCGGCACTGAAGTGTCTGCCTCCTTGAAGATAGATTCGAAGAAAATTGGTTTTTTCATACCGGATTTCAATCTCATTCAAGGCCTTCATTTCGACTTGACAGTAGAAGCCAAGAATTCGAAGAACAACAACTGGCAAAGTGTCTTCTTCACAGTTTCTGGGCTGTCATCAGAAGGATCCGCGATGTCTCAACAGCTAGAAAAAATGGTTAAAGATTATATTACGGTAACTGCAAACCTTATCAAAACAAGACACGGTGATGCATCTCACAAGGTTCAGGATCTAAACGCAATACTCGAACTATGGAGAGCGAATCTTACTGCAAAAGGGGCACAATTTATGAAGGCACAACGGGAGCATGAAAAGTTAAAAGCACAGTATGCCTCATCATTGACCAATCTGAATGTTGCAATGACTACTTTTAGATCTTATCGTGTCAGTGAATTTTTCAAGAACATCGAAAAAGATCTCAATAGGCTGCATCCATTTGAAAAATGCAAAGAAACTTGCATCTCAGTTCCAATTTGCTACATATGCCAGGAACCGGTTACAGTGGATGTTAACACTCTAGCTTGCTATGTTGTTAACAGAAAGGTTACCACCACTGTTTCAGTTCCGCTTAAGTCAAGTTGTCAATTAACAGACTATCGATTCACTCCTATTTATACTGGTACATGCAAAAGAGGAAAAGCGGCAGGACCCACAGCTGCACTTGGCGCTATTGGAGCAGGAATTGGTGGAATTGTAGGAGGACCGGTTGGAGCTGTGGTTGGTGGTATCATTGGAGGATTTCTTGGTGGATTATTCTCGGCTTGCAATGAATCGTATGAAGTCTACAAAGAGGTATGGATGCTTTAGACTCTTTGAACCAAGGGTGGAAAAAATATTTCAATTTCTGGGAACAAGGAAAGTCTTGAACAAAATTTCTGGGAGAATCCACTTTTGACAGGTCACGAAAGTAATGAATTGGACAGAATTTGAAGACTGATTATCAATCTTTAATCAGAATCGTAAATGATCAAATTTTGTTAATGTTTAGCTGACCAATTCCAGACTTATAAACAGCATCTTTCATATGAAATTCCTTGGTCTGGTAGCAGCCTAAATTTATATAATAACGACTATCAATAAGGAGAAACTATGATTTTGACGTCAAATTAACTTTCCATTTCTCACTTTTTCTGTCTTTATTCATTTTCCATTCTTCTTTTCATTTTTTCTGGAGACCTGAAAAAATGTATAGGACCATTGGTGCTGTGGTCCGCTATTTTTCCACCCCTGCTTTGAACCCTCTTCATCGGGTGGCCCATAAAAACCTCACGAGCTACATCACACCTGGCTTCATGAAAGCAAATTTTATGAGCACAAACAAGGTATCAGCATGTAGCTGAAAGGCTTTGCCATCTTTTGAGATGTTGCTTGGTCAGTTTAAGATATAACTACGCTACGAAAAAGCCGTTCAGAAGTAGTGCAATTCATTCATTTCTCATCCTTTCCCGTCCTGTTCTAGTCCATGTTTTGGAAGATTTGACACAATCTGAATTCCAAATTTACTTAGGGATATGAAATTGGACCAACAAACAGAGAGATCAGTCATTTTACAATCAATAAATTTCCCCAGGCCACTTCAAATCCATCTATATGTTAAATTTTAGCGAAATTTTGACTGGAAATGGACAGCAATTATTTCATTCTAAATGACAAATGTAAGATTCAAAAGTTGTTTCAATTTCGTTTCCGGACGGTTGTCATAGCTCGAAATTTTACATGCTTTAGCACGTATTATCCCTTTGGGACGATGATAGTGTCATCAGGAGCGTAGTAACGTCATTTTTTAACATCATTATTTATTTACTAAAAAAGAAACCAGTTTCCAGATTTCAAACATTTTGCTGTCGTGGTATAGCTCCTTGACCTGCAATCCTCATGGAAGATGGTGACAAAAAAATTACCATAAATCTGTTGTTACCCACGAGTTTGAATAGATTGTTGCAAATTGATATATATTTTATTGTTTCTCGCCAGTTTTTTCGTAATCGTCTCATTTTCAGTTTAATTTTGGTGTATGACTTTTCACTCTTAGTGAATGTTTTTCTCCTTCATAGGTCATCAATCGCCAAGTAGACTGCACTTTACAGACCTTCAAACCGAAAACTAAGAATTGGAAAGAGGCTGCCTGTGACAACAAGACTGAAAATGTATTGTCAGGTTATGGGAGTCCAAAAGAATGCGATTGCAATAATAATACATGTGTAATGACCCAGGACCCGATCTGCGCTCAAGATAATATAAGGACGATAGAGCAAAGACGACTTTTTGTCAGAACAAAGATGGAGAGTGCAGGAAAATACAACAACAGTTTTGACAAGTTGCAAGACGCAGAAATTCGTGTTGACACTGATTTTAAAAGATTCGTCGAAGGTGAGAAGAAATATTTATTCGCTCGAAGGGATTACGAAAAGACAGCAGCTATGATAAAGCAACTAGAACTTGAAGTCACTCTGACGAACAGGAGTTTGAGCAATTTTAATGATAATTTCGCACTTGAGAGGTGTATTGCTAAAATCTGGAAGAGTAGGATGGCGAAGCCGTTGATGATAAAGAGTGTGAAATTTCAATCCAATGCAGCAACTAGGGAAGAAATTTTAATGGAAGTTAAAGCTCAGAGATCAGATTTAGGCCATGTCAGTGAGAAGAATTTCTTGTTTGATCTTCGTGATGTTGATGTTTCGATGAAGCGAGGAGCAGTCAGGATGGCAAAAGAGATCTTTTGTTTTGACAAGTTAAGGAGGCGACGATCAGTTGGAAGCAACACTGTCAAGCACCACAATATAGATGGATACTTTATGCAGAATTCCTCGAAGCTTCCTGAAAATACAACTGAAGCAGAACGAGCTTGTCTTATATCAAGCACGGTATTTTCCTTCTTAATGCGAGGATTTGAAGATCTTGCAAACAGAATGATTGCGGTCAAACAGCGGGTCGCTGCTATGAGCAAATCTTTGAAGGCAATTGCAAGTAACCTGCCAGATTTGCGTAATAGCGAAAGCAAAAGCCAACGTGACTTGATGATCTCTTTACGAAATCAAATCGAAGATGACAATCAACATATGACTGCCGAGGGGATTACACGAGAGTGGCTAGATGCTATGGAGATAGTAACAGGAGCTAATAACCTGACAAAGTGCCTGAACTTTGAGGATTGTGTGAAAGAATCTCTACGGCAGCTAAGAGAACTGCCCCTGATGTTACGCACCAGTAAGAATGTTTTCACATCTCTTATTGACAAAGCAGAGAAGTTGTTTTCAGACCTTCTATCTTCAAATTCGATTCAATCACTGTCAAAAAAATCAAAGAGGATACAAAGGACTGTTAGTGACATTATTGGGGCATCTGCGTTCTGTGCTAAGCCTCCTTACGTCAAGCTTAATCAACCGGAAAAGATGGAAATCAATGCAGGAAACAAGCTGCAAATTCGCTGCATCGCCTCTTCCAGTCTGTCAGCTATAAAGTACAGCTGGACAAGAAACGATGTTCCATTGTTGTCAGAAGACGAAGACGTCCTTCAGATGACCGTTGATCATGACAAAAACGGAAAGTATAAATGCATCGCTTCCAATATTGCTGGTAAAAATAGCTCTCAAGAAACTTTTGTCATTGTACGAGACAAGCCAAGGTTTACAGTGGAGCCAAGTGACTTTCAGTATTACAGCACTATGCCTAAAGAAAAAACGCCACATTTTGTATGCAATGTAACTGCTGATCCGCCAGCCAGAATTTCTTGGTTTTTTAAATCCTACGAAGCAAATAAAGCATCAGCCTTTGCCTACTCCAAGCCAGTTTTACAGATTGTTAACCCTGTCAGTTCAGATGCTGGTTTTTATTATTGCAAAGCTGAAAATTCACTTGGTGTTATTCAAAGCAGAAAAGCGAGGTTTGATGTCCTGAAAAGCAGACTTCCTAACCAAGCATTTACGCTGTCTTATGATGTCCCGGTGGGTAGAAGTGGTGCACCGGGAAAAAGCATATATGCTAGAAAATTGGCCACTGATGGGGAGCTGTCTAAAGATCAGCATGTTAATGTATCTTTTGAATACCAAAGTGGTAGAGAACTAAATGTGTTAGTGAGCGTAACTGAGAAATTAGACAAAGATCAGGATACAGCCAAGATCTCAGAAATCGATATGCTGAAAAGGGTTTCACGTTCGCGTACTGGGTTATCGGCAGTGCTCCAAAAGATGGTGACAGGATTGAAACGAAATCGAGGAAGATCTGCCACTGCTCAAATAGAAAAGACTATACGCGTCGGATTTAATGGTGAATTATGCTCAAATGGATATACTTTGCATGAGAATGGATTCACTTGTGGTATGTAGTGTTTTGTTAGAATTCAGTTTATTTACTCCGCTTGTTACCTTCATTTTTAATGGTTAATTATGCTTAAATGGATATACTTTGCATGAGAATGGATTCACTTGTTGTATGTAGTGTTTTGTTAGAATTCAGTTTATTTACTCCGCTTGTTACCTTCATTTTTAATGGTTAATTATGCTTAAATGGATATACTTTGCATGAGAATGGATTCACTTGTGGTATGTAGTGTTTTGTTAGAATTCAGTTTATTTACTCCGCTTGTTACCTTCATTTTTAATGGTTAATTATGCTTAAATGGATATACTTTGCATGAGAATGGATTCACTTGTGGTATTTAGTGTTGTATTAAATTCGAATTTATTTACCTCGCCGTGCTACCCACGATTTGGGGGAATGACTGAAGTAAGAGGATACCATTATATTTGTAGAGCTTGTGTTCTCCCCCAAACTTCCATCGTTGTTATACTCTCAGATATTGTCACCTGACATGTGATGTGAGACAGATATAAATTTGTGCATACTGTAATTTTGAACTGTAAGCACCTCTCATGGTAAAACTCCGATTACTCAGTGTCTATTTAGATTTTGTTATTCAGATGATTGTATAAAAAACACCATAATATTGAAGTATTTGGGCATGCCAGGCCAACAATTTACCAATTTGGAGCCATAACCATCATTCAATTCAATGCGGTAAAATGAGATTCATGTAGTCTGTCTAGCAACTCCCCTGGTTGATTCAATGATTAGATTCTTAAGTATGCACTTTTTTCTTTCAGTCCAATGCCCTGCTGGAACATTTGAAAGAGGTGGTAAATGCTCGAACTGTAGTATTGGGACCTACCAAGGTGAAGCTGGTAAAACTTCTTGTATACAGTGCAATTCCAACCAAGTTACAGAAGCTGTCGGTGCAGTTAATGAGCATCAATGTATTTCACCAGGTTGGTAATAGCCTCCTATGTTCCCCGGGGATATGTATTTACCTGATGTCTTAAGATACATATTTGAACGAAGCTTACAACGAATTTGTCGTTTAAATTTGTTTCAAATATGACAAATTATATGCTTGGTTCATACAGGGTGTGCCAAAATCTTGTCCCCATTTATGTGACTGCAGCGGAGGAGTTGTATGTTCTATTGTCTCGTTCTTTATACAGTTGCATAGGATGGGCCTTAGAGGTTGAGAACCTTTTTAGCGAATCTGGGATGTGGTTGCTGATTTATGGCACGTGAAAGTCAAAAAAGTGATTCCTTTAAACACAGCACATTCTTTGTCATGCAAAATTTCGAAAATCAAGTAAATACTGCAAAAAAGGATTCTATCGCTAAGTTTTCTCCATTTTAAAAGGGATTAATTGTACAGTAAAGTTCTGCCTTTAAAGGGGGTACCAAGACTAGCAGCCTTTGCCATTGTTTTTGTTTTGTTTTTGTGAATTTCTAGCATGTGGACAGACCAAAAAAATTCCAAAAGAAATGAAAAATTGTGTTTTTTGTTTTTGTTTCCATGCCTGCCTGCCTGTCCACAGGCTAGTGAATTTCGCACAGTCAGTTTTTCTTGAAGCTGTGCAGTGCAAGTCGCTGAATTCACTCAAAGCATGCTGGTTTTTGTATTCCCTTTAAACACTACTTTATAAGAAATTCAGTTCACCCTGAATTTTTTCAACAACAATAAAGTAAGTAAGAGAAATCACTTTACTGTACTGTTTACTGAGCAAAACAAAAACATTGAGCCATTGTCTAAAATACGAGAAATGCAAACACAGTACTAGAACTCTTTCTTTCAAAATTTACGTGATTTGATATTTTAGGAGAACAAAGAAAGCACTGTTTTTGAAGCAATCGCTTTTTCGACTTTCCTGTGCCATAATCCAGCAACCACTTGCCAGATTGGATAAAAAAGGGTTCCAAACTCTATGTTGAAGCCTGTCTTATTTGTCTGTATAAAAACAAACTAAAATCTTATTGCTTTCAAAATAATTTGTTAAAAAGTTGCAGTCTGTACTATGATACTGTATCCGAAATTTCTTGAACCATAGAAAATCACAGTAAAATTTGTTTTCACTATCTGAAAATGGAATAACTTGCACACAAAACAATCGTGGGACGTGGGATGACTTTGGAAGTATTTAAAATGGCAAAAAATATCCGTATTGGGAAAATCACAACTCCTAATGAGGACCTATTTGGAATCTTTCTATATGTAGGGCCCAGACCCCTATTGCTAGACTAGTGAGTTTTGAAGTTGGTTTTGGTGAATGAAGTAATGTTGAGTTGATCGAAAATTGTGTGGAGAAAAAACTCACTAGTCTACGGGGGTAATCACTAACTGTTCTTCCTGTCCGAACCAAATGGGTCTGGGCCCTACATATATCATAAACCAAGTAAAGAATAGACTGTTGTGAGCTTTAATTGTAAGTCATTTTATTCAGATTGACAAAGATGTGGCAAGAATGTCTTTCGTTTCTATCCGAATATTTTTTTATAAACGTCCCAAATTTCGTGGAAAACGTCCAATAATTTTTCCAATAATTTAATATGTTGTCCAAAATCTATTCTTCCGAACTTTTTGTCATTTAATGCAATTGCGACTCATCATTGTATTGCAGAGCTAAAGGCAACCGATGTAATCTTTGCACTAGACTCATCAGGTAGTATTGGCAGAAGTAACTGGAGGAAGGTGAAAGAATTCGTAGAGAAATATATCAAAGAATTTGTCACTGATCATAACGATGTAAGGGTAGGCGTGGTAACATTTGATTCACTTGCAAGGTTGCGTATTCCCTTGCGCAGTTACAGTGCAGACCAATTGCTTCAACGAGTCAGACACCTGTCTTACCGCGGAGGCCAGACAATGACATATTCAGGATTGAATACAGCATGGAAAGAATTCAAGCGTGTCGAACGTGATGGTAGGAAGAGAATGCTATTTGTGATGACTGACGGCCGGTCAACATCAATTCGTGGTAAATCAGGATTTTCATTAGCACGCCGCGCCGCGTTACACCTTCTCCTGTCTGGAATTCACATTGTATCAGTTGGCATTGGCAACAGAGTTGATCCTAGAGAGCTTAAAGCAATGGCATCACATCCAAAATCAGAAAATGTGATCAGGTACAGCAACTTCGACCAACTCATTAGTGCATCAAGACGGATATCAGCCACTGCACTGAAAGGTAAGTAGATCTTCATTACTCTCTTTCGCATTTCTCACCTGGTCAGTTAAAAAGTTCAGGCAGTTGCTAGACTTGTGCTCTTTGACTTTATGATGTCGCTTTGGTCAGTAGAGACTGTTTGAACTTTGCACTATACCGTAGGAGTCAAGAATAGTTGAAGCGTTCGCTACCTATTCATCAAACTTTTGAAAAATGATTGTCATTAGTTGGTAACATGTCAACAAAGATAATTAAATTTAGTTCGTTAGAATAAGTCATTTTGTTTTTGATTTAGACGTGATTTCATAAAAGTTTTTTATCTTGGAATCGCTCAAAAAAGGTCTAAGCATCTCGATAAAATGTTTCAACATTTTAGCTCTGCAGCAATGAAAATAGAACCTAAGGGGGCTATCTTACTGATCAGGAAATCTGGTGTGTACGCAAACAGCCAGTCTTTTCTTTTGACTATTTGTGTGTTGTTTTCTTGTTTTGTTTTGTCCCTCGTATTGCTGTATTTTTTCTTTTTCTTATATATTTATATCTTGAAGTTGTATTTGCAAATTGTAAGTACCGTTCTTGGTGTAGGCCAGATGACCTTGTGTCTTCTTACACCAAGAGCGGTACAGTAGTAATGTATTTAATTTAGTTTTAATTTATTATGAATAGAAAAGAAAAGAGCCTGCCGCACTATTCTTGTCATTATGAAATTTCCTTTCAGCCGTTTTTCAAGTAATTCTCAGTGCCGTCACGCTGAGTGGCTAGCAAATTTTATCTAGGATCTTGGGCTTTTTGTGAGATTTCCAGATTGAATGTTTTTGCAAAATCGCTCATATCTATGTAACTATACGACCTACCGGGTGTCCCAAAAAGATGTATGCGGATTTGGTTGACTCTACAGGAGCGGATCCAGCCGAAAATCTGACCTATGCTCAAAGCCTATATTCAAAGGTCTATATCCAGACGCCGCAGGCGGATGTATATACGGGGGTCTGGGGGCGGAGCCCCCAGAAAATTGTTTGGACCACGCCCTTTTAAGCATGGGAAACGCCCTTTTTACCATGGGAAACACCCTTACAATATCTCCTGTGGTATATCATTTATGGACTAAATTAGGGCTTTTTGCCCGTTGAATATGAAGGTCATATATCAAGCTCTTTTAAAAATGAACAGTAAGATTAATTTTGTTACTTCTACATCTAAATCTATCAGTGATGCAACCACCCCTTTACTTCAATAAAATATATTTCGAATAGCCTACCAGAGCCTGCCCCCCCCCCCCCCCCTAGTGTTCTTGTCTAGATTCAACAATATAACGAACCTTTCTCAGCTTGTATGACTTCGTAAAATGCGGGGGCTTACTGAAAAATTGTAAATTAAAAAGTAAAACAAGTTATGCTTACTTCACTGGTCGTAAACCATTGGCCCTGGACGTTTGGGTCGCTGGAAACTGTATTGTTACAGCAGCCGATTCTAACAACGATGGCCTAAGGCCTATCATCAGCAGCGATGGAGCTGTGGGTTTCCATCTCTAACAGCTCTTGCAAGTTTTCTCCAATAAAATGCAATCCTTCCTTCCTCTCCTTATCTTCTAAGTTTTCATTTACAATGATGCTGTGTATGTTTTGAAGAAACGGGAAACCTTCGCTGCGAACATTCATTTCTTCGAACTTTGACTTTTGACTTTGACCGCCCACTATTTGGTTTTGTAGTCTTAGAACAATTGCATAAGTCAACTGGAATTTCTATTGGAAACTTGAAGAACAATTGCATAGGTCAACTTTCATTTCTATTGGATACTTGAACAACAATTGCTTAGGTCAACTTTAATTTCTATTGGATTCTTAAACAACAATTGCATAGGTCAACTGGAAATTCTATTGGATAGTTTAACTTGAGCATAAGTCAACTCGGCTTCTCATTCGTTACTTCAAATCCCACCTATGCTCGCGCCCAAACTTTCAGAAGCAGAGCTGACCGCCCATTGGCTTACAGACCTACGCAGATCAAATGTATGGGAATTACTTCGACAATTTTCGGACCCACCTATGCTCTGGAATATAGTGAAGAAAATGGCAATACTTTCAAGACTATGCTGGCCAGTAGAATATACCGACTTGTATTCGAAGCAAAAACAAAATATTTCAACGCGTAGGCGGAAGCTTAGTCATAGACGATGACATATAAATGAAATCAAATGCACACAAAGAGATACGCTCTTACGCACACAATTCAATGATGATGGATGCAAACAATCCCGGCGGGTCAGCTCTAGGGGTCAAGTGTAACCATGCTTGTCTGGCAACTTTTCAAGTTGACCCTTTTCTCTGATTTTGGATGGAGAAAACAACCCCTTTCACGGGCTTTTCTCTGACAAATTTGGAAAATAATGGCCCTTTTTACAGGATTTCTCTGACAAATCTATAAGATAGGACTTATCAAGTGGGGGTGATAGATAGCGTGGAGGGTGGTAAAGGGTATTTCGTGAAACGTGATCGGCCATATTATTTTCTCGTGAAACGTGAAAAACCATTATTTATTGACGTGAAACGTGAAAGTGCAAACGTTGTCCGTGAAACGTGAAAGACTGTATCCATTTACGTGGAACATGATTTGCAATAATTTCCATGAATAGATTTGCCAAATCTAATGGGTTACAAATGCTTTGAAAAACTAAAAAGTTTTGCATGAACATTATAGCATTTTTTGTGTTATTGTTGCTGTTTTTCTTATTTTTAACAAAAAATTGCAGTTTGGTGCAAAAAATAATATTCATGCTTCCACGCGGCTTACACGATTATACCCTTCACAGTTTCTTCAATTATCTCTTATTGTCATTTGGGTATGGGCTCTGGAACCTCAAGAAATACTATTGACCAATAGGTGTTACTTTGCTCTATGGTCCAGCAGGCCCCATTCATCTCTTTAGGTGCTCAATGCTAGCCAGTGTTGCAGACCCTCCAAAAAGGATAATGCAGGCCCGTCAGAGCCAAAAGACTGTGATCCAGGGCATCGAATTTATACCAAAATTGGAAGTTTTAGATTCCGGATTGATTTTGGGCTTGAGACATACACCATAACATAGGGGTTAATTTGCCGCAAAACAGTTTCAAGATCAGGCCACAGAAAGCAGAGATATTGATCTAAATCAGAACTTTGTTTACATAACCTGTAGAGGCATGGTACAGTTTTGATGGCGGCCTACAATTGGTTGTTTTTCTAGCCTCAGACTTCACCGATCCTTTTCATTTTAGTCTTATTCTCATCCCCTAAATGTGTACTTCAAGGCAATGTTAAGCATGTTTGTATAGTTTGCCATTTTGTGACCGTTTTTTAGACAATTGAACAATGGTATTTTTCTGAAAAATGTGTCCCTCATAAAATCAACTGTAAAATTCAAAGCTAAAGACAGAAAATATATGTTTCACTATGCTCTTAAAAACAATTTCAAAAATTAGAAACACCTTTGTAGCAATTTTCTACCAAAGGACTCTTGCCAATTCGTACCCAAACAATTTTTTATGACTAAGTTTATTTCAAAAATCTCAATTTTGATTTCTAAAATTTTTAGATGCTTTAGCAACTAAATTTTAACAGACCTCCAATGAAAGGACTTAAGGTGACTGGACATCACTTACATGTTAAAACAATGTAATAATTAACATTTGAGACATTTTGCAAGGCATTTTGTTAAAATCTTAACTCTTAAATCTTAAAAAATTTACAAAATACGATTATTGCCTTGAAAAGTTTTCACTTGCTGCAGCAGGCTTAAATGCGAAAGAAATGACAAACCATCGACCTTTCATCGTTTTTCAACAACGGGGAAGCTTTCCGTCTCACCTTATCAAATTTTTCATAAACAATTTACAATAATGTAAAAATCATGTACAACACTTGTGAAATTAAAAATTGCCCTCAAAATTTTTTGGCACACATTGGCACGAGCCCTTTGGTAGAAACTTGCAACAAAGCTGCTTCTAATTTTTGAAATTGTTTTGAAGAGCATAACGAAACAAATATTGTTTTTCTTTAGCTTTTAATTTTACAATGGATTTTTGAAGACTGACATTTTTCAGAAAAGTACTATTGTTCAACAGACGATTGCGGTCAGGAACTTAAATTTTTTAAGATTTAAGAGTTAAGATTTTAACAAAATGCCTTGCAATGGCGGTTAGGAACCTTTTACCAAGATGCAATGCGTTCTAATTATGAATCTTTAACGATTCTGTAGGAATTTGATTAAAGAGCGCGATGCATCTTGGTAAAAAGTTCCTCGCTGCCATCTTTAGCGTAATCGTCTATTGTCTAAAAACGGTCTCAAAAAGGCAAAATATTCAAACACGCTTATTGCCTTTTTTTTCTTTATTCATTTAAAAACAACAACTATTTACAAAAACAACAAGGCTAATTAACTACGTGCCATCCATAGTGGGAAAGGACTTACAGTCAGCGAGTTCCCACTATGTATGGCACTTACATTTTAAATCTAAATCGTTCCAAGAATAGTCGTAAGAGAGGGACAGCTCAAGAGCACACAATTCGCCATTGTGATTGGCATGGCGCTTTAAGGTATGACGAGCAACATGAACAACTCAGAGATTCTTCTGAGGTCCATGCTCGAGGAATCTATCAAGAGTTAGGAATTTAGTGCCTCCAGGCCGTCTCTCTCTTACGACTATATTCCAACAAAAGAGGAAAAAGCAAAATTAACAGAAGTACACACATCTGCAGACACAGACATACGACAAGAACACTACAGGCATAAACTAGACAGATACAGTGCACGAAATTCCTGTTTTCAATGGCTATGTCAATTTTCGTAGTCTATTGAAACAAAACGCCTGGATGATTTGATGTACTCTAAAGTAGCTTCAAGAATCAATCTGTTGACAATGTGTGGAAGTTCAGAACTTCCATACAACCTCAGTGAGCAAACGAAATCGTCATCAAAGTTGGATACATCCAAGCTCAGAATTTCCGAGAGCTTATTGCCTTAAAGCAAGCATTTAGAGAATCAGAATAAGACTGGACTGAAATAGATCGTTAAAGGCTGAGCCTAGAAACAAGGAATTGTAAACTGCGATCAAAGCAGTGCCATGCCTCTACAGGTCATGCTTGCAACAAATGGTCACATTATCCCCTAGGTTATGCTCCATGACGCCAGCCCAAAATCTAGCTGGAATTCAGAACTTTATTTTTTAGCAATATTAGATAAAAAGGGCTTAATAGATCACAGTGCAGAGGGCTTGGTGGGGTCTTTTAGCCCCTTAATAGCTTTCAAATATTTGTTCCTTGAAATGCTCCGAGACGAGAAAGCAGCTTGAATAGCGCATTATTGATTTTTGGCTGATATAAGTTCTAGTTTTCAAATGCCCGTAAAAAAGAATTTCGTTGGTAATGATGTGCATCAATCAAATAGTGCAGAAATGTTACACGAGGGTCGTTTTCCGGCGATCTACTGTAATAGGAATGGTCTCAAAATTTTCCCAGGACAAGCCCCAGACCTCGAAATTTGCTTCCTCCACATGCAGCTCCCTAATACGAAAATCGTCCCAACTGGTTTCTTTAGTGGGGTCAGTGCATCTGCATTCTCCCATAGCCTAGTGATAATACATTTTCCCGTGAAACGTGAAAACGCTATATTTTTAAACGTGAAACGTGAAATTGAACATTTTATTTCCGTGATTCGTGATCCTGACCCCCCCTTTACCACCCTCAGCGTGGTGAACATATATATCAAGCTCTACATAATGCTACTACAGTACAGGCCTTGCCCACATTAACATATTTTCTTGCCTAAGAATTCTTGTTCAGAAACATTTAAAGTCTTTGTGTGGCTCAAGAATACTGGAACATAATTCCTGTCATGTTATTGTGTACATGGCCTGTACTACAACTTGTAAATGGGTGATACTTGAATAACAAATGCCAGCGTGTTTGCTTTATATGATAGAAAATGGCTAGACTGCAAAAAAACCATTTTTTGACAAATTGTTAAAATAACAAAATTGGTATGACTGTGACTATGCACTTGCAGTTAACCAAAAAATAATGATAGAACTGATTTAACAAACATTTACGATATGCAACATTATTTGGGAAATCTTTACTGCTCCAGCAAATTACTAGGAGGTGAAGCAAGAACATACACAATTCCATCTGATCTGCAAATATAATATTTAGTTTATTCAACAACAAATACAACTGTTGTGTTGGCGAATCTAACTTCAGTTGGTAAACATGTAAAGTTAATGGCAGAGATAGGATTATTTAGGTAGCATATATGATTATTCTCCACAAAAGCAAAAATTCAATCAACCAAACCAACCAAGCTTTGACTTAGGCCATATAATAATATCTACCGGCATTTGCAAAATAACGGGCACATTTATCATTGATGAACTACCCAAGGCTTCCTACACTAAACGGCAGATTTCAAAGCAAAAGTGAACTCTTACCTATAACTTCAACCAAGCTCAAAAGAGAGGTATTCTCTCTCCAATATAACATTATCATCCACAATCCACTGCCATCTTTGGCCAAATAGAAGCAACAACTACAACAACTAACAGTTTTGGCGCGAAAAACCAAAGAGCCCCTACACAGTGCCAGAGTACCAGAGTACTCCTGAATGAAGACACGAACTTAGATGTAAGATTTCTATTCCTTTAATAGAAGTCGTCCAAGGCATTGCTAAAAGTCGATAATTAGCTACCCTGGCGAAAGGCAAAGAAGGAAGCTGAAGCGGATGGTTGGTAATGTTGTTTTGTGCAATTAATTGCCTTTTTAGGCCCAACAAAGGGCAGCCAGTTGACATTGTTGACTGACACTGACAGTAACAGAGAATAACACATGAGACAAAACTAAACAACAAACAGTCACTTTCTTTAGATAATTTGACCTACAGTCGAGTCGTATTTGCAGAGAACATATAAAGCACATCAGAAACATAAATAAGGATATACTATCTTGTTTTGAAGAAGAAAAAACATCTGGAATTCCAAACTTGGCAATAATGGCAATGGCAAATGTTGCATTGTAATAATAGTCAAAAAACACATGTGCAGTGACATTACTATCACTGATCAGCATCAAGCATATCCAGCAAGGTTTTATGCTACATGTTGCTGATGTTCTATGAACAAATAAATTTGTTGCCAGTTTGAAATAATATTTGCAAAATCCTTTCCTTTTCACTGGGGTACTGCAAAAAGCTGTGGGAGACAGACAATATTCCATTACTTCTATGGTAAATAATTGAATATTAATATTTTACTGGTTCTTATGTCAAATTGTTTATGTTTCTATTTTCAACGTGCAATGGGCTAACAATTATTGCTTCTAAAAAGGAGATAGAATTGGTTTCTGCATTGCAAGGTGATTGCACTTGTTTTTTTGTGTGCATCAACACCACCATCTACCTTGGCTAAAAATTCTCAAGGATCTTTCAAGTGTTCTCAATGCACACAAGAATTCTTGAGGGGTATAAGAAAGACTTCAAAAATTCACTCAGAATTTCCAAGAATTTCCAAATAATTTTTAGTGAAGACAACAGTGGTGTCAATGCATGCAAGACCTGTATTTTAAAAAAGATATCATCACCTGACTTGAATTGTTGTTGCAGTTGTTATTGGTTTCTGGTGATTTTATCATTTAACTTATGATGAAAAATGCTGGAAATATATTTTTACCCCTTATTTTGAAAATCTAGGATTTTTTTCTCAAAAAACTACCCTTTTTCCTGGTTTCTCTGTCCTAGGTTTGATGAAGATTTTGCCCCCTTTCTCAGAGATTTCGTAGACGAGCATGGTTACACTTGGACCCCTAGAGCTGACCCGCCGGGCAAACAATAAAACGAAATAAAATCTTTCAATGGAAATAATATACTGAATGAGGTTTGCAATACCGAATTGAAGTTTCTGAGAATCTGACTTATGCTTGCGCATAAGTTGCTATAGTCTGGATCCGCCCCTGCGTCTAGCGATGTGAATTTAGCTTCAATGGATGTCTAATCACTCTAAAAAATGTTCCTCGATAGTTAACTTGAACATTGGTACCTCGTTTGTTGGTATTGGTGCTTTGAGGGCAGACATGTTAATCTTGAACGCTCAAATTTGCATCTTCCTGCCCCGGGGGGGGGGGGGGTACTCCAATTGTGGCCTGACAGGGGGTCCAGTCAGTGTTAAAGAGGGCCAAAGCAAAAGTTTGAAAAATACCCTCATATGGTAGCATCTTTTTATAGAAACCCCCAAATTGTAGTTCGTGGACCAAAAATTGGGCCATTTGGTAGCGTCTGGTAGCAAAAATTGTCTGCAGTTTTTCAAATGTTCTATTGTAAAAACTGATTGAACAGAGCAAAAAAACTTCAGAATTCAATGATAATTACTGCTGCAACGACCATATTGCCGTGCGGAGGAGCCTACTGAGTTAAAATCTTATGACTGACCAGGAATCTTGGAATACCCCCAATTGGTAGTATATGTTTGACAGATAGGGCAATTTGGTAGCCATTTCGTGAGACCCTCAAACCGACTGGACCCCCCTGTTAGGCCATAATGGAAGTACCCCCCGGGCTTCCTGCAAACCGGCGCTAGTCTTTGGCCTAAGCAAATTCTTAAGACACAGCGTATAAATCAATGATAGCCTTGATACGAATTTGAACAATATTAGATCTTGTGTTATTCTGTTTTCCATACGTCACCCCCAATCACCCATTGGGCGGTTCCTTAATTGTTCATTAATTTCAGTTCTTAATTTCGATGTGCTTATGGAACTTGCTTAGGCCAAAAGGCCAAAGCTCTGGTTTGCAGGTGGACCCAAACTTGAGCCTTCAAGATTGATATTTCTACCCTCAAACCACCAGTACCAACAAACAAGGTATCTATGTTCAAGTTTACTATCGCGGACCATTTGAGAGTGATTAGCCATTGCTTAAGGCTAAACTCACATCGTTGGAGTCAACCAAATCTGTATACTTTTTTGGAACACCTGGTATGTAAATCAACTCAATTAGAATTCAAGTTAAAATTAGTTGAATTTTAGGCCTGTTTTGAAGGTTTCCCCTCATTATTTCAAAACGGTGGCTGATTATTTCAGTGGCTGATTCTAGTAATGCAAATTTAAAAATTGATTTTAATGTGTCCATCATTAATTGACATATTTGCCAGTATTATCATCTCGATATCTAGGCAGCAGTGGCCCTTCGAACAGGAGGGATTCTTTGTTTTCTTACTTACCGGGTAGGAGAAACTATTGCTTGCTACTGTAAGATTTGTGAAGTAAAAATCACTTCATGTGAGCAAAGGAGCCTTTTGAAATGCACTTTTACTTAAGGTACGCTTTGTTTTTTTAGGCTCATGTGTTTCTCAAGCAAAGGATATCGCAGTAGTGATAGAAGCATCAAGTAATATTCCAAAAAGGCGATGGCGACGATTAAAAGAATTCTTGGAGGAATTATTCACAAAGTTTCAAGTTCCAGGATACAAAGTAGGCATAGCTACATTCAGTTCAGAATGGCACTCGAAGCGAGCCTTCCAAGAATTTTCATCTGCATCAGAGATCAGTAAAATCGTCAAAGGTTTGTCGAGGCAGCACGGGGACAGTTCTACTGATTACAAAAACCGTGTCGAAAACCTTTACAACAACTTTTTGACTGAGAAAATGTCGTCCGTCTCTCCAACTAAAATTGCTATTTTCGTTACAAATAATCCTTTTGATCGTCGAATTCTGAAGGAAATAAGAAGGGACTACCCTGAAGAAGATGTGCATTTCCTCAGCGTTTTGATGAACTTGAAATCTGACAAAGATCAAAACCTTGCTCTTGGGTATGAATATGAAACAAGTTTCACAATGGCAGAACTCTCAGGTCTTACAAGAGCAGTCAAGTCAATTGACTCTTCAAAGGAATTTTGCTCCCGTGGAACCGAAAAAGAAAACTGAAAGACACTGTATTTTCCGCAAGAAGAACTCGATATGTTTCATCCTTTTAGATTATATGCGCGACGATAGGCCTACATAAGTTTAATTTAATGTCGAGACGTGTTATATTTTGTATCAAAATGTAGGTTCCAAATCTTTAGATTGGTGTAAAATTCTATGACCACAATTTTACCGTTTGACTTTTCACAGCTCTTGAATATCTTGAATATTAGAGCATATTTTATATTTGAACTCATTTGAGCATGTGATGTCATCAAATTTCTATATCATAAGCCAGAAGAATGATATAATTTTGCTTGATACCATATTAAAGACAAAGTCTTTCTTTAAAATGATCCTGTTATTCCTGGAAAAAACTTAGAAATTAGGAAAATTTCAAATTGTTTCCAAAATTTTTCTCCAATCCTTAAGAAGAAGAAAAACATTCTAATCCATGTCAGAAGGATGTCAGAAAAATCCAACGGTAGGATTACAGGAAATTAGCTAAAGTTTCTTTCAAGCCATTCAGTTCAAATTAATAGGTCGTAGAATTTTACACCAACCTTTGTTAAGATTTGGAATCTATGCCCACGACGATACATTAGTTGAATTTTGATGTCTAGACATTTTATCATTTGTATCAAAAGGTTAAGACGCATTGGCTTAAGGAATCCAAAGTATTCTTTTTTATACGTATATATATATATATATGCTCACAAAATAATTACAATGACAAAGATACTACGCAAAGAGGCCACAAGGAGCATGGAATTACATAACAGCCCTGCGGCATTCAACAGTTAACTTGAAATCAGTATCAAAATAGATTCAGGTGATACTGTTCGGGAATTTATCAAATGTTCAGTTATGCAAAGTATTCTCATCCCATCAATCGTCTAATAACGTAAAAACCCGCATAGAAGAACCTACGCTTTTTAAACCTACAATGCCTGCCAAAAGTCCTTGGAACACTTAGGCCATTGCTTGAAAATCCGCAGTTCTAACCATAGCGATTAGGCTTAAACACCCCCTCACCCCCAAAACAATGTTGATTTGCAAGGTTATTATCCTAGCATTCCATCAGACTTTTGGCAGGCATTATAGGGTGCTTTGGTTCTAAGAGAGGGGATAACACTCAAGGAATCAGGCTGTAGGTTCTTAAATTAGGTTGTTAAATTTCTCAAGAAATGTTTTCACTGTAACGTTCATTTGTTATCAAATACTGTAGTAGAGGATGGAACATTAGCAATGTGGTGGAATCAGACCTTTATGTAGGCTTATGATTGAAGAACAATGTTAAATTTTTTTATTTTACATGACGATCAAATTAACGTTTCTGATTGTTACAACTGAGAACTGTGTCAGTGCATTTTTTTCTTCAAAATAAGAACCAGGGTGAAACGGCTCCTTGCCTACATGAAGGAGGAGAAATCTTAAGATTTCAGGCTGTAGGTTCTCATACGAAGAAGCTTCTCATATGCGGGTTCTCACTGTACAAGAATAGGAACACATTCTCTTTTTCGTAGAATTTGGCAACCATATTTGCTCAATAATTGGTTTCAGAGCTTCAGAGTAAACGCCTCTGAAACAGCAGCCAATAAATAGTGGCTGTTGCTCTGTGAAATGTTTGCGCCCTTTGACCACGCACTTTGCCCACAGAGCAACAGCCACCAAATATTGGGTGATGCGCACTGAAATGTTTGCGTCAGCCAAACTCCCGACCAGATAGTATCTTCGGCACGGAATTAAAGAAACTCGTACGAAACTTTTGGTGGTAAAGCTATCCAAGAATTTCAGAAACTGACTACCGAGGCTCTGATAGGGGGATAGTTGCTCCCTTGCTCTTAAAAAGCAGTATGCTCCCTTGCTCCCGTCAAATCTAGCCTTGTGCTCCCAGTGACTTCAATGATTCTTCTTTTCTTTGCTTAGATTCAAAGTTCAAGTCAGTTGGTCCCTTTGTAGCTAAGATGGTTGGCTTATTTTGCAGCAGATAGTTCATGATCTATCAAGCCTGGCAGTGCTGTTGTTCCCTCGAAATCTTTGGTGATACATATGGATTTGAGCATTTCTAGTACATTTTTGCACCAGCCTTGTAGTACCTCCTTGAGGTTTTTTATATACGCTTCTACCTAGCATCCGAAGGTAGTTTTAGGGCGCTGAGAAGCTGAGCTTATCGAAGCAGAGTCCTGGTCTTTCCTCTTGATGTGACCACACCTCGTGATTCCTTTAGCCTGGAATTACAGAGAGTTGGCGACTCTCCTCGCACTTTATAGCAGGCTCGGCAGGGCGAGGACTCGGACCACCAACCTTCAGATTGGTAGTCAAGAGTGCTACCACTGAGCCATCCCCGCTATTGAGGTTTTGAACAGACCTATAAGAGCATTTTAATGAATGGGGCACTGACATGTGTCTATGTATGCTGCAGCAAAAACTTAGGGTCTGCGTCGATGCTCTCAGAAAATGTTCAAGGCCACGCCCTTTACTTTGGCGCATGTAATGTTTTATGGTTATGATTATTATCATATATGTAAGACCCAGGCCCCCCGGAATCTAAGTTAGAGTTGATACACGAGGCAGACAACAAAATGGTGTGCTATCTGCGTCCACCCTTCAATATCCGACAATGGCGACGAGAATAAACTAGGAAACAAAAAGAAAATGGCAGGAGCTGGTTCAATACAACCTGTGCCTCCGTTTGATGCAGTGTCAGACCCTGCCAACGCGTGTAACGCATGAAAACGTTGGGTTTCAAGATTCGAGCAGTACTTGGTCGCTGCTGATATCAAAGATGATAAAAGAAAAAGAGCCCTGTTGATTTATTTGGCTGGAGAACCAGTTGCAGATATCCTGAATACAATCCCAGATAATGGAGATGATTACAAAACAGCGTTAGAAAAGCTCACGGGACATTTTGAGCCACAGAAGAACTTGCTTCATGAAACATATTTATTTCGCCAGGCCAGACAAGAGCCAAATGAGACTTTAGGTCAATTCCATGTTCGATTACAGAACTTAGCCTCACGTTGTGACTTTGGGGATAGAAAAGAGTTCGAAATATTGTTGCAAATTGTCACAAATGGATCATCAAGTCGTTTAAGAAAGAAAGCTTTACGAGATCCAAAATACACATTGAAAGAAATGTTATTAGATGGCCAAAGAGATGAAACAAGTACACAGCAAGCAAGTAGCATTGAAGGTAACACTGAAACAAAACAAGAAGTGCATCGTGTAATACACAGTCAGCACAAGAAAGGACATGTACAAACAAAGAAATGTCATCAGTGTGGAGGATCTTACCCTCATAAAACCCAGACCTGTCCAGCTGCTGGTAAGATATGCCATAAATGTGGGAGAAAGAACCACTTTGCAAAGTATTGTATGAGCAAAACTCAACAAGAGCCAAGGAAAACACAGCCTTTCAAAAGACATGTTAGGCCAATTACAACAAAATCAATGGATAAAACACAAAGTGATTCTGATTCAGATTTTGATTACATCTATGCTGTGAAACAGAAGGAAAAACCTGGTAACACTGTTACTGCCAAAATCAGTGATTACAAATGTGATTTACTTGTGGATACTGGAGCCTCAGTAAATATTCTTGATGAAGAAACATTTAGTCAGATACCATCAGATCCTAAATTAGAGAAAACAACAGTTAAAGTGTACCCATACAACAGCAACAGCCCTGTAAAATTATTAGGAAAATTCCAAGCCACTGTGGAGACCAAAAAGCGCATTACTGTAGCCACATTTTATGTCACAGAAGGGAACTCTGGTTCACTATTAGGTTCAGAGACATCCCAAGAACTTGGTCTTGTTACATTTCGCATCAATCCAATGGCTTCAAAAGTGAAAGATAAAAATGTGAAACCACAAATTGCTTCCACCTGCTCATGGATTCCTATCAGATCTACCCATGATAAATCAGTTGATGCTGCTTTACTTGCAAATAAAGAAACTTTTAGAGGAATAGGAAAGTTAGATGGAGTTCAAATCGTTCAAATTAAATTGAACATTGATGAAAATGTAACTCCAGTTGTTCAAAATACCAGACGTATACCATTTCACATCAGAAAGCAAGTAGAAGAAGAATTGTTAAGTCTGGAAGCACAAGGAATAATAGAGAGAGTGCCAGAGGGGCAAGCAACCCCTTGGATATCCCAGATAGTTGCAGTACCAAAGAAGGACAATAAGTCAATTAGAATTTGTGTTGATATGCGTTCAGCAAACACAGCCATAAAAAGAGTTAGACATGTCATGCCCACAGTTGATGAAATTATGGTACAATTAAATGGAGCTAAATGCTTTTCAAAGATAGACCTTAGTCAAGCATACCATCAGTTAGAATTGCACAAAGATAGCAGATATATCACTACGTTCAGCACGCACATTGGTTTATTCCAGTACAAAAGATTAAACTATGGCACAAATGCAGCTGCTGAGTTATTTCAACATACATTACAAGAAGCTTTAAAGGGTATAGATAATGTCAGAAACTTAGCAGATGATATTATCATTTTTGGCAAAACCAGAGCAGAGCATGATAAAGCATTGAATGAATGTCTTGCAAGATTAAAGGCAAGAAAGCTTACAGTAAACAGAGAAAAATGTAAATTTTTACAACCAGAACTTTCATTCTTTGGTATGGTATTTTCAGAAGATGGTGTCAAACCAGATCAAAAGAAGATTGCAGATTTAGTAGATGCTCCTATACCAAACAATGCATCAGAAGTGAGAAGTTTATTAGGAATGGCAAATTTCAGTGCAAAGTTCATACCAAATTTTGCAGATATAACAGAACCACTGAGAAGATTAACTCACAAAAACATTGTATTCAAATGGGAGAAAGAACACTCACAAGCATTTAAGAAACTCAAAGATGTTCTGACAGACAGTCCAGTTATGACATATTTTGATATTGAAAAAGAAACATACCTGATTGTAGATGCCAGTCCCATTTGTATTTCTGCAATTCTTGCACAATCAAACAAAGATGAGCCTCAAAAAGTGATTGCATATGCCAGTAGAGCACTTACCCCTGTGGAACGTCGATACTCTCAAACTGAGAAAGAAGCACTTAGTATTGTGTGGGGTACTGAACATTTTCATATGTATCTTTTATGGTGGAATATTCGGTTCAAAATTATTTATGCTAAAATCGGGCCGATTTTTGCATCATCGGGCTCCATTTTTGCTGTGGGGTCCGATTTGCTGATCGGGTCCGATGGAAACACGTCATCGCCCTCGTGCTATTCATGTTGAAAGGCGACAGCGAGTTCCTTGAAACGATAAAACCATCAGGGTGAATAAGTTGACCTTGAAAAGACGTCGGCATCTATCTTTTCTCTTTTGGAAAAGACGTGGGCGTCCTTTTTCATAAAGACGTCGGCATCTATCTTTTCTCTTTTGGAAAAGACGTGGGCGTCCTTTTTCATAAAGACGTCAGCATCTATTTTTAGCAAAACACGTCAGCGTCCTTTTTTGGAAAAGACGTCGGTGTCTATTTTCAGGGATTTTTACCAACACACGTGAGCGTGTATATTTATGAAAAAGACGTTGGCATCTCTTTTAAAGATCACTTGTTTATAAAAGACGTCAGCGTCTTTTGTTGTGGCATCCGCTCGGTAAAACACGCTGTGCTCTGTCGAAACAAAACAACAGACGAAACAAAATCTCCAACGGACGAAACAGCGAAACTGCGAGATTTCGCAACAGACCACAGGTAGCCCCTCCACTTAATACAAAGGATTTTTGCACATATTTTTGTGAAACATTTTTAAGGATAGCGAAGGCGAGCACAGGGCGTCCAAAGTAAGAATCTGATTTGAAATCTCCCATTGGCAAATAGCATCGTTCCCTCTATTTCTTCAGGGAGGGGCAGGACCATTTTGTTATCATGGCATTCGTTTTCAACGCAACATTTCTTCCGACAGGCTAATTATTTTTTTGAGCAAGCTGCTTAGAAGAGTCCAGAAAAGGCTTTCCAATAATATTGTACCAGTTTGTTTTCTGGAAATAATTAGAAAAATCACTAGCTTTTCAAGTTCGATAATTCGCTATTTCATAGAGTCTTCGGCTTTTATTTCACATGTTTTTCGCAAAGTAAATGCTCAATGCTGGACTCAGTGCAAAGAGTTTCTAATCGCTCTGCCTCGCTCACTTGAAGGAATACGAGTGTCTACAAGCGAGTTCACATGAAAGTTCTCATAACCATGAGTGTTTGTAACTGCGTTAAAGTATTTTCAGCCGAGCTCGCTTTAAATTTAATTCCCTCAAAGAAACAAGACATAGTAAGCCGTTGCACCAAAGTAAAAACAAGTAGAAAAAGACAGAAAAAGACATTGGTACAGGCTCGTCGTTAGAAGTGCAAATGCAAGGCAAAATCATGCTTAAAATGTTCCATCATTAAAAATATAAACACAATACGAATATACAGAAATGCTCAGTAATTGTTCGAAAATTATTATCAAAATATCTATATCTGCTGCCGGGTGCATTTGTTAAAAGCTCAAACACCACGACAAGGAGCACCCATTGTTTGAGGTTTTCCTTTTCATCTGAGAAAGTCTCATGAATAACGTTTAACTTTAACACTAACAGATGTAAAGAAAATGGAATAAAATTAAAACTATTCGTTTGCGCCCTCCCGCTACCATTCGAAAATCGAGACTTTCTCAAGTAAGGGAAGGAAATACGCCTCCCCATAGGCAGTAATCAGGGAAGACGTCAAAGCATAACTTATTATACGATTTTACATCAACCCCAATGCCTCCAAAAAAGTACAGGGTGTCCCAACGAATTTGTGCACCGCTTGAATAATTGCTGTGGAGGAGATTTGATTTAAGTGCTCTTGTTTCTAAGTAAATCGGACGACTATGAAGGCACCACATTCGTATAAGAAAGTCAAAAGTCCAGCATGAAAGGGTCCCTGGGGCTCTACCCTCGCAATCAGTAGAAAAATTAAGTGGATATTGTAATGTGATTTTTAGAATCGACCTCGGGCGGGAATTGCTTAGAATCTACACAAATGAGAGGCCTCTGGTTTAGCTTCTTCATTGCTGGCTCTTGTTAATGTCCTTCCTTGTGAGTCCCGTTGTGTTGTGTAACTCATTTGGGGCAGCTCTGGTCCTCTCAGCAAGACAAAAACTAAGTGCATAGATATGTCCGTATTTCTCCTCGTGCTCGTTTAAGCACCCTTCCTCTGACCCTGTTCATGTAATTACCAAGTCAAACACCAACAATAGGCACACGCTCTAACCTCATTAAGAATGGAGCAATATGAATGGTTTCATGTAGTCAGTCTTAATCAACCACAGCACTAGCAATAAGACAAACTCTACGTAAAGCTCCTCCAAAGCAACAATGCAAGCAGCACATATGTTCGTTGCAACAACCTGTAATTACATAATCAGCCAACCAATGCGAGGCTACACAGTTTTGAAATTAATAAAACCATTCTGCTTCTTAGAAATAGAAGCCAATATGAACATACGAAACAGTCTATAATATAGATGGAAACGATCACAAGGATGCAATCCATTAGAAAAAGAGGATCAATCTACCCTGCAAGAAACACAAAGTTATATAAACTGACCCGCTTTATCCTAAACTGCATCACGAGAAAAAGAGGATCAATCTACCCTGCAAGAAACACAAAGTTATATAAACTGACCCACTTTTTCCCAAACTGCATCACAAGGATGCAGCCTATTAGAAAAAGAGGATCAGTTTACCCTGTAAGAAAGATACAGACTCTTAGTGAAAAGATTAAGCATTGAAATGAATTAAATTCTATTATTCAACATAGAACGAGATAAAGTCTGAAAATCAAAATACCAACTATACCGGAGACAATGTAAATTACTCCTGCAATAGAAATTAGTAATTACCCTGCAAAAAAGATACAGTTATATAAACTGACCCGCTTTTTCCTAGACTGCATCTCGAGAATGCAGCCTATTAGAAAAAGAGGATCAATTTACCCTGCAAGAAACACAAAGTTATATAAACTGACCCGCTTTTTCCCAAACTGCATCACAAGGATGCAGCCTATTAGAAAAAGAAGATCAGTTTACCCTGTAAGAAAGTTACAGACTCGTAGTGAAAAGATAAAGCATTGAAATAAACTAAATTCTATTATTCAACATAGAACGAGATAAAACCTGAAAATCAAAATACCAACTATTGCAGAGCCAAATGTAAATTACTCCTCCAATAGAAATTAATAATTAGCCTGCAAAAAGGAGACAGTTATGTAAACTGACCCGCTTTTTCCTAGACTGCATCTCGAGAATGCAGCCTATTAGAAAAAGAGGATCAATTTACCCTGCAAGAAAAACAAAGTTATATAAACTGACCCGCTTTTTCCCAAACTGCATCACAAGGATGCAGCCTATTAGAAAAAGAGGATCAGTTTACCCTGTAAGAAAGTTACAGACTCGTAGTGAAAAGATTAAGCATTGAAATAAATTAAATTCTATTATTCAACATAGAACGAGATAAAACCTGAAAATCAAAATACCAACTATTGCAGAGCCAAATGTAAATTACTCCTGCAATAGAAATTAATAATTAGCCTGCAAAAAGGAGACAGTTATGTAAACTGACCCGCTTTTTCCTAGACTGCATCTCGAGAATGCAGCCTATTAGAAAAAGAGGATCAATTTACCCTGCAAGAAAAACAAAGTTATGTAAACTGACCCGCTTTATCCTAAACTGCATCACGAGAAAAAGAGGATCAATCTACCCTGCAAGAAACACAAAGTTATATAAACTGACCCGCTTTTTCCCAAACTGCATCACAAGGATGCAGCCTATTAGAAAAAGAGGATCAGTTTACCCTGTAAGAAAGATACAGACTCGTAGTGAAAAGATTAAGCATTGAAATAAACTAAATTCTATTATTCAACATAGAACGAGATAAAACCTGAAAATCAAAATACCAACTATTGCAGAGACAAATGTAAATTACTCCTGCAATAGAAATTAGTAATTACTCTGCAAAAAAGAGACAGTTATGTAAACTGACCCACTTTTTCCTAGACTGCATCTCGAAAATGCAGCCTATTAGAAAAAGAGGATCAATTTACCCTGCAAGAAATATATAGAATCATAGTTAAAAGTTTTAGCATCAAAATAAATGCATTTCTATTATTCTACATAGAACGAAATAAAGTCTGAAACATCAAAATATCAACTATTACAAAGAGAAATGTAAATTATTCCTGGATAGAATTTACCATCTATTTACCCTACAAAATAGATACAGTTATGTAAACTGACCCTCTCTTTCCTAGACTGCATCATGAGGATGCAGCGAATTATGAAGAGAGGAACAGTTTACCCTGCAAGATAGATACAGAATCATAGTTAAAGTTTCAGCCCATTAGCAAATGCAGCAAAACGAATAAGTTTCTACTATTCAATACAGAACGAGGCACAGCCTGCAATTTTAAAATGCAAACTGTTAGAAAAATGAATGTTATTGATTCCTGCAATAGAAACAAGTATTTACTCTGCAAACAAGATAAGTTATGTAAGGTTATTTCCTAATATGCATCATGAGGATGCAGCCCAAATGACATAGGGGATCATTATACCCTACAACGATGATCTATATTCATAATCCATAAGTGACTGTAGCCATTGAAAATAAGAATTTGACTAGGTTGCTTAACTACATTGCACATTGAACTTAGCTTCACCATTCTCCGGCCGCAAGAATGATGATTCTAAGTACAAGGAGGTACACCAATTAATAATATGATAATGTAATGTAAATACTGAAAGGAGCGAAGGGTACTTCATTTGAAATTAAGAAAAAGAGAAGTAGGCTTTGTCCTATCACAGAGAGATGCAGTTAGAACTAATTTGTTCCTTCCTAGACTACGTTTAAATGACACAATCCTTTGCAAGGAAAAATCGATATTTTTCCCTTCTTATTTGGCAGGGAGATAGATTTTCAGCTACCGGATTAAAAAAGAGTGGAACCCTAGCTACGCCTCTCATCTGGCCACGCCTCACCTTCAAACATTGCTCAGCAAACTCAATGTTAGGAAGCAACCCGGCGGCGGCACTCATTTGGTTTTTTTGCAATTCTCTATTTACGTCCTTTTTGTGGGGAATACCTGCCTCGACTTTCACATATCCTAGTTGCCTTAGAAGAAGCCCAAACTATATCAATAATTGAACACATTTTGGATATGACCATGCATCTGGCAAAATCTTGGAACTGTGTGTAGTTGTAGTAGCATGCACGTACATAGCGTCAAGAGTTGAAGCTGTGTGTATTCTATCAAAGATAATAGCATTACTTCTCGATTGAAATACCTATTCGTATTGCCATTAATAAACATTGTTTCCGCTTCTTTACTGCAGAAAGGATTTTTCGTACGCATTCCATCATCAACAAGTATCATATTATTAGTGCAAATCATGGACCATTTCGCGGATGATTTGTTTGTTTCCTGGAGTTTTCCAAACACCAATTTCTGCATGTTTCCAAACAATGTGTATTAAGCTTGAGCGCTGACTTCCACCAGGAGTCTATACCCATTTTTAAATGGGAACGGAACAACGATTGTAATTCATCCTGTTTCTCCTAATCCTAGATGTTGCTCTATAGGCACCTGGACCGCTTGCTGTTGTCCACGCTCCCTTTCTATTATTCTCATGAAAAAGTATAAAAATTTGGACATCTTGCCGGTAGGAATGAAATTCTTCTCTTACCAAGAGCAATGCAAACTGCTTTCTTTTGTCTTTAATCTCTTTGAAATAAATGTGCTTGTGTTCCCCCAGTTTGAAAAGGTACCGCGGACGGTCGACAAGTTGACCTAAATATTGCACAGCACAACAAAGATGTTTTGTCATTGAGTTCTAGCGTAATTATATTGTGTCTTCTTTGGAAAAATGCACATATCATTCGCGAAGCTGGACTGAAAAAGTTCAGATGCTTCCAAGAAGAACGCTAGGCTGCGTAAAAACCCCGTTATCCATGCAGCAAGGAAGAAAGGTGGTTGTTCACTTATAGTATACCAACTGCATCAGGATCTGCTATAGTTTGCATAGGATCTTTCTGAATAACCAAATTATTTTAATGGAAACAGCAATGTGGACACATAACTCAATACACGTTCTCCGCATCTCTTCCTCTGCATTCCATGTTGATGCTGGAAATATTTTGGTCCAACAGGAAGAACTAAAAAAAGAGAGGCACCTTTTAGGAACAGGCTCATGAACATTTTTCACAAGAAATCTGAAAATTCCAAAATGCAAACTACACTGAATTAAAGATATACCGGGTGCGCCAAAATAAACTATGCACGTTTGGCAGGCCACAATAAATCGTACAATGAACCGATTTTGAAGATTTATGACTTATTCGTTAGCAGAAAGCCTGAATTAGATACTAGAATTTTTTGCAAATTTTTTTATTTTCAGTTTTTAGAGCTGCAAGCGAGTTTCCTAAGATTTTAGTTTTCGAAAACACTGAAAGCGATTTAAAAAATAGATCACATTTTCTAAAGAATCGGAACAAATGGACAAAGAGAGAACCCCCAAGCTTCCCATATTCGCCTGCAGTCGCAGGGATAATCTACTATCTATTGGACTTATCAGACTGAAATGTTTCTTAACGGCATATTTGCTAGACTAAACTTGTTCTTGTTATAGAAGGCCGTTTAAAAGACACTAATAGTAGCCTCAGCCTCCTCTAGAAAATTAAGAAACTCTGCTATTGCCGATCAGGGGTTAACTATATTTCAATAATATTTCGCAATTCTTTGTAATGATATGCAAAGTGTTTTTAAACAAAGAAGAGTGCATTGCTACAGTATTAAAATGTCTCATTAATGTCTATGATTTGGTTTTTTCTTGCTATTTATCCTCAAAACATTTATTAGCGGTTTTCATCATTTTTATCCCTAGAGTAGCGTAAAATTAAACGATTAAGACATGAAAAGTAAGAATTTGATCAACTGAAATATGACTTACATTTATACGCTTCTTTGCCCACCTCTCTCATGCATACACACAGGCATCAAGCACATGGCGATACAAATTGTTTGCAAGTTCGGTCTCCTTTGGTGTTCCTACTTTGATCGGGGGGGTTGTCTCTGAAGTTGTTGACAATCCAGGCAATGATTGAATTTACCTTCAGGGTGATCAGGATGCTGACAAGCGGTAAACCTATGCAACTTTTTGGAACCAAATGAAACTTCCTGCAACTGTCAATTGACCCCAGAAACTCAGCTGGCGACCACCTCAAAGGCATCACTCCTAACTGCTTGACCGTCAGCGATGACTATATTGGGTCCTTGCTGTGATTTATGAAGTTATTTGTCTAGTTTTTTTGAAAATTTTTCTTTTCCTCACACTCACACGTTATCTTTTATAAGAAACTAAGAATTTGAGCCAGTACTGAAAGCGTCTTAAAAACATCAAATGGCTATTCCTCGATGTATCACAGAATGAAATTTACAATGTTAACTATTTATAGTCTATTTAAATTCCAATTAAAGTTTATATATTCTATTTTCATTTCAGTCTGTTACCATTGTATAGTAACTACGTTCTCGGGTTCTTGGGTTGACAGTATAAAATGCCTATACAATGATTATGGACTGTTATAGTATCTACGCTACTTAGTTCAATGGAAAGAAATAAAAATGTAGAAATTGTGAAGATGCTTGGGTTCTCGGGTTCTTGGGTTGACAATATAAAATGCCTATAAAATGATTATGGACGGTTATAGTACCTACGCTACTTAGTTCAATGAAAAGAAATAGAAATGCAGAAATTGTGAAGATGCTTGGGTTCTCGGGTTCTTGGGTTGACAACATAAAATGCCTATACAATGATTATGGACTGTTATAGTACATACGCTACTTAGTTCAATGGAAAGAAATACAAATGTAGAAATTGTGAAGATGCTTGGGTTCTCGGGTTCTTGGGTTGACAGTATAAAATGCCTATACAATGATTATGGACTGTTATAGTACCTACGCTACTTTGTTCAATGGAAAGAAATAAAAATGTAGAAATTGTGAACATGCTTGGGTTCTCGGGTTCTCCGGGTTCTTGGGTTGACAGTATAAAATGCCAATATACTTGCTTTACTTGCTAATATAAAGCCCTGGCAAAACGACTGGACTTTTGCACTGAACATTCACTGGACATTGCTAGCCTTGTTCAGTGTCTGAACATCAAGAAAATTTAGGTTGTGGCAAAACGACTGAACATTGTCCAGTGAACATTTGCTGGGCAACAGAAACGCGCAAAGTTTTTTGGATCGAGAATTCAGTTTGGGAAGTTTTGGGCATACTCAACAGAGCACCAGGGAGCTAGAAATATTCTTTTCATTTTGTTTGTAGCTTTATTCACGTCGTTCATTCTGCCATCAAAATTCTGAATGAGAAAGTCTTTTCAAATGAGGTAAGATGGGTCTTAAACAAAAAGATTGCCAGCCATGATTTTGACCATTCAATTCCAAGATAAACACGGAAGAAAAGCCATAGAAAAGCAAGGCAATGCAATGGGTAAAGATACTATGAATGAATGAGGATATTTGTAAATAACATGAAGGAGTTGACAGAGGAGGACAGTTTAGCTTGAAATGAAAAGATGTGAATGAAATCGTCCACTATTTCATTGCAATGCGCGTGCGCGAACTGGACAATGTCCAGTGGAGTGGCAAAACGACTGAACATTTTTCCACAACATCTTAAAACAAAAGAAATTTAATCTTGTTCACTGAACATTTTTGACTGCCTTCAAGATCGACTGAACAGCGCTCAACATTGCTGAACACGACTGAACAAGACTGGACAAGGTGGCAAAACGACGAAAAACATTTTACGCTGAACATTTGTCCAGTGCATGTCCAGTGCAAATGTCCAGTCGTTTTGCCGGGGCTTAACCTTGTATCTCAGATTTTGAGTACTGAGAGTTTCTTACAAGTTTCTTAACAGTTCCATAGCTATCTCCATGTTCACTACCTGTTCCCTCATGACCATTTAACACAAAAAGTTTTTGAAGCTATTTGAATGTTTAGATATTGCTGAAGTTCCTTGGGGTTCCTTCTGAGTATATGATACAGCAAACGATTGAAAATGAATAGGTACAAATACCTTACAGTTCAGTTTTCATATTTCAAATTCCACTACATGCAATTTATAACCTAACTATACTAAACATACGAATAACTAAACTACAAAGATAATTGTCACAGAAAATGAACACAATGATACAGAAAATTAATACAATATACAAATACAAAGAGGGGCTAAATAAATAAATTGTATGCAGGGAATTACTTTGAGGAGGAGCTCTCTCAATAGGTAAACTAATCGAGGAGAGAGCCCCCCACCCCCTATCCTGAGATACTATCAGATGAAAATAGAAGTTGTGCATTTCCCTTTTCAAAATTGATAGAAATTGTTCAGGTGTCATAATAGATTCATCGGTTGACCTTGTTTAGCAAGTAAATTTTTAGTTTTGTTTTGAATGATATTTTTGTTGGAGCATTTCTGAGTTCTACAGGTAATGTGTTCCAAAGTTTAGCACCAAGATATCGAATTGACTTGAGGCCATATTGAAGACTTTTTTCAAGACAAAAATAAATTACCTTGACTGGCCTGTTTAGTGGAATGGAATACTGATGAACAGATGAACTGAATAAGAAAAAGTCATGAGAGCAACTAGGTGAAGTCTTATTAACAGAATCAAAAACAAAAGTTAAGAGTCGGAGTTCAAAGAGCTCAGAAATTTTTAGGAGTTTGAGGTCAATGAAGATTGGAAGAGATGGAGACATGCGAGGCTGAAATGAGAAAGCTCTGACTGCTTTTTTCTTGTAATTTGAAAATTGGATCAATGTATGATGCATATGTTTGACCCCAAACAATATGCTTCAAAACTCTGGGATTGGTTATAAATATCTGACCTATATTCTGGGATATGGTATCAATATCTGACCAAAATTCCGAGATTGGGTCATAACAGAAATCCTAGCGGTGCACACTAGCGGTACACATCCTAGCGGTGCACACATCTGGGGGTATAGGTCTGTTCCCAAATGCTGGCTTTAATTGCTTTCAGTGAATTTGGCTTTTTCCCCTGATGTTTAATGGACCATATTTCACAAGGGAAGTGTCCCAAAAAGCTGGTTTTATTGGCACATGTTTGCGCTGGTTTTCTCCTGCTCAATGGCAAGACAAAGTTGAAATCGCCATTGCTGGGCATTCTCTGGCTCTTTTCTTCAAAACACGTGGACAAAAAATTTGTGTCGCCGTTGTGAATTTTTGCCCAGTTTTCTGGCTATTTTTGGTGAAATTTTCGGAAAAAGGTTGGGACAAACGCAGTGGCGTAACGCAGTTTAGGCTACCTTAGTTCAAGAGCTAAGGGCCCCCAACGAAAAGGGGCACCCAACAAATTTTTCTTATTGTGTGCTTTTTGGCCATACTGTGTTAAAAGTCTTCCTTAGGCCATCCCTTTCTTACCACTGTTGCTAACACTACACTGGACTTTCATTCATTTTTCATTCATTCTTTATAATTTGTCTCAAGACTATATTCTTGTGAGCAAGAGCACCTAATAGCATACTGTGACTTTCCATTATGTTTGCTAAAAATTCTGTTCAGAAACAATCGTGTTTATTCGCATGGATATGGCTTTCAGGCATAAAGGAAAACACATTGCCGGCATTCAATTTACTGCACCCATTAAAAGTAAGTTTTAAGCAAAGAACCTGCCATGGAGGATATTTTTGGTAACATTTTTGTGTGTCCAGAATGAGTACTGTCCTAACCTTTGAATATTGCTGTATTTCTTTAAGAAAAATTTCAGGTATCATATAATTCCATACCGAAGAATAACAGTTTGCTATGTTAAACTACTTAACACTTTGAACCGCAATTCATACAAATGTGCTAAATTTACTGTTGATTTTTCATGTGTAACAAAACTTTCATTTCCACATAACGTGGATTTTTTAATGTTCTAAAGGGCATGGTCTAAAACACTTACCCACCACCCCAAACGGCTTCCCCAGTAGATCTCACTTCGCTTCGCGGTCCCTATACATAAGCGCCCCATCTTACCAACCTCCTACGGGCCCCGAGTGTCTCCGTTACGCCACTGGACAAACATAAGACCATAATTATGTTTAATCAATTTGATGTTCATACGGAAGTTCTTCAATTTGATGCAAAAGGGGATAGAAGTAGCATCGACCTCGTCCCCAGGGTTTTTGGCATAGTTCGTCTCCATCCCAAAATGAAAAAAGGCCCTGGAGATGAGGTTGATGTAGCACCGCTGTACTTTAAATATCTGATTTCACACGAACATTTAGTAGGCTTCAGCAGCAATTGAGACAGAACCACTGTGCGTGACATCTATCCATTTTTAATACCGGTTAGACAATGGTTTAACTGCACCCATAGAAATAGAAGGACTAGAATGCGTGGTAGGTCACGTGATGCGTAACAACCATGGGGAACCAAAATGGTAGCACCACGTTGGCAAAAAGCCGCGGGAAATCCAAGCTAACAGTGGATCGCAGTGGACTCTCCGAATTCCTCGACAAGTTATTGGGAATTTGTAGCTTTATTTTCAGAGATCGTCCAACTAGTTTGAAAAATGGTTGTCTCTTTCACTGAATTTGGCTGCAAAAAGCGTTGGAATCCGGACAAAGAGCTGCGTCCTGGCCAGAAAAACATTTCGTTTCACCAGTAAGTACTAGACTATAGGCCCGTTTCGTGGATGGAGCGAGGATCACAGTCCTTTAGGAAGAGATAACGACTTTTTATTCTGAAGCCGTACTTCTAGAATTTGCATTCATTATATATAATTTTTAAGATTTCAATATCTGTCAAAGGAGTCACAGTGGCCAAAGTCGGGCCAAAATGAAAGACTGATTTTTAGGCCCATCAACATAACAAATAAAAAGGAATTGAAGAAACTAACTGTTGTGGTCTAAATCCAATCTCTTTTTAAATTTTGCTTTCAAATTTCTTTACGAGTTTCTCAAATATTTACCTCTTGAATTGTAAGCTTCGTCATATTTTGTTGAAAAGGTACCCAAAAGTACCTATGAAGATCTCAAAACAACTATCACACCCAAAGCAGGATGATGTCAACACACAATTTTCTTATATTAGAAACCTGGATCAGCTCATAGTGCTAAAAGTTTCATAAATATCCCACATGAAAATTTCTAGTTCTTAGTGTGAAAATGTTCTTAATTTGTTTCTCATTTTTAGCTGCATGAATTGTGATATAGTTTTCACCACTGCCACTCATTTTTTCCTTGACATACAGCATAATGTTCAGCAAGCAAGGAAAAGAGTTGTCGCGTGCTCAATGAAGACATAACTTTCGTGAATATTACTCAAAAATAAAGGGTCAACAACAGTGTTATCAAGATGTTCTTGAATGTTGCTTTTAAAACTTTCCTAGTGCTTCTCAAACACAATTCTGGAGTTTCTTAAATTTCTGGAGTTTCTTAAGACTAGTTTACTACACGGTGCAAACATTTTCGAGTGACCTAGGAAAATTGAGGCTGCAAATCACAAAACGCTCTTAGCATTTTCAATCCAGGTAGCATGGTTTCTCAACCTTTAAAAAGTGAGCATACTGTTTCTTAGGTTCCTTATAAAAAATGAGTGTTGTCCCAGTAAAGACACTTTTTTGTATTCTTCCAGAGCAGATTATCATTGCTAACTGATGGAGTTATTGATACTGAAGTTTGTTTTGGCCAAACCCTTACAGTTTCATATCTTCTCTGAGATCATAGAGAAATTTCCATGAAAAACCTCAGGCCCACAGAGTAAACACGGCAAAAGTTTTATATACTTTTCACTCTTTCCAGGGATTTAAATAATATTAAGCAGAATTCCAAGATAAACAAAACTTAAGATTCAAAATTGCAGACACAATTCAAAACTACTGTTATTTCAACTTTCAATATCTCACTGATTTAACTCTGCTATAAAAGATCGATCAGTAAATAGCTAAATTACAGTGCATCACAACAACTGGCATCAATTAGCATAACAACAAATTTGTGAGAACCATTTCCTCCCTTTGATTACAGCTGACCTCCTTCTATGCCAAAGTCTGATTCTCTAATTAAAAATATTCACAAAAAGATGCTGTCTACTATGTATCTAGTGTCCAGAACATCTTTAAGAAACCAAGTCCAAAGATATAGATCACTCTTAAAAGATTGTCTAATCCTGCTCCTCCTGAAACTTCTCCTGCCTTGGATCCAGAACATGTAAAATCAGACCACACATTTGCATCAAAGATTTTACCTAAAAAAAGAAAGCAAATTATAAGGAAACGCTCAAGAAAACATTACAAATAGATATACTTAGGCTCAAAAACCTTAAGAAGGGGAATTTATCCCAACTTTACAGTTGAAACTTCACTTTACAGTTGAAAAAAATTCTCCGCAGAAAAAGACATTACTTGCAGATAACTATGCCCAAATTGCTACAGCACAGTTTAGGAAAGGGGCAAGAATTGCAATGAATTGTCTGGCTTAAAATGTACTCTGAGGAAGTGAATAAATTTGCCACTTTCCCTTCATTTTATAGCTCAAGGGCATATGAATTTGCAAGGAAGTCCCTGATTTTGCCCCATACAGCAACAATAAGATCTTGGTCTGTAAATATTTAATGTGAGCCAGGAAAAAGAAATCACTACGGACCAAGAAGATTGTTTATTGACGCTAGACGACATGTTAATTGAAGAGCAACACACAATGTAACAAAAAATAACCAAATTTGTGGAAATGCTCACTATCCCACTCTTAAAGCTGAAGCCCACGTCAAAGTTGCCACCAGTACTTTTCTGTGTTACTTCCAAAAACCAGCAAAACCATGGTATGTTCCCCTTGCCCACAGCTAGACAAATAGTGAGGGGACATTCGAAAGCCGTTGACTTATGAAAACATATCCTGTTTCTCAGGGAAAGAGCACAGGTTTGTGCAGTCTTATTGAGGTTGCCTCAAACATATACTGTATCAGATCTTGTTGCAAGAAAATCTAAATCAAAGTGCATCCAGTGGCAACTTCATCACTAAACTAAAGTTAGAGTTGCAGTCCTTCACCTTTCATCCTCATCTTGATTGCCGTTGCGTTTGTTATGCTTCAAATTGACAGAATTGTTTACTTGGATCATTACTGGAGGGTAATTTGAAAATTTTTGAGTTATCAAATTAAAACTTTCGACTGTTGTTGCCACTGACAAACCACAAATGTTGGTAGATTAAGCATGTAGGGCCTAATGTAGGGCATGTAGGGAAAATTTCGTCAATTCTCTCTTTTCGTTGAAGCTTAAACTTCAGTCTAAAGATGTAAATGATCAGAGATGAAATGTAGATTGCAATGAAAACACGTTTCATATGTTAAAAACATAAATATTGGCAGGTATGTTGCCTTTAAAGCACGTGAATTAACTTACAGTGGGCTGATCTGACAAACTTCGGCCTAAGTTGCTACGATCTAAGGTCGATATCAATGACTAAAACGACCAAAAGGGGCACATAATTGATCAAAATTAAATGCCTGTGGCACTACTTACTTTAAAATGATTCGTTCTCGATATTTCGTTGCCTTTCTGCAAGCCAGCAGCACCAAAACAGAAGAGCGGTGTAGGTCTTCCCACTGCGGGTCCTTTGTTTATCCAAATCTTTTGCCAACGTGGTGCTACCATCTTTGCTCTCCATGCGTATTACGCACCAAACAAAAGCGAAACAATAGACCGCGCATTCTAGTCCTTTTATTTCTATGACTGCACCGCAGTTAATACAACCAGAGAAAATAGGTTTCCATCTGCGCAGTTTCAAGCGGGGGGTTTGGCCTCTGCGCAGGTCAGGCCCTTTACCTCGTGGGCAGCAGATCAAGTTACTCCCCGTTATAAATTTAATTTCTATGACATGTTCTAGAATTCATTTTGGGATGGATTGCATCGTTTTCTTCAAGTTTAGAGATTCTTTATGCGCAAGAATTTATATGCATGGCAATTTTATAGTCCTGGTGAGCTGAAGTGTCATAGAATATTTCATTTGCAATATGCAAAAACTAGAATTGTATGTGAACATTCTAAATTGGATAGAAAATATTAGAAGAATGCAGTGTATTCTGCGGAAAGGTCAATCATTTAGTGGTGGTGACCGGCTATATCCTCAAAACTCGGCTTTTTCTAAATTTTGTAGCATGGTCAAACCCGCGTTGGCTCATTTTTGTTCTCAGGACAAAGGTGAGGTCGCAAAATTTACCGTACTTGACCGCCCCTAGCTGCATCTTTTCGATGATGTAGTCTTTTGGATGGCTCTCCAAGATATATCGAAACTGCGGAGGAGAGAAATGATAAAGGGGAAAAGTTTTTCTTCTCCTTCTCATTTATTTTTATCTTTAGGTGAGCCTGATCTCAGGTTGCTTGGTCGTTAATGGTCTGTAACCTTATTTTGTAGACTCTGTGTCTCGTTTCTCTATTTTAATAATAAAGATCACTTCACAATCTATATTGGCTGCTGTTTTCGGAAGCAGTATCTGAATACTACTTCCAGTGCTAATGAAACGCCATTAAGTAAGTGATGATTGAACTCTACAGGGTGTCCCAAGAACATGGGCTCAGCTCGCATGGTTGCTTGTAGAGGTGCTCTGTTTAGATTTACAACATGAGTTTTATTTTTGCTCATTCAATTGCATGGTTTGGCTAGAAACGGACACAATGCAGTTCCGTGCCGCCTCCCGCACGAATTTGAGTGGAACCAATCATAACACTAAGACCACGTCCAGGGACGCCGGAGCGATGGTGGGGCAAGAGGGCGACTAGGAACGTAAGGGCAATCACAACCAAAGGCGAGCGAAGCGAGCCGAAAACTTGAGGGGTCAGGGGATCCTCCCCCGGGAAATTTTTTGTGGTCACGCCCTTTAGATTGGCTTAAAATGCTATCAAAAATGCTTCAGTGAACATTAATCATGTTCTTTCACGAAATTTCTCGGTCTTTTCTCTACATGTCCTCATTGCGAATCGCATAAGATCGCATGTGGCTTATTTTGAAGTTGCAAATGCCAGTCATTTTTCGTTACTGGTTTGTTTCTGATAAAGAAATGAAGCGATGGTAGCTTTTCTATCAAGTTTCAAAGTGAATTATTGTTTTTATTGAAAGGACACTTTTGCCCCCCTTGCCCCCGTTAGGAAAGGGCAGGAGGGGCGCTTGCCCCCCCTCCCCGTCCCCCTCTCTGGCGTTCCTGACCACGTTTACTTTTGAGATTCACTCTATCAAGATCATTCGTTCGCATTTGTTGCCGAAATGATACGGTTTGTCCGGTTTATCGATATTTTGTATCGTAAATATTGCAGGAATGAACACAAAATAGATGGGATGTTTTATTGAATTTGTATTGAGGATATGTACCCAACTTAGCAAAAGCTAGGAAAGTAGACGAAGAAGAGTGTGACAAATAAAGGTGGGTTTGTGGGTCGCGTGGGTCACGTGGGTTGTGAATTTATTTGTGAGTGACTGTGGGTTTGTGTTTAACTGGTGTTGGTTTGTGAGTTTGTGAGATTGTGAGCCATGTGGGTTTGTGAGTGCTACTTAATGTTTGTTCTTAGAAACCCAAAACATTGCTCTTCCAAACCTTGACAAAACCATCCTCTCCTTGCTTTTCAAGAATCTAAAAGTCCACCACCTGACAAATCTGCTTGACCCCTCGCGAGAAGGTGTTGTGGCGCAGTGGTGTAATCCTCTGACTTTGCAGCCAGAGCAGTCAGGCGGCGGGGGCTCGATACCCGGTAAGACCCCACCACTTGAGCGTCATGACAATATGACAAGGGGTCGCGGACTCGATTAGGTCTGCTCTATTTCTGCGATTCCAGCGCTTGCCGCTGGAAAACGCAACTTCACCTTCACTTCACCCCCCCCCCATGAGATACAAATTGAATTGCATTTTTGTTTGTAAAAATCTAGAGGACCATATTTTTGAAAAGCGGGAGGTCTGAACCCCCCTACATTCCCCCCTTTGGTTCGCCACTGAAAACAGAAGGAAACGATACATCTGATAATGCTTGTGACGTAGCTAGTTGTTGTTTGCACCATGTACAATTGTTTTCAAAAGTCCCCCGCGCTCTCTGCTTCATATGGGCCTGTTATAAGCAATTTTATTCACAAAAATACGCGTGTAAGACCTCCTCTTGTAGAGTTAACAGAACAAATCTACCAGAGGGGGCAACTTTGCCCCCCACTTTCATTTTCATTTTTTTTTTCATTTTAAATTATTTATACACAAGAACCCTTCAGCTTACTAACGCAATACTTAAATAAGAAAATAAATATCCTAATTACATTAATATAGTCTACCGGGTGTCTCAAAAAAAGTACCCCCTTTTGACTCAACAAGGCAGCAAAACGATAATGTTTCGGGACTTTTTGAATTCATGGCTACATTTGTTAGTTTTCAACTTAAATGCACATACCTTGCATTTGAAAATCCGCCACCAAACACCGGAGATATGAGTTCACAAGGTCAAAATTTGGGGTGCACCTGAAACCAGATGTTTTGAGAAATGGCCTAGCCATAGTTTGACAACAAACAGGCATTTTGCAAACGAATTTTCGACTTTGACCTTTACTTTTTATTTTTGAAAAGATTTATACATTGAATTACTTCAATTGTGCTTGCAGTGACTTTTCTTTTGAGGAAACGGTCCTTGCATTATTGTATTCGATCCCAAGTGTTTTATATTAAAGAAGAGGAAAAAGAGCACATGCACGCTTATTTTGGAGATGTGGCACGATTTTATGGCTCTTACCACATTTTTACTAAATTTGTTTAATGAGCGCCATGTCCATGTATCTTTTATTCTTTTAAAAAGGAAAACACGGAAACACAAAGTCTACAGGTACTTTGGAAACTGTCCACGATACAAATCATGACTAGGCCCTTTTTCAAAACCTCTGGTTTTGGGTGCACTGTAAATTTTGACTTTGCGAGCCTGTATCTCCGGTGTTTGGTGGACGATTTCTAAATGCAAGGTACGTGCATCTAAGTTGAACATTGATAAATTTAGCTGTGAAGTCGGGGAGCAATGATATTTTATTGCTTGGTTCCTATTTCCAGTCAAAAGGGGGTACTTTTTTCTGAGACACCCGGTATATACAGTTAACGCAAAATTATGTACAGCAACCTACCTAATAGTAGCTGCTCTTCCAGGGCGTCGTGTTTTAGGGGTTGTCTTCAGCACATAAAATAACTTTTCAATTGTTTTTTGAATCTACTAAGTGTAGGGAGCTCTCTGATATTGATGGGTATATCGTTCCAAGCTTTCAGAGCCGAATAGTGAAAGCCTGTCTTGACATATTCAAGATTATTTCTTGGGATTTGTAGGTCCCTGCAATTCCTTGTTCTGTAGTTGCAATGCTGGGCCCTATGATGGTATTTACCTCAAAGGCTTTCGGGACCTTGCCTGTTGATTATTTTGTATGTCATAACTGATCGATCAAAGTTTATTAGTTGTTCAACGGTCAACCAATTATGAGACCAATTGTCTTTTAGTCTGGCCTTATCAATAATCGAATGGGCTCTGTCCTGCAGATGTTGGAGGGTATTCAATTTTGTTTTATGAAGACTCCCCCAAATAACATAGGCGTATCGCAGGTGGCTTTCGACAAGTGCACGGTACACATGGTCCAGCTGGGATTGGGAAATGAGATTTTTCAATTTTTTTAGTGACTTAAGACCGCCACTAATCTTCCCTTTCACGTTGTTGAATTGTTCATCCCAGTTTAGCCCTTCATCCACAATAACCCCTAGTGATTTGGTCTTCACCACACACTTATTTTCTGAATTGTTAAGATTCAGTGGTTCTGAGATTTCAACCTTATTTGTCCTCCGTGGATGGCCAATGATCATGTATTCAGGTTTTTTCGGGTTTGCACTTAACTTGTTTATCCGCATCCATTCCGAGATGTTTCTTAATTCTTTTTTGGCATTTGTAATTAGATCATCGACGTTACTAGATGTTAATGTAACATGTGTGTCATCTGCATACATACTAGCTCTGGAGAATTCTAAGCATTTTTCAAAGTCATTTAGGTAGATTATAAATAGGAGTGGTCCCAAGCAGGATCCTTGAGGTACACCACATGTTACCAATCTATCCCCCGACTGTTGTCCATTAACTGAGCAGAATTGTTTCCTACCACTTAGGAAGGATGTGAACCATTCTCCTGAACTTGCCCTGATACCGAGTGCACCTAACTTTTTTATCAGTATTGTATGATCTACGGTATCAAACGCCTTTTTAAATCAAGAAATATGGCCAAGTTGAGCTGTTTTTTATCCATATTGTCATACTAGCAATCAGTACCATTTATCAGGGACGTTACAGTTGAATACAGTTTTCGAAAAGCAGATTGATTTGGTGTCAATACTTTGTTAGTTATGAGATAATCAATGAGCTGATCGTGAACTATTTTTTCCAACATCCTAGAAAAAACTGAGATGACCGAGATCGGCCTATAATTGTTTCCATCCCTTTTCGAACCTGCTTTAAAAATTGGTGTGACTCTTGCTAATTTCCAGATATCTGGGAAGAAACCAAACTTCAATGACGAGTTGAAAACCATGGTTAATGGCTTCCAAATGAAGTCTGCTGCATCTTTAATTAGCATAGTGGAGATCTTGTCTGGGCCTGGTGCTTTGCCATTTTTCAGTTGCTTTATGGCGTTCAGCAAATATGTTTCATCAATGGGTACAAATGTTATTTTGTTCTGTTGAATGTTGATATGCTTGAGAGAATCATCATCAGGCCTAGACTCTAACTTGCTAGCAAGTTTCGGTCCTATGGTGGTAAAATGATGATTAAGTTCTTCAGCTATATCCTTTTCTTTAGTAATTGTTTTCCCCTCAGCACCTAAGCTCGAAATTTCTGTTGAAGGAACTGCTTTGTCTAGTACCAATATACTACCAACATACTACCAATAGAGTTTAGGTAACATGTCTGGGAGCCATCTACTACTGTTTCCTTTAATAAAAGAAACAATAAACCTATTGTTCGACATGATAGAAAGAAAGACTTCACGAAAGGGCTTAGGTCATTGCCCACCCAGTTGGTTTGCTAAAAAAGACTTGGTCCTGAGTTACACGACGCCGGATTGGGTTCACTGCGAATTGCTTTTCACTTCGGATAAGGGTTTCAGTTACACGACGCCGAGGCAATCAGAAGCACTTCGGTGGGTGAAACCGAAGTGAAAGTCACTCCGCTCTGGAGGTGAAGTGAAAATCAATCCGAAGTACTTCGCTTCGCATCGCATTCCATCTCGTGTAACAACTGAATCCGAAGTGATTTTCACCCGGGGGGGCCACTTCTATACTTTCCTATAGTATCATGCTCGTACAAAGGTTTAACATATGCACCCTAAACGCCGACCTGTTTTAGCGAAATACATACCCTACTCGCGGAAAATTTTCTTCAGAACATACCCTTTCCCGCGTCAAAATAGAGCTTCTCAATTTCAGCTACCATAATCGCTGATAAGTCAGTTATTAAAATTGCTAATATTGCCGGTGTGATTTGAAGAGAAGTACCCTGGGTACCAGACTCTCTAAAACATAATTTTATAGATGCTACCACAGTGGCTTGGCTAAGATAAATTAAGTGGGGGTATTGAAATGAGAGGGTCTGGCGGCGAAGCCCTCAGGAAATTTTTTGGGACACGCCCTTTATTTTGGATGAGAATGCATCTCCTAATATCATGCTTACCAATAGCGACAAGGTAACTTTGATAGTTTTACGACAGTTGTTCAATAAAGTAGAGCACGAGGAAAATTTTTGTAGAAACATCTTTTACTTTGGCTTAGAAAGCATCTCCCAACATCATGCTTGCCATTTGTGGCAAGAAAACCTTTGTAGTTTTGTGACATTTATCCTATTCATCGGAGCACGAGGAAAATTTTTGAAGATGCACCCTTTACTTTGGCATAGAATGAATCCCCTGATTCCATTCTTGCCAGTGCTAAAATGGAAGCTTTGGCATTTATCAGAAAATTCTTACCCAACCTTTGCCAAGCCATTTTCTCTTCGGTTTTAAAGGAGTCTCGAGAACCATCTTTCGAAAAGAGTGGTGGGGGCAATGACCCCCCCATACCCATACCCCCCATGATGTTAATAATGTTAAAATGATGTTACAGATGCTATTTTATAGAGTCTGGTACGCAGGGTAGAAGAGGAAGAAACTCACTCCCGAATTCCTACCCCCATCTTGTCCTGGCCTGCTTTTTCAAGTTCTTTAACTCGTTACAATTTCTATTTTAGAAATTTTTATTAGAATATCATTGCACTGGAGTTAGGAACTTATGAAATGCAAAATAAGAGACCCTTTTTTGAAATTATGGTCGATTTGGCACCCCTAAACACGGGCACGCGCGGGTCCGTGCCTACTTTGAAGAAAGGCACCCTTTCCCGCGTTTTTTGTACGCGCATGATAACACATCAGGTACCAAGTGCCCCCGGGATTTTCACTCCGAAACCTCATTCCTAATCACTTTGCCTCCTCAGCCCTCCGCCAAAATACGAAAAAGAGGTTTTTGTCTGCGCAGTACATTACAATCCGACATCGTGTAACAGCGACGCAAAACGGAGCAAAAGGCAATCCGAAGTCGTGTAATCACTTCAAAAAGCGTAGTGCTTTTGCTTCGGATTGGCGAAGGCAATCCGAAGTGAAAACCAATCCGACGTCGTGTAACTCGGGCCTCATGTTTTTTTAAAAGAAATTAAGAATTTGGGCTAGTACTGAAAGCTTCTTAAAATTATGAGATTTTCAGTACTCAGAGTTTCTTACGAGTTTCTTAGAGGTTCCATAACATTCTTCATGTTCACTACCTGTGCCCTTGTTGACATTTCAAAACAATGCTTTTTGTAGCCTTAGTGGAGTTTCTTAAATTTTGGCGACCTGAGAGTTGAGTTGCTTATGGTCAGTCTCTCATAAACAAGATACGTGTATACATATAAGAAACCTCTTGTTAGAAACTCGAAACTCAACTTTCAGATCGGAAACAATTAAGAAACTTAGACCTTATTTTTTGGCAAAGGAAATCCTTAAGCTTGATGCTAATAAATTATCATTAAAAATTGACAAGACAAACCATATTATCTTCCATTCTTCATCTGTCAATGTTCCTTCTGATTCTGATATCAAAATAGGTAAGAAAGGTGTCAAATGAGTTAAATTTGTTAATTTCTTAGGTCTCTTCCTGGATGAGCATCTAAGCTGGAAATTCCATCTCAGTGAACCCTCTAAAAAATTAGCAAGAACATGTGGAATGTTTTTCAAAATTAGGAACTTACTTCCATTAGATGTTTTACTTTGCTTGTATAATGCTTTGTTTCTGTCCTTCTTGCAATATGGTCTTATTGTTTGGGGTCAAACATATGCATCATACATTGATCCAATTTTCAAATTACAAGAAAAAAGCAGTCAGAGCTATCTCATTTCAGCCTCGCATGTCTCCATCTCTTCCAATCTTCATTGACATCAAACTCCTAAAAATTTCTGAGCTCTTTGAACTCCGACTTTTAACTTTTGTTTTTGATTCTGTTAATAAGACTTCACCTAGTTGCTCTCATGACTTTTTCTTATTCAGTTCATCTGTTCATCAGTATTCCATTCCACTAGACAGGCCAGTCAAGGTAATTTATTTTTGTCTTGAAAAAAGTCTTCAATATGGCCTCAAGTCAATTCGATATCTTGGTGCTAAACTTTGGAACACATTACCTATTGAACGCAGAAATGCTCCAAAAAAAATATCATTCAAAACAAAACTAAAAATTTACTTGCTAAACAAGGTCAACCGATGAATCTATTATGACACCTGAACAATTTCTATCAATTTTTAAAAGGGAAATGCACAACTTCTATTTTCATCTGATAGTATCTCAGGATAGGGGGTGGGGGGCTCTCTCCTCGATTAGTTTACCTATTGAGGGAGCTCCTCCTCAAAGTAATTCCCTGCATACAATTTATTTATTTAGCCCCTCTTTGTATTTGTATATTGTATTAATTTTCTGTATCATTGTGTTCATTTTCTGTGACAATTATCTTTGTAGTTTAGTTATTCGTATGTATAGTATAGTTAGGTTATAAATTGCATGTAGTGGAATTTGAAATATGAAAACTGAACTGTAAGGTATTTGTACCTATTCATTTTCAATCGTTTGCTGTATCATATACTCAGAAGGAACCCCAAGGAACTTCAGCAATATCTAAACATTCAAATAGCTTCAAAAACTTTTTGTGTTAAATGGTCATGAGGGAACAGGTAGTGAACATGGAGATAGCTATGGAACTGTTAAGAAACTTGTAAGAAACTCTCAGTATTCAAAATCTGAGATACAAGGTTATATTAGCAAGTAAAGTCAAAATTCTTGACCCTAATGACAGAAAGTAGTAAGTACTGAAGATTTGATGTTTTTAAGACGCTTTCAGTACTTGCTCAAATTCTTAGTTTCTTATAAAAGATAACGTGTGAGTGTGAGGAAAAGAAAAATTTTCAAAAAAACTAGACAAATAACTTCATAAATCACAGCAAGGACCCAATATAGTCATCGCTGACGGTCAAGCAGTTAGGAGTGATGCCTTTGAGGTGGTCGCCAGCTGAGTTTCTGGGGTCAATTGACAGTTGCAGGAAGTTTCATTTGGTTCCAAAAAGTTGCATAGGTTTACCGCTTGTCAGCATCCTGATCACCCTGAAGGTAAATTCAATCATTGCCTGGATTGTCAACAACTTCAGAGACAACCCCCCCGATCAAAGTAGGAACACCAAAGGAGACCGAACTTGCAAACAATTTGTATCGCCATGTGCTTGATGCCTGTGTGTATGCATGAGAGAGGTGGGCAAAGAAGCGTATAAATGTAAGTCATATTTCAGTTGATCAAATTTTTACTTTTCATGTCTTAATCGTTTAATTTTACGCTACTCTAGGGATAAAAATGATGAAAACCGCTAATAAATGTTTTGAGGATAAATAGCAAGAAAAAACCAAATCATAGACATTAATGAGACATTTTAATACTGTAGCAATGCACTCTTCTTTGTTTAAAAACACTTTGCATATCATTACAAAGAATTGCGAAATATTATTGAAATATAGTTAACCCCTGATCGGCAATAGCAGAGTTTCTTAATTTTCTAGAGGAGGCTGAGGCTACTATTAGTGTCTTTTAAACGGCCTTTTATAACAAGAACCAGTTTAGTCTAGCAAATATGCCGTTAAGAAACATTTCAGTCTGATAAGTCCAATAGATAGTAGATTATCCCTGCGACTGCAGGCGAATATGGGAAGCTTGGGGGTTCTCTCTTTGTCCATTTGTTCCGATTCTTTAGAAAATGTGATCTATTTTTTAAATCGCTTTCAGTGTTTTCGAAAACTAAAATCTTAGGAAACTCGCTTGCAGCTCTAAAAACTGAAAATAAAAAAATTTGCAAAAAATTCTAGTATCTAATTCAGGCTTTCTGCTAACGAATAAGTCATAAATCTTCAAAATCGGTTCATTGTACGATTTATTGTGGCCTGCCAAACGTGCATAGTTTATTTTGGCGCACCCGGTATATCTTTAATTCAGTGTAGTTTGCATTTTGGAATTTTCAGATTTCTTGTGAAAAATGTTCATGAGCCTGTTCCTAAAAGGTGCCTCTCTTTTTTTAGTTCTTCCTGTTGGACCAAAATATTTCCAGCATCAACATGGAATGCAGAGGAAGAGATGCGGAGAACGTGTATTGAGTTATGTGTCCACATTGCTGTTTCCATTAAAATAATTTGGTTATTCAGAAAGATCCTATGCAAACTATAGCAGATCCTGATGCAGTTGGTATACTATAAGTGAACAACCACCTTTCTTCCTTGCTGCATGGATAACGGGGTTTTTACGCAGCCTAGCGTTCTTCTTGGAAGCATCTGAACTTTTTCAGTCCAGCTTCGCGAATGATATGTGCATTTTTCCAAAGAAGACACAATATAATTACGCTAGAACTCAATGACAAAACATCTTTGTTGTGCTGTGCAATATTTAGGTCAACTTGTCGACCGTCCGCGGTACCTTTTCAAACTGGGGGAACACAAGCACATTTATTTCAAAGAGATTAAAGACAAAAGAAAGCAGTTTGCATTGCTCTTGGTAAGAGAAGAATTTCATTCCTACCGGCAAGATGTCCAAATTTTTATACTTTTTCATGAGAATAATAGAAAGGGAGCGTGGACAACAGCAAGCGGTCCAGGTGCCTATAGAGCAACATCTAGGATTAGGAGAAACAGGATGAATTACAATCGTTGTTCCGTTCCCATTTAAAAATGGGTATAGACTCCTGGTGGAAGTCAGCGCTCAAGCTTAATACACATTGTTTGGAAACATGCAGAAATTGGTGTTTGGAAAACTCCAGGAAACAAACAAATCATCCGCGAAATGGTCCATGATTTGCACCAATAATATGATACTTGTTGATGATGGAATGCGTACGAAAAATCCTTTCTGCAGTAAAGAAGCGGAAACAATGTTTATTAATGGCAATACGAAGAGGTATTTCAATCGAGAAGTAATGCTATTATCTTTGATAGAATACACACAGCTTCAACTCTTGACGCTATGTACGTGCATGCTACTACAACTACACACAGTTCCAAGATTTTGCCAGATGCATGGTCATATCCAAAATGTGTTCAATTATTGATATAGTTTTGGCTTCTTCTAAGGCAACTAGGATGTGTGAAAGTCGAGGCAGGTATTCCCCACAAAAAGGACGTAAATAGAGAATTGCAAAAAAACCAAATGAGTGCCGCCGCCGGGTTGCTTCCTAACATTGAGTTTGCTGAGCAATGTTTGAAGGTGAGGCGTGGCCAGATGAGAGGCGTAGCTAGGGTTCCACTCTTTTTTAATCCGGTAGCTGAAAATCTATCTCCCTGCCAAATAAGAAGGAAAAAATATCGATTTTTCCTTGCAAAGGATTGTGTCATTTAAACGTAGTCTAGGAAGGAACAAATTAGTTCTAACTGCATCTCTCTGTGATAGGACAAAGCCTACTTCTCTTTTTCTTAATTTCAAATGAAGTACCCTTCGCTCCTTTCAGTATTTACATTACATTATCATATTATTAATTGGTGTACCTCCTTGTACTTAGAATCATCATTCTTGCGGCCGGAGAATGGTGAAGCTAAGTTCAATGTGCAATGTAGTTAAGCAACCTAGTCAAATTCTTATTTTCAATGGCTACAGTCACTTATGGATTATGAATATAGATCATCGTTGTAGGGTATAATGATCCCCTATGTCATTTGGGCTGCATCCTCATGATGCATATTAGGAAATAACCTTACATAACTTATCTTGTTTGCAGAGTAAATACTTGTTTCTATTGCAGGAATCAATAACATTCATTTTTCTAACAGTTTGCATTTTAAAATTGCAGGCTGTGCCTCGTTCTGTATTGAATAGTAGAAACTTATTCGTTTTGCTGCATTTGCTAATGCGCTGAAACTTTAACTATGATTCTGTATCTATCTTGCAGGGTAAACTGTTCCTCTCTTCATAATTCGCTGCATCCTCATGATGCAGTCTAGAAAAGAGAGGGTCAGTTTACATAACTGTATCTATTTTGTAGGGTAAATAGATAGTAAATTCTATCCAGGAATAACTTACATTTCTCTTTGTAATAGTTGATATTTTGATGTTTCAGACTTTATTTCGTTCTATGTAGAATAATAGAAATGCATTTATTTTGCTGCTAAAACTTTTAACTATGATTCTATATATTTCTTGCAGGGTAAACTTATCTTCTTTTTCTAATAGGCTGCATTTTCGAGATGCAGTCTAGGAAAAAGTGGGTCAGTTTACATAAATGTCTCTTGTTTGCAGGGTAATTACTAATTTCTATTGCAGGAGTAATTTACATTTGTCTCTGCAATAGTTGGTATTTTGATTTTCAGGTTTTATCACGTTCTATGTTGAATAATAGAATTTAATTTATTTCAATGCTTAATCTATTCACTACGAGTCTGTATCTTTCTTACAGGGTAAACTGATCCTCTTTTTCTAATAGGCTGCATCCTCGTGATGCAGTTTGGGAAAAAGCGGGTCAGTTTATATAACTTTGTTTTTCTTGCAGGGTAAATTGATCCTTTTTTTCTAATAGGCTGCATTCTCGAGATGCAGTCTAGGAAAAAGCGGGTCAGCTTACATAACTGTCTCTTTTTTGCAGGCTAATTACTAATTTCTATTGCAGGAGTAATTTACATTTGGCTCTGCAATAGTTGGTATTTTGATTTTCAGGTTTTATCTCGTTCTATGTTGAATAATAGAATTTAATTTATTTCAATGCTTAATCTTTTGACTACGAGTCTGTATCTTTCTTACAGGGTAAACTGATCCTCTTTTTCTAATAGGCTGCATCCTTGTGATGCAGTTTGGGAAAAAGCGGGTCAGTTTATATAACTTTGTTTTTCTTGCAGGGTAAATTGATCCTCTTTTTCTAATAGGCTGCATTCTCGAGATGCAGTCTAGGAAAAAGCGGGTCAGTTTACATAACTGTCTCTTTTTTGCAGGCTAATTACTAATTTCTATTGCAGGAGTAATTTACATTGTCTCTGCAATAGTTGGTATTTTGATTTTCAGGTTTTATCTCGTTCTATGTTGAATAATAGAATTTAATATATTTCAATGCTTAATCTTTTGACTACGAGTCTGTATCTTTCTTACAGGGTAAACTGATCCTCTTTTTCTAATAGGCTGCATCCTTGTGATGCAGTTTGGGAAAAAGCGGGTCAGTTTATATAACTTTGTTTTCTTGCAGGGTAAACTGATCCTCTTTTTCTAATAGGCTGCATTCTCGAGATGCAGTCTAGGAAAAAGCGGGTCAGTTTACATAACTGTCTCTTTTTTGCAGGCTAATTACCAATTTCTATTGCAGGAGTAATTTACATTTGTCTCTGCAAAAGTTGGTATTTTGATTTTCAGGCTTTATCTCGTTCTATGTTGAATAATAGAATTTAATTTATTTCAATGCTTAATCTTTTGACTACGAGTCTGTATCTTTCTTACAGGGTAAACTGATCCTCTTTTTCTAATAGGCTGCATCCTTGTGATGCAGTTTGGGAAAAAGCGGGTCAGTTTATATAACTTTGTTTTTCTTGCAGGGTAAATTGATCCTCTTTTTCTAATAGGCTGCATTCTCGAGATGCAGTCTAGGAAAAAGCGGGTCAGTTTACATAACTGTCTCTTTTTTGCAGGCTAATTACTAATTTCTATTGCAGGAGTAATTTACATTGTCTCTGCAATAGTTGGTATTTTGATTTTCAGGCTTTATCTCGTTCTATGTTGAATAATAGAATTTGATATATTTCAATGCTTAATCTTTTGACTACGAGTCTGTATCTTTCTTACAGGGTAAACTGATCCCCTTTTTCTAATAGGCTGCATCCTTGTGATGCAGTTTGGGAAAAAGCGGGTCAGTTTATATAACTTTGTTTTTCTTGCAGGGTAAATTGATCCTCTTTTTCTAATAGGCTGCATTCTCGAGATGCAGTCTAGGAAAAAGCGGGTCAGTTTACATAACTGTCTCTTTTTTGCAGGCTAATTACTAATTTCTATTGCAGGAGTAATTTACATTGACTCTGCAATAGTTGGTATTTTGATTTTCAGGCTTTATCTCGTTCTATGTTGAATAATAGAATTTAATTTATTTCAATGCTTAATCTTTTGACTACGAGTCTGTATCTTTCTTACAGGGTAAACTGATCCTCTTTTTCTAATAGGCTGCATCCTTGTGATGCAGTTTGGGAAAAAGCGGGTCAGTTTATATAACTTTGTTTTTCTTGCAGGGTAAATTGATCCTCTTTTTCTAATAGGCTGCATTCTCGAGATGCAGTCTAGGAAAAAGCGGGTCAGTTTACATAACTGTCTCTTTTTTGCAGGCTAATTACTAATTTCTATTGCAGGAGTAATTTACATTTGTCTCTGCAATAGTTGGTATTTTGATTTTCAGGTTTTATCTCGTTCTATGTTGAATAATAGAATTTAATTTATTGCAATGCTTAATCTTTTCACTACGAGTCTGTATCTTTCTTACAGGGTAAACTGATCCTCTTTTTCTAATAGGCTGCATCCTTGTGATGCAGTTTGGGAAAAAGCGGGTCAGTTTATATAACTTTGTGTTTCTTGCAGGGTAAATTGATCCTCTTTTTCTAATAGGCTGCATTCTCGAGATGCAGTCTAGGAAAAAGCGGGTCAGTTTACATAACTGTATCTTTTTTGCAGGGTAATTACTAATTTCTATTGCAGGAGTAATTTACATTGTCTCCGGTATAGTTGGTATTTTGATTTTCAGACTTTATCTCGTTCTATGTTGAATAATAAAATTTAATTCATTTCAATGCTTAATCTTTTCACTAAGAGTCTGTATCTTTCTTACAGGGTAAACTGATCCTCTTTTTCTAATAGGCTGCATCCTTGTGATGCAGTTTGGGAAAAAGCGGGTCAGTTTATATAACTTTGTGTTTCTTGCAGGGTAGATTGATCCTCTTTTTCTCGTGATGCAGTTTAGGATAAAGCGGGTCAGTTTATATAACTTTTTTTTGTTTCTTGCAGGGTAGATTGATCCTCTTTTTCTAATGGATTGCATCCTTGTGATCGTTTCCATCTATATTTTAGACTGTTTCGTATGTTCATATTGGCTTCTATTTCTAAGAAGCAGAATGGTTTTATTAATTTCAAAACTGTGTAGCCTCGCATTGGTTAGCTGATTATGTAATTACAGGTTGTTGCAACGAACATATGTGCTGCTTGCATTGTTGCTTTGGAGGAGCTTTACGTAGAGTTTGTCTTATTGCTAGTGCTGTGGTTGATCAAGACTGACTACATGAAACCATTCATATTGCTCCATTCTTAATGAGGTTAGAGCGTGTGCCTATTGTTGGTGTTTGACTTGGTAATTACATGAACAGGGTCAGAGGAAGGGTGCTAAAACGAGCACGAGCAGAAATACGGACATATCTATGCACTTAGTTTTTGTCTTGCTGAGAGGACCAGAGCTGCCCCAAATGAGTTACACAACACAACGGGACTCACAAGGAAGGACATTAACAAGAGCCAGCAACGAAGAAGCTAAACCAGATGCCTCTCATTTGTGTAGATTCTAAGCAATTCCCGCCCGAGGTCGATTCTAAAAATCATATTACAATATCCACTTAATTTTTCTACTGATTGCGAGGGTAGAGCCCCAGGGACCCTTTCGTGCTGGACTTTTGACTTTCTTATACGAATGTGGTGCCTTCATAGTCGTCCGATTTACTTAGAAACAAGAGCACTTAAATCAAATCTCCTCCACAGCAATTATTCAAGCGGTGCACAAATTCGTTGGGACACCCTGTACTTTTTTGGAGGCATTGGGGTTGATGTAAAATCGTATAATAAGTTATGCTTTGACGTCTTCCCTGATTACTGCCTATGGGAAGGCGTATTTCCTTCCCTTACTTGAGAAAGTCTCGATTTTCGAATGGTAGCGGGAGGGCGCAAACGAATAGTTTTAATTTCATTCCATTTTCTTTACATCTGTTAGTGTTAAAGTTAAACGTTATTGATGAGACTTTCTCAGATGAAAAGGAAAACCTCAAACAATGGGTGCTCCTTGTCGTGGTGTTTGAGCTTTTAACAAATGCACCCGGCAGCAGATATAGATATTTTGATAATAATTTTCGAACAATTACTGAGCATTTCTGTATATTCGTATTGTGTTTATATTTTTAATGATGGAACATTTTAAGCATGATTTTGCCTTGCATTTGCACTTCTAACGACGAGCCTGTACCAATGTCTTTTTCTGTCTTTTTCTACTTGTTTTTACTTTGGTGCAACGGCTTACTATGTCTTGTTTCTTTGAGGGAATTAAATTTCAAGCGAGCTCGGCTGAAAATACTTTAACGCAGTTACAAACACTCATGGTTATGAGAACTTTCATGTGAACTCGCTTGTAGACACTCGTATTCCTTCAAGTGAGCGAGGCAGAGCGATTAGAAACTCTTTGCACTGAGTCCAGCATTGAGCATTTACTTTGCGAAAAACATGTGAAATAAAAGCCGAAGACTCTATGAAATAGCGAATTATCGAACTTGAAAAGCTAGTGATTTTTCTCATTATTTCCAGAAAACAAACTGGTACAATATTATTGGAAAGCCTTTTCTGGACTCTTCTAAGCAGCTTGCTCAAAAAAATAATTAGCCTGTCGGAAGAAATGTTGCGTTGAAAACGAATGCCATGATAACAAAATGGTCCTGCCCCTCCCTGAAGAAATAGAGGGAACGATGCTATTTGCCAATGGGAGATTTCAAATCAGATTCTTACTTTGGACGCCCTGTGCTCGCCTTCGCTATCCTTAAAAATGTTTCACAAAAATATGTGCAAAAATCCTTTGTATTAAGTGGAGGGGCTACCTGTGGTCTGTTGCGAAATCTCGCAGTTTCGCTGTTTCGTCCGTTGGAGATTTTGTTTCGTCTGTTGTTTTGTTTCGACAGAGCACAGCGTGTTTTACCGAGCGGATGCCACAACAAAAGACGCTGACGTCTTTTATAAACAAGTGATCTTTTATGGTGGAATATTCGGTTCAAAATTATTTATGCTAAAATCGGCCCGATTTTTGCATCATCGGGCTCCATTTTTGCTGTGGGGTCCGATTTGCTGATCGGGTCCGATGGAAACACGTCATCGTCCTCGTGCTATTCATGTTGAAAGGCGACAGCGACTTTCTTGAAACGATAAAACCATCAGGGTGAATAAGTTGACCTTGAAAAGACGTCGGCATCTATCTTTTCTCTTTTGGAAAAGACGTGGGCGTCCTTTTTCATAAAGACGTCGGCATCTATCTGTTCTCTTTTGGAAAAGACGTGGGCGTTCTTTTCATAAAGACGTCAGCATCTATTTTTAGCAAAACACGTCGGCGTCCTTTTTTGGAAAAGACGTCGGCGTCTATTTTCAGGGATTTTTACCAACACGCGTGAGCGTGTATATTTATGAAAAAGACGTTGGCATCTCTTTTAAAGATCACTTGTTTATAAAAGACGTCAGCGTCTTTTGTTGTGGCATCCGCTCGGTAAAACACGCTGTGCTCTGTCGAAACAAAACAACAGACGAAACAAAATCTCCAACGGACGAAACAGCGAAACTGCGAGATTTCGCAACAGACCACAGGTAGCCCCTCCACTTAATACAAAGGATTTTTGCACATATTTTTGTGGAACATTTTTAAGGATAGCGAAGGCAAGCACAGGGCGTCCAAAGTAAGAATCTGATTTGAAATCTCCTATTGGCAAATAGAATCGTTCCCTCTATTTCTTCAGGGAGGGGCAGGACCATTTTGTTATCATGGCATTCGTTTTCAACGCAACATTTCTTCCGACAGGCTAATTATTTTTTTGAGCAAGCTGCTTAGAAGAGTCCAGAAAAGGCTTTCCAATAATATTGTACCAGTTTGTTTTCTGGAAATAATTAGAAAAATCACTAGCTTTTCAAGTTCGATAATTCGCTATTTCATAGAGTCTTCGGCTTTTATTTCGCATGTTTTTCGCAAAGTAAGTGCTCAATGCTGGACTCAGTGCAAAGAGTTTCTAATCGTTCTGCCTCGCTCACTTGAAGGAATACGAGTGTCTACAAGCGAGTTCACATGAAAGTTCTCATAACCATGAGTGTTTGTAACTGCGTTAAAGTATTTTCAGCCGAGCTCGCTTGAAATTTAATTCCCTCAAAGAAACAAGACATAGTAAGCAGTTGCACCAAAGTAAAAACAAGTAGAAAAAGACAGAAAAAGACATTGGTACAGGCTCGTCGTTAGAAGTGCAAATGCAAGGCAAAATCATGCTTAAAATGTTCCATCATTAAAAATATAAACACAATACGAATATACAGAAATGCTCAGTAATTGTTCGAAAATTATTATCAAAATATCTATATCTGCTGCCGGGTGCATTTGTTAAAAGCTCAAACACCACGACAAGGAGCACCCATTGTTTGAGGTTTTCCTTTTCATCTGAGAAAGTCTCATCAATAACGTTTAACTTTAACACTAACAGATGTAAAGAGAATGGAATGAAATTAAAACTATTCGTTTGCGCCCTCCCGCCACCATTCGAAAATCGAGACTTTCTCAAGTAAGGGAAGGAAATACGCCTTCCCATAGGCAGTAATAAGGGAAGACGTCAAAGCATAACTTATTATACGATTTTACATCAACCCCAATGCCTCCAAAAAAGTACAGGGTGTCCCAACGAATTTGTGCACCGCTTGAATAATTGCTGTGGAGGAGATTTGATTTAAGTGCTCTTGTTTCTAAGTAAATCGGACGACTATGAAGGCACCACATTCGTAGAAGAAAGTCAAAAGTCCAGCACGAAAGGGTCCCTGGGGCTCTACCCTCGCAATCAGTAGAAAAATTAAGTGGATATTGTAATATGATTTTTAGAATCGACCTCGGGCGGGAATTGCTTAGAATCTACACAAATGAGAGGCATCTGGTTTAGCTTCTTCGTTGCTGGCTCTTGTTAATGTCCTTCCTTGTGAGTCCCGTTGTGTTGTGTAACTCATTTGGGGCAGCTCTGGTCCTCTCAGCAAGACAAAAACTAAGTGCATAGATATGTCCGTATTTCTGCTCGTGCTCGTTTTAGCACCCTTCCTCTGACCCTGTTCATGTAATTACCAAGTCAAACACCAACAATAGGCACACGCTCTAACCTCATTAAGAATGGAGCAATATGAATGGTTTCATGTAGTCAGTCTTAATCAACCACAGCACTAGCAATAAGACAAACTCTACGTAAAGCTCCTCCAAAGCAACAATGCAAGCAGCACATATGTTCGTTGCAACAACCTGTAATTACATAATCAGCTAACCAATGCGAGGCTACACAGTTTTGAAATTAATAAAACCATTCTGCTTCTTAGAAATAGAAGCCAATATGAACATACGAAACAGTCTAAAATATAGATGGAAACGATCACAAGGATGCAATCCATTAGAAAAAGAGGATCAATCTACCCTGCAAGAAACACAAAGTTATATAAACTGACCCGCTTTATCCTAAACTGCATCACGAGAAAAAGAGGATCAATCTACCCTGCAAGAAACACAAAGTTATATAAACTGACCCGCTTTATCTTAAACTGCATCACGAGAAAAAGAGGATCAATCTACCCTGCAAGAAACACAAAGTTATATAAACTGACCCGCTTTATCCTAAACTGCATCACGAGAAAAAGAGGATCAATCTACCCTGCAAGAAACACAAAGTTATATAAACTGACCCGCTTTTTCCCAAACTGCATCACAAGGATGCAGCCTATTAGAAAAAGAGGATCAATTTACCCTGTAAGAAAGATACAGACTCTTAGTGAAAAGATTAAGCATTAAAATGAATTAAATTCTATTATTCAACATAGAACGAGATAAAGTCTGAAAATCAAAATACCAACTATACCGGAGACAATGTAAATTACTCCTGCAATAGAAATTAGTAATTACCCTGCAAAAAAGATACAGTTATGTAAACTGACCCGCTTTTTCCTAGACTGCATCTCGAGAATGCAGCCTATTAGAAAAAGAGGATCAATTTACCCTGCAAGAAAGACAAAGTTATATAAACTGACCCGCTTTTTCCCAAACTGCATCACAAGGATGCAGCCTATTAGAAAAAGAGGATCAGTTTACCCTGTAAGAAAGATACAGACTCGTAGTGAAAAGATTAAGCATTGCAATAAATTAAATTCTATTATTCAACATAGAACGAGATAAAACCTGAAAATCAAAATACCAACTATTGCAGAGACAAATGTAAATTACTCCTGCAATAGAAATTAGTAATTAGCCTGCAAAAAAGAGACAGTTATGTAAACTGACCCGCTTTTTCCTAGACTGCATCTCGAGAATGCAGCCTATTAGAAAAAGAGGATCAATTTACCCTGCAAGAAAAACAAAGTTATATAAACTGACCCGCTTTTTCCCAAACTGCATCACAAGGATGCAGCCTATTAGAAAAAGAGGATCAGTTTACCCTGTAAGAAAGATACAGACTCGTAGTCAAAAGATTAAGCATTGAAATAAATTAAATTCTATTATTCAACATAGAACGAGATAAAGCCTGAAAATCAAAATACCAACTATTACAGGGACAATGTAAATTACTCCTGCAATAGAAATTAGTAATTAGCCTGCAAAAAAGAGACAGTTATGTAAACTGACCCGCTTTTTCCTAGACTGCATCTCGAGAATGCAGCCTATTAGAAAAAGAGGATCAATTTACCCTGCAAGAAAAACAAAGTTATATAAACTGACCCGCTTTTTCCCAAACTGCATCACAAGGATGCAGCCTATTAGAAAAAGAGGATCAGTTTACCCTGTAAGAAAGATACAGACTCGTAGTCAAAAGATTAAGCATTGAAATATATTAAATTCTATTATTCAACATAGGACGAGATAAAGCCTGAAAATCAAAATACCAACTATTGCAGAGACAATGTAAATTACTCCTGCAATAGAAATTAGTAATTAGCCTGCAAAAAAGAGACAGTTATGTAAACTGACCCGCTTTTTCCTAGACTGCATCTCGAGAATGCAGCCTATTAGAAAAAGAGGATCAATTTACCCTGCAAGAAAAACAAAGTTATATAAACTGACCCGCTTTTTCCCAAACTGCATCACAAGGATGCAGCCTATTAGAAAAAGAGGATCAGTTTACCCTGTAAGAAAGATACAGACTCGTAGTCAAAAGATTAAGCATTGAAATAAATTAAATTCTATTATTCAACATAGAACGAGATAAAGCCTGAAAATCAAAATACCAACTATTGCAGAGACAAATGTAAATTACTCCTGCAATAGAAATTAGTAATTAGCCTGCAAAAAAGAGACAGTTATGTAAACTGACCCGCTTTTTCCTAGACTGCATCTCGAGAATGCAGCCTATTAGAAAAAGAGGATCAGTTTACCCTGCAAGAAAACAAAGTTATATAAACTGACCCGCTTTTTCCCAAACTGCATCACAAGGATGCAGCCTATTAGAAAAAGAGGATCAGTTTACCCTGTAAGAAAGATACAGACTCGTAGTCAAAAGATTAAGCATTGAAATATATTAAATTCTATTATTCAACATAGAACGAGATAAAACCTGAAAATCAAAATACCAACTATTGCAGAGACAATGTAAATTACTCCTGCAATAGAAATTAGTAATTAGCCTGCAAAAAAGAGACAGTTATGTAAACTGACCCGCTTTTTCCTAGACTGCATCTCGAGAATGCAGCCTATTAGAAAAAGAGGATCAATTTACCCTGCAAGAAAAACAAAGTTATATAAACTGACCCGCTTTTTCCCAAACTGCATCACAAGGATGCAGCCTATTAGAAAAAGAGGATCAGTTTACCCTGTAAGAAAGATACAGACTCGTAGTCAAAAGATTAAGCATTGAAATAAATTAAATTCTATTATTCAACATAGAACGAGATAAAACCTGAAAATCAAAATACCAACTATTGCAGAGCCAAATGTAAATTACTCCTGCAATAGAAATTAATAATTAGCCTGCAAAAAAGAGACAGTTATGTAAACTGACCCGCTTTTTCCTAGACTGCATCTCGAGAATGCAGCCTATTAGAAAAAGAGGATCAATTTACCCTGCAAGAAAAAAAAAGTTATATAAACTGACCCGCTTTTTCCCAAACTGCATCACAAGGATGCAGCCTATTAGAAAAAGAGGATCAGTTTACCCTGTAAGAAAGATACAGACTCGTAGTCAAAAGATTAAGCATTGAAATATATTAAATTCTATTATTCAACATAGAACGAGATAAAGCCTGAAAATCAAAATACCAACTATTGCAGAGACAATGTAAATTACTCCTGCAATAGAAATTAGTAATTACTCTGCAAAAAAGAGACAGTTATGTAAACTGACCCACTTTTTCCTAGACTTTATCTCGAAAATGCAGCCTATTAGAAAAAGAAGATCAGTTTACCCTGCAAGAAATATATAGAATCACAGTTAAAAGTTTTAACATCAAAATAAATGCATTTCTATTATTCTACATAGAACGAAATAAAGTCTGAAACATCAAAATATCAACTATTACAAAGAGAAATGTAAATTATTCCTGGATAGAATTTACTATCTATTTACCCTACAAAATAGATACAGTTATGTAAACTGACCCTCTCTTTCCTAGACTGCATCATGAGGATGCAGCGAATTGTGAAGAGAGGAACAGTTTACCCTGCAAGATAGATACAGAATCATAGTTAAAGTTTCAGCCCATTAGCAAATGCAGCAAAACGAATAAGTTTCTACTATTCAATACAGAACGAGGCACAGCCTGCAATTTTAAAATGCAAACTGTTAGAAAAATGAATGTTATTGATTCCTGCAATAGAAACAAGTATTTACTCTGCAAACAAGATAAGTTATGTAAGGTTATTTCCTAATATGCATCATGAGGATGCAGCCCAAATGACATAGGGGATCATTATACCCTACAACGATGATCTATATTCATAATCCATAAGTGACTGTAGCCATTGAAAATAAGAATTTGACTAGGTTGCTTAACTACATTGCACATTGAACTTAGCTTCACCATTCTCCGGCCGCAAGAATGATGATTCTAAGTACAAGGAGGTACACCAATTAATAATATGATAATGTAATGTAAATACTGAAAGGAGCGAAGGGTACTTCATTTGAAATTAAGAAAAAGAGAAGTAGGCTTTGTCCTATCACAGAGAGATGCAGTTAGAACTAATTTGTTCCTTCCTAGACTACGTTTAAATGACACAATCCTTTGCAAGGAAGAATCGATATTTTTTCCTTCTTATTTGGCAGGGAGATAGATGTTCAGCTACCGGATTAAAAAAAGAGTGGAACCCTAGCTACGCCTCTCATCTGGCCACGCCTCACCTTCAAACATTGCTCAGTAAACTCAATGTTAGGAAGCAACCCGGCGGCGGCACTCATTTGGTTTTTTTGCAATTCTCTATTTACGTCCTTTTTGTGGGGAATACCTGCCTCGACTTTCACACATCCTAGTTGCCTTAGAAGAAGCCCAAACTATATCAATAATTGAACACATTTTGGATATGACCATGCATCTGGCAAAATCTTGGAACTGTGTGTAGTTGTAGTAGCATGCACGTACATAGCGTCAAGAGTTGAAGCTGTGTGTATTCTATCAAAGATAATAGCATTACTTCTCGATTGAAATACCTCTTCGTATTGCCATTAATAAACATTGTTTCCACTTCTTTACTGCAGAAAGGATTTTTCGTACGCATTCCATCATCAACAAGTATCATATTATTAGTGCAAATCATGGACCATTTCGCGGATGATTTGTTTGTTTCCTGGAGTTTTCCAAACACCAATTTCTGCATGTTTCCAAACAATGTGTATTAAGCTTGAGCGCTGACTTCCACCAGGAGTCTATACCCATTTTTAAATGGGAACGGAACAACGATTGTAATTCATCCTGTTTCTCCTAATCCCAGATGTTGCTCTATAGGCACCTGGACCGCTTGCTGTTGTCCACGCTCCCTTTCTATCATTCTCATGAAAAAGTATAAAAATTTGGACATCTTGCCGGTAGGAATGAAATTCTTCTCTTACCAAGAGCAATGCAAACTGCTTTCTTTTGTCTTTAATCTCTTTGAAATAAATGTGCTTGTGTTCCCCCAGTTTGAAAAGGTACCGCGGACGGTCGACAAGTTGACCTAAATATTGCACAGCACAACAAAGATGTTTTGTCATTGAGTTCTAGCGTAATTATATTGTGTCTTCTTTGGAAAAATGCACATATCATTCGCGAAGCTGGACTGAAAAAGTTCAGATGCTTCCAAGAAGAACGCTAGGCTGCGTAAAAACCCCGTTATCCATGCAGCAAGGAAGAAAGGTGGTTGTTCACTTATAGTATACCAACTGCATCAGGATCTGCTATAGTTTGCATAGGATCTTTCTGAATAACCAAATTATTTTAATGGAAACAGCAATGTGGACACATAACTCAATACACGTTCTCCACTTCTCTTCCTCTGCATTCCATGTTGATGCTGGAAATATTTTGGTCCAACAGGAAGAACTAAAAAAAGAGAGGCACCTTTTAGGAACAGGCTCATGAACATTTTTCACAAGAAATCTGAAAATTCCAAAATGCAAACTACACTGAATTAAAGATATACCGGGTGCGCCAAAATAAACTATGCACGTTTGGCAGGCCACAATAAATCGTACAATGAACCGACTTTGAAGATTTATGACTTATTCGTTAGCAGAAAGCCTGAATTAGATACTAGAATTTTTTGCAAATTTTTTTATTTTCAGTTTTTAGAGCTGCAAGCGAGTTTCCTAAGATTTTAGTTTTCGAAAACACTGAAAGCGATTTAAAAAATAGATCACATTTTCTAAAGAATCGGAACAAATGGACAAAGAGAGAACCCCCAAGCTTCCCATATTCGCCTGCAGTCGCAGGGATAATCTACTATCTATTGGACTTATCAGACTGAAATGTTTCTTAACGGCATATTTGCTAGACTAAACTGGTTCTTGTTATAAAAGGCCGTTTAAAAGACACTAATAGTAGCCTCAGCCTCCTCTAGAAAATTAAGAAACTCTGCTATTGCCGATCAGGGGTTAACTATATTTCAATAATATTTCGCAATTCTTTGTAATGATATGCAAAGTGTTTTTAAACAAAGAAGAGTGCATTGCTACAGTATTAAAATGTCTCATTAATGTCTATGATTTGGTTTTTTCTTGCTATCCATCCTCAAAACATTTATTAGCGGTTTTCATCATTTTTATCCCTAGAGTAGCGTAAAATTAAGCGATTAAGACATGAAAAGTAAGAATTTGATCAACTGAAATATGACTTACATTTATACGCTTCTTTGCCCACCTCTCTCATGCATACACACAGGCATCAAGCACATGGCGATACAAATTGTTTGCAAGTTCGGTCTCCTTTGGTGTTCCTACTTTGATCGGGGGGGTTGTCTCTGAAGTTGTTGACAATCCAGGCAATGATTGAATTTACCTTCAGGGTGATCAGGATGCTGACAAGCGGTAAACCTATGCAACTTTTTGGAACCAAATGAAACTTCCTGCAACTGTCAATTGACCCCAGAAACTCAGCTGGCGACCACCTCAAAGGCATCACTCCTAACTGCTTGACCGTCAGCGATGACTATATTGGGTCCTTGCTGTGATTTATGAAGTTATTTGTCTAGTTTTTTTGACAATTTTTCTTTTCCTCACACTCACACGTTATTTTTTATAAGAAACTAAGAATTTGAGCCAGTACTGAAAGCGTCTTAAAAACATCAAATCTTCAGTACTTACTACTTTCTGTCATTAGGGTCAAGAATTTTGACTTTACTTGCTAATATAACCTTGTATCTCAGATTTTGAGTACTGAGAGTTTCTTACAAGTTTCTTAACAGTTCCATAGCTATCTCCATGTTCACTACCTGTTCCCTCATGACCATTTAACACAAAAAGTTTTTGAAGCTATTTGAATGTTTAGATATTGCTGAAGTTCCTTGGGGTTCCTTCTGAGTATATGATACAGCAAACGATTGAAAATGAATAGGTACAAATACCTTACAGTTCAGTTTTCATATTTCAAATTCCACTACATGCAATTTATAACCTAACTATACTATACATACGAATAACTAAACTACAAAGATAATTGTCACAGAAAATGAACACAATGATACAGAAAATTAATACAATATACAAATACAAAGAGGGGCTAAATAATTAAATTGTATGCAGGGAATTACTTTGAGGAGGAGCTCCCTCAATAGGTAAACTAATCGAGGAGAGAGCCCCCCACCCCCTATCCTGAGATACTATCAAATGAAAATAGAAGTTGTGCATTTCCCTTTTCAAAATTGATAGAAATTGTTCAGGTGTCATAATAGATTCATCGGTTGACCTTGTTTAGCAAGTAAATTTTTAGTTTTGTTTTGAATGATATTTTTGTTGGAGCATTTCTGAGTTCTACAGGTAATGTGTTCCAAAGTTTAGCACCAAGATATCGAATTGACTTGAGGCCATATTGAAGACTTTTTTCAAGACAAAAATAAATTACCTTGACTGGCCTGTCTAGTGGAATGGAATACTGATGAACAGATGAACTGAATAAGAAAAAGTCATGAGAGCAACTAGGTGAAGTCTTATTAACAGAATCAAAAACAAAAGTTAAAAGTCGGAGTTCAAAGAGCTCAGAAATTTTTAGGAGTTTGTCAATGAAGATTGGAAGAATGGAGACATGCGAGGCTGAAATGAGATAGCTCTGACTGCTTTTTTCTTGTAATTTGAAAATTGGATCAATGTATGATGCATATGTTTGACCCCAATCAATAAGCTTCAAAACTCTGGGATTGGTTATAAATATCTGACCTATATTCTGGGATATGGTATCAATATCTGACCAAAATTCCGAGATTGGGTCATAACAGAAATCCTAGCGGTGCACACTAGCGGTACACATCCTAGCGGTGCACACATCTGGGGGTATAGGTCTGTTCCCAAATGCTGGCTTTAATTGCTTTCAGTGAATTTGGCTTTTTCCCCTGATGTTTAATGGACCATATTTCACAAGGGAAGTGTCCCAAAAAGCTGGTTTTATTGGCACATGTTTGCGCTGGTTTTCTCCTGCTCAATGGCAAGACAAAGTTGAAATCGCCATTGCTGGGCATTCTCTGGCTCTTTTCTTCAAAACACGTGGACAAAAAATTTGTGTCGACGTTGTGAATTTTTGCCCAGTTTTTTGGCTATTTTTGGTGAAATTTTCGGAAAAAGGTTGGGACAAACGCAGTGGCGTAACGCAGTTTAGGCTACCTTAGTTCAAGAGCTAAGGGCCCCCAACCAAAAGGGGCACCCAACAAATTTTTCTTATTGTGTGCTTTTTGGCCATACTGTGTTAAAAGTCTTCCTTAGGCCATCCCTTTCTTACCACTGTTGCTAACACTACACTGGACTTTCATTCATTTTTCATTCATTCTTTATAATTTGTCTCAAGACTATATTCTTGTGAGCAAGAGCACCTAATAGCATACTGTGACTTTCCATTATGTTTGCTAAAAATTCTGTTCAGAAACAATCGTGTTTATTCGCATGGATATGGCTTTCAGGCATAAAGGAAAACACATTGCCGGCATTCAATTTACCGCACCCATTGAAAGTAAGTTTTAAGCAAAGAACCTGCCATGGAGGATATTTTTGGTAACATTTTTGTGTGTCCAGAATGAGTACTGTCCTAACCTTTGAATATTGCTGTATTTCTTTAAGAAAAATTTCAGGCATCATATAATTCCATACCGAAGAATAACAGTTTGCTATGTTAAACTACTTAACACTTTGAACCGCAATTCATACAAATGTGCTAAATTTACTGTAGATTTTTCCTGTGTAACAAAACTTTCATTTCCACATAACGTGGATTTTTTAATGTTCTAAAGGGCATGGTCTAAAACACTTACCCACCACCCCAAACGGCTTCCCCAGTAGATCTCACTTCGCTTCGCGGTCCCTATACATAAGCGCCCCATCTTACCAACCTCCTACGGGCCCCGAGTGTCTCCGTTACGCCACTGGACAAACATAAGACCATAATTATGTTTAATCAATTTGATGTTCATACGGAAGTTCTTCAATTTGATGCAAAAGGGGATAGAAGTAGCATCGACCTCGTCCCCAGGGTTTTTGGCATAGTTCGTCTCCATCCCAAAATGAAAAAAGGCCCTGGAGATGAGGTTGATGTAGCACCGCTGTACTTTAAATATCTGATTTCACACGAACATTTAGTAGGCTTCAGCAGCAATTGAGACAGAACCACTGTGCGTGACATCTATCCATTTTTAATACCGGTTAGACAATGGTTTAACAGCACCGCAGTTAATACAACCAGAGAAAATAGGTTTCCATCTGCGCAGTTTCAAGCGGGGGTTTGGCCTCTGCGCAGGTCAGACCCTTTACCTCGTGGGCAGCGGGTCAAGTTACTCCCCGTTATAAATTTAATTTCTATGACATGTTCTAGAATTCATTTTGGGATGGATTGCATCGTTTTCTTCAAGTTTAGAGATTCTTTATGCGCAAGAATTTATATGCATGGCAATTTTATAGTCCTGGTGAGCTGAAGTGTCATAGAATATTTCATTTGCAATATGCAAAAACTAGAATTGTATGTGAACATTCTAAATTGGATAGAAAATATTAGAAGAATGCAGTGTATTCTGCGGAAAGGTCAATCATTTAGTGGTGGTGACCGGCTATATCCTCAAAACTCGGCTTTTTCTAAATTTTGTAGCATGGTCAAACCCGCGTTGGCTCATTTTTGTTCTCAGGACAAAGGTGAGGTCGCAAAATTTACCGTACTTGACCGCCCCTAGCTGCATCTTTTCGATGATGTAGTCTTTTGGATGGCTCTCCAAGATATATCGAAACTGCGGAGGAGAGAAATGATAAAGGGGAAAAGTTTTTCTTCTCCTTCTCATTTATTTTTATCTTTAGGTGAGCCTGATCTCAGGTTGCTTGGTCGTTAATGGTCTGTAACCTTATTTTGTAGACTCTGTGTCTCGTTTCTCTATTTTAATAATAAAGATCACTTCACAATCTATATTGGCTGCTGTTTTCGGAAGCAGTATCTGAATACTACTTCCAGTGCTAATGAAACGCCATTAAGTAAGTGATGATTGAACTCTACAGGGTGTCCCAAGAACATGGGCTCAGCTCGCATGGTTGCTTGTAGAGGTGCTCTGTTTAGATTTACAACATGAGTTTTATTTTTGCTCATTCAATTGCATGGTTTGGCTAGAAACGGACACAATGCAGTTCCGTGCCGCCTCCCGCACGAATTTGAGTGGAACCAATCATAACACTAAGACCACGTCCAGGGACGCCGGAGCGATGGTGGGGCAAGAGGGCGACTAGGAAAGTAAGGGCAATCACAACCAACGGCGAGCGAAGCGAGCCGAAAACTCGAGGGGTCAGGGGATCCTCCCCCGGGAAATTTTTTGTGGTCACGCCCTTTAGATTGGCTTAAAATGCTATCAAAAATGCTTCAGTGAACATTAATCATGTTCTTTCACGAAATTTCTCGGCCTTTTCTCTACATGTCCTCATTGCGAATCGCATAAGATCGCATGTGGCTTATTTTGAAGTTGCAAATGCCAGTCATTTTTCGTTACTGGTTTGTTTCTGATAAAGAAATGAAGCGATGGTAGCTTTTCTATCAAGTTTCAAAGTGAATTATTGTTTTTATTGAAAGGACACTTTTGCCCCCCTTGCCCCCGTTAGGAAAGGGCAGGAGGGGCGCTTGCCCCCCCTCCCCGTCCCCCTCTCTGGCTTTCCTGACCACGTTTACTTTTGAGATTCACTCTATCAAGATCATTCGTTCGCATTTGTTGCCGAAATGATACGGTTTGTCCGGTTTATCAATATTTTGTATCGTAAATATTGCAGGAATGAACACAAAATAGACGGGATGTTTTATTGAATTTGTATTGAGAATTTGTACCCAACTTAGCAAAAGCTAGGAAAGTAGACGAAGAAGAGTGTGACAAATAAAGCTGGGTTTGTGGGTCGCGTGGGTCACGTGGGTTGTGAATTTATTTGTGAGTGACTGTGGGTTTGTGTTTAACTGGTGTTGGTTTGTGAGTTTGTGAGATTTTGAGCCATGTGGGTTTGTGAGTGCTACTTAATGTTTGTTCTTAGAAACCCAAAACATTGCTCTTCCAAACCTTGACAAAACCATCCTCTCCTTGCTTTTCAAGAATCTAAAAGTCCACCACCTGACAAATCTGCTTGACCCCTCGCGAGAAGGTGTTGTGGCGCAGTGGTGTAATCCTCTGACTTTGCAGCCAGAGCAGTCAGGCGGCGGGGGTCGATACCCGGCAAGACCCCACCACTTGAGCGTCATGACAATATGACAAGGGGTCGCGGACTCGATTAGGTCTGCTCTATTTCTGCGATTCCAGCGCTTGCCGCTGGAAAACGCAACTTCACCTTCACTTCACCCCCCCCCCCCCCCCATGAGATACAAATTGAATTGCATTTTTGTTTGTAAAAATCTAGAGGACCATATTTTTGAAAAGCGGGAGGTCTGAACCCCCCTACATTCCCCCCTTTGGTTCGCCACTGAAAACAGAAGGAAACGATACATCTGATAATGCTTGTGACGTAGCTAGTTGTTGTTTGCACCATGTACAATTGTTTTCAAAAGTCCCCCGCGCTCTCTGCTTCATATGGGCCTGTTATAAGCAATTTTATTCACAAAAATACGCGTGTAAGACCTCCTCTTGTAGAGTTAACAGAACAAATCTACCAGAGGGGGCAACTTTGCCCCCCACTTTCATTTTCATTTTTTTTTTCATTTTAAAATATTCATACACAAGAACCCTTCAGCTTACTAACGCAATACTTAAATAAGAAAATAAATATCCTAATTACATTAATATAGTCTACCGGGTGTCTCAAAAAAAGTACCCCCCTTTGACTCAACAAGGCAGCAAAACGATAATGTTTCGGGACTTTTTGAATTCATGGCTACATTTGTTAGTTTTCAACTTAAATGCACATACCTTGCATTTGGAAATCCGCCACCAAACACCGGAGATATGAGTTCACAAGGTCAAAATTTGGAGTGCACCTGAAACCAGAGGTTTTGAGAAATGGCCTAGCCATAGTTTGACAACAAACAGGCATTTTGCAAACGAATTTTCGACTTTGACCTTTACTTTTTATTTTTGAAAAGATTTATACATTGAATTACTTCAATTGTGCTTGCAGTGACTTTTCTTTTGAGGAAACGGTCCTTGCATTATTGTATTCGATCCCAAGTGTTTTATATTAAAGAAGAGGAAAAAGAGCACATGCACGCTTATTTTGGAGATGTGGCACGATTTTATGGCTCTTACCACATTTTTACTAAATTTGTTTAATGAGCGCCATGTCCATGTATCTTTTATTCTTTTAAAAAGGAAAACACGGAAACACAAAGTCTACAGGTACTTTGGAAACTGTACACGATACAAATCATGACTAGGCCCTTTTTCAAAACCTCTGGTTTTGGGTGCACTGTAAATTTTGACTTTGCGAGCCTGTATCTCCGGTGTTTGGTGGACGATTTCTAAATGCAAGGTACGTGCATCTAAGTTGAACATTGATAAATTTAGCTGTGAAGTCGGGGAGCAATGATATTTTATTGCTTGGTTCCTATTTCCAGTCAAAAGGGGGTACTTTTTTCTGAGACACCCGGTATATACAGTTAACGCAAAATTATGTAAAGCAACCTACCTAATAGTAGCTGCTCTTCCAGGGCGTCGTGTTTTAGGGGTTGTGTTCAGCACATAAAATAACTTTTCAATTGTTTTTTGAATCTACTAAGTGTAGGGAGCTCTCTGATATTGATGGGTATATCGTTCCAAGCTTTCAGAGCCGAATAGTGAAAGCCTGTCTTGACATATTCAAGATTATTTCTTGGGATTTGTAGGTCCCTGCAATTCCTTGTTCTGTAGTTGCAATGCTGGGCCCTATGATGGTATTTACCTCAAAGGCTTTCGGGACCTTGCCTGTTGATTATTTTGTATGTCATAACTGATCGATCAAAGTTTATTAGTTGTTCAACGGTCAACCAATTATGAGACCAATTGTCTTTTAGTCTGGCCTTATCAATAATCGAATGGGCTCTGTCCTGCAGATGTTGGAGGGTATTCAATTTGATTTTATGAAGACTCCCCCAAATAACATAGGCGTATCGCAGGTGGCTTTCGACAAGTGCACGGTACACATGGTCCAGCTGGGATTGGGAAATGAGATTTTTCAATTTTTTTAGTGACTTAAGACCGCCACTAATCTTCCCTTTCACGTTGTTGAATTGTTCATCCCAGTTTAACCCTTCATCCACAATAACCCCTAGTGATTTGGTCTTCACCACACACTTATTTTCTGAATTGTTAAGATTCAGTGGTTCTGAGATTTCAACCTTATTTGTCCTCCGTGGATGGCCAATGATCATGTATTCAGGTTTTTTCGGGTTTGCACTTAACTTGTTTATCCGCATCCATTCCGAGATGTTTCTTAATTCTTTTTTGGCATTTGTAATTAGATCATCGACGTTACTAGATGTTAATGTAACATGTGTGTCATCTGCATACATACTAGCTCTGGAGAATTCTAAGCATTTTTCAAAGTCATTTAGGTAGATTATAAATAGGAGTGGTCCCAAGCAGGATCCTTGAGGTACACCACATGCTACCAATCTATCCCCCGACTGTTGTCCATTAACTGAGCAGAATTGTTTCCTACCACTTAGGAAGGATGTGAACCATTCTCCTGAACTTGCCCTGATACCGAGTGCACCTAACTTTTTTATCAGTATTGTATGATCTACGGTATCAAACGCCTTTTTAAATCAAGAAATATGGCCAAGTTGAGCTGTTTTTTATCCATATTGTCATACTAGCAATCAGTACCATTTATCAGGGACGTTACAGTTGAATACAGTTTTCGAAAAGCAGATTGATTTGGTGTCAATACTTTGTTAGTTATGAGATAATCAATGAGCTGATCGTGAACTATTTTTTCCAACATCCTAGAAAAAACTGAGATGACCGAGATCGGCCTATAATTGTTTCCATCCCTTTTCGAACCTGCTTTAAAAATTGGTGTGACTCTTGCTAATTTCCAGATATCTGGGAAGAAACCAAACTTCAATGACGAGTTGAAAACCATGGTTGCATCTTTAATTAGCATAGTGGAGATCTTGTCTGGGCCTGGTGCTTTGCCATTTTTCAGTTGCTTTATGGCGTTCAGCACATATGTTTCATCAATGGGTACAAATGTTATTTTGTTCTGTTGAATGTTGATATGCTTGAGAGAATCATCATCAGGCCTAGACTCTAACTTGCTAGCAAGTTTCGGTCCTATGGTGGTAAAATGATGATTAAGTGCTTCAGCTATATCCTTTTCTTTAGTAATTGTTTTCCCCTCAGCATCTAAGCTCGAAATTTCTGTTGAAGGAACTGCTTTGTCTAGTACCAATATACTACCAACATACTACCAATAGAGTTTAGGTAACATGTCTGGGAGCCATCTACTACTGTTTCCTTTAATAAAAGAAACAATAAACCTATTGTTCGACATGATAGATAGAAAGACTTCACGAAAGGGCTTAGGTCATTGCCCACCCAGTTGGTTTGCTAAAAAAGACTTGGTCCTGAGTTACACGACGCCGGATTGGGTTCACTGCGAATTGCTTTTCACTTCGGATAAGGGTTTCAGTTACACGACGCCGAGGCAATCAGAAGCACTTCGGTGGGTGAAACCGAAGTGAAAGTCACTCCGCTCTGGAGGTGAAGTGAAAATCAATCCGAAGTACTTCGCTTCGCATCGCATTCCATCTCGTGTAACAACTGAATCCGAAGTGATTTTCACCCGGGGGGGCCACTTCTATACTTTCCTATAGTATCATGCTCGTACAAAGGTTTAACATATGCACCCTAAACGCCGACCTGTTTTAGCGAAATACATACCCTAATCGCGGAAAATTTTCTTCAGAACATACCCTTTCCCGCGTCAAAATAGAGCTTCTCAATTTCAGCTACCATAATCGCTGATAAGTCAGTTATTAAAATTGCTAATATTGCTGGTGTGATTTGAAGAGAAGTACCCTGGGTACCAGACTCTCTAAAACATAATTTTATAGATGCTACCACAGTGACTTGGCTAAGGTAAATTAAGTGGGGGTATTGAAATGAGAGGGTCTGGCGGCGAAGCCCTCAGGAAATTTTTTGGGACACGCCCTTTATTTTGGATGAGAATGCATCTCCTAATATCATGCTTACCAATAGCGACAAGGTAACTTTGATAGTTTTACGACAGTTGTTCAATAAAGTAGAGCACGAGGAAAATTTTTGTAGAAACATCTTTTACTTTGGCTTAGAAAGCATCTCCCAACATCATGCTTGCCATTTGTGGCAAGAAAACCTTTGTAGTTTTGTGACATTTATCCTATTCATCGGAGCACGAGGAAAATTTTTGAAGATGCACCCTTTACTTTGGCATAGAATGAATCCCCTGATTCCATTCTTGCCAGTGCTAAAATGGAAGCTTTGGCATTTATCAGAAAATTCTTACCCAACCTTTGCCAAGCCATTTTCTCTTCGGTTTTAAAGGAGTCTCGAGAACCATCTTTCGAAAAGAGTGGTGGGGGCAATGACCCCCCCCCATACTCATACCCCCCATGATGTTAATAATGTTAAAATGATGTTACAGATGCTATTTTATAGAGTCTGGTACGCAGGGTAGAAGAGGAAGAAACTCACTCCCGAATTCCTACCCCCATCTTGTCCTGGCCTGCTTTTTCAAGTTCTTTAACTCGTTACAATTTCTAGTTTAGAAATTTTGATTAGAATATCATTGCACTGGAGTTAGGAACTTATGAAATGCAAAATAAGAGACCCTTTTTTGAAATTATGGTCGATTTGGCACCCCTAAACACGGGCACGCGCGGGTCCGTGCCTACTTTGAAGAAAGGCACCCTTTCCCGCGTTTTTTGTACGCGCATGATAACACATCAGGTACCAAGTGCCCCCGGGATTTTCACTCCGAAACCTCATTCCTAATCACTTTGCCTCCTCAGCCCTCCGCCAAAATACGAAAAAGAGGTTTTTGTCTGCGCAGTACATTACAATCCGACATCGTGTAACAGCGACGCAAAACGGAGCAAAAGGCAATCCGAAGTCGTGTAATCACTTCAAAAAGCGTAGTGCTTTTGCTTCGGATTGGCGAAGGCAATCCGAAGTGAAAACCAATCCGACGTCGTGTAACTCGGGCCTCACGTTTTTTTAAAAGAAATTAAGAATTTGGGCTAGTACTGAAAGCTTCTTAAAATTATGAGATTTTCAGTACTCAGAGTTTCTTACGAGTTTCTTAGAGGTTCCATAACATTCTTCATGTTCACTACCTGTGCCCTTGTTGACATTTCAAAACAATGCTTTTTGTAGCCTTAGTGGAGTTTCTTAAATTTTGGCGACCTGAGAGTTGAGTTGCTTATGGTCAGTCTCTCATAAACAAGATACGTGTATACATATAAGAAACCTCTTGTTAGAAACTCGAAACTCAACTTTCAGATCGGAAACAATTAAGAAACTTAGACCTTATTTTTTGGCAAAGGAAATCCTTAAGCTTGATGCTAATAAATTATCATTAAAAATTGACAAGACAAACCATATTATCTTCCATTCTTCATCTGTCAATGTTCCTTCTGATTCTGATATCAAAATAGGCAAGAAAGGTGTCAAATGAGTTAAATTTGTTAATTTCTTAGGTCTCCTCCTGGATGAGCATCTAAGCTGGAAATTCCATCTCAGTGAACTCTCTAAAAAATTAGCAAGAACATGTGGAATGTTTTTCAAAATTAGGAACTTACTTCCATTAGATGTTTTACTTTGCTTGTATAATGCTTTGTTTCTGTCCTTCTTGCAATATGGTCTTATTGTTTGGGGTCAAACATATGCATCATACATTGATCCAATTTTCAAATTACAGAAAAAAGCAGTCAGAGCTATCTCATTTCAGCCTCGCATGTCTCCATCTCTTCCAATCTTCATTGACCTCAAACTCCTAAAAATTTCTGAGCTCTTTGAACTCCGACTCTTAACTTTTGTTTTTGATTCTGTTAATAAGACTTCACCTAGTTGCTCTCATGACTTTTTCTTATTCAGTTCATCCGTTCATCAGTATTCCATTCCACTAGACAGGCCAGTCATGGGGATCTATACTTAACACGAAAAAACAGTCTTCAATATGGCCTCAAGTCAATTCGATATCTTGGTGCTAAACTTTGGAACACATTACCTATTGAACGCAGAAATGCTCCAACAAAAATATCATTCAAAACAAAACTAAAAATTTACTTGCTAAACAAGGTCAACCGATGAATCTTTTATGACACCTGAACAATTTCTATCAATTTTTAAAAGGGAAATGCACAACTTCTATTTTCATCTGATAGTATCTCAGGATAGGGGGTGGGGGGCTCTCTCCTCGATTAGTTTACCTATTGAGAGAGCTCATCCTCAAAGTAATTCCCTGCATACAATTTATTTATTTAGCCCCTCTTTGTATTTGTATATTGTATTAATTTTCTGTATCATTGTGTTCATTTTCTGTGACAATTATCTTTGTAGTTTAGTTATTCGTATGTATAGTATAGTTAGGTTATAAATTGCATGTAGTGGAATTTGAAATATGAAAACTGAACTGAACTGTAAGGTATTTGTACCTATTCATTTTCAATCGTTTGCTGTATCATATACTCAGAAGGAACCCCAAGGAACTTCAGCAATATCTAAACATTCAAATAGCTTCAAAAACTTTTTGTGTTAAATGGTCACGAGGGAACAGGTAGTGAACATGGAGATAGCTATGGAACTGTTAAGAAACTTGTAAGAAACTCTCAGTACTCAAAATCTGAGATACAAGGTTATATTAGCAAGTAAAGTCAAAATTCTTGACCCTAATGACAGAAAGTAGTAAGTACTGAAGATTTGATGTTTTTAAGACGCTTTCAGTACTGGCTCAAATTCTTAGTTTCTTATAAAAAATAACGTGTGAGTGTGAGGAAAAGAAAAATTGTCAAAAAACTAGACAAATAACTTCATAAATCACAGCAAGGACCCAATATAGTCATCGCTGACGGTCAAGCAGTTAGGAGTGATGCCTTTGAGGTGGTCGCCAGCTGAGTTTCTGGGGTCAATTGACAGTTGCAGGAAGTTTCATTTGGTTCCAAAAAGTTGCATAGGTTTACCGCTTGTCAGCATCCTGATCACCCTGAAGGTAAATTCAATCATTGCCTGGATTGTCAACAACTTCAGAGACAACCCCCCGATCAAAGTAGGAACACCAAAGGAGACCGAACTTGCAAACAATTTGTATCGCCATGTGCTTGATGCCTGTGTGTATGCATGAGAGAGGTGGACAAAGAAGCGTATAAATGTAAGTCATATTTCAGTTGATCAAATTCTTACTTTTCATGTCTTAATCGTTTAATTTTACGCTACTCTAGGGATAAAAATGACGAAAACCGCTAATAAATGTTTTGAGGATGGATAGCAAGAAAAAACCAAATCATAGACATTAATGAGACATTTTAATACTGTAGCAATGCACTCTTCTTTGTTTAAAAACACTTTGCATATCATTACAAAGAATTGCGAAAGATTATTGAAATATAGTTAACCCCTGATCGGCAATAGCAGAGTTTCTTAATTTTCTAGAGGAGGCTGAGGCTACTATTAGTGTCTTTTAAACGGCCTTTTATAACAAGAACCAGTTTAGTCTAGCAAATATGCCGTTAAGAAACATTTCAGTCTGATAAGTCCAATAGATAGTAGATTATCCCTGCGACTGCAGGCGAATATGGGAAGCTTGGGGGTTCTCTCTTTGTCCATTCGTGCCGATTCTTTAGAAAATGTGATCTATTTTTTAAATCGCTTTCAGTGTTTTCGCAAACTAAAATCTTAGGAAACTCGCTTGCAGCTCTAAAAACTGAAAATAAAAAAATTTGCAAAAAATTCTAGTATCTAATTCAGGCTTTCTGCTAACGAATAAGTCATAAATCTTCAAAATCGGTTCATTGTACGATTTATTGTGGCCTGCCAAACGTGCATAGTTTATTTTGGCGCACCCGGTATATCTTTAATTCAGTGTAGTTTGCATTTTGGAATTTTCAGATTTCTTGTGAAAAATGTTCATGAGCCTGTTCCTAAAAGGTGCCTCTCTTTTTTTAGTTCTTCCTGTTGGACCAAAATATTTCCAGCATCAACATGGAATGCAGAGGAAGAGATGTGGAGAACGTGTATTGAGTTATGTGTCCACATTGCTGTTTCCATTAAAATAATTTGGTTATTCAGAAAGATCCTATGCAAACTATAGCAGATCCTGATGCAGTTGGTATACTATAAGTGAACAACCACCTTTCTTCCTTGCTGCATGGATAACGGGGTTTTTACGCAGCCTAGCGTTCTTCTTGGAAGCATATGAACTTTTTCAGTCCAGCTTCGCGAATGATATGTGCATTTTTCCAAAGAAGACACAATATAATTACGCTAGAACTCAATGACAAAACATCTTTGTTGTGCTGTGCAATATTTAGGTCAACTTGTCGACGGTCCGCGGTACCTTTTCAAACTGGGGGAACACAAGCACATTTATTTCAAAGAGATTAAAGACAAAAGAAAGCAGTTTGCATTGCTCTTGGTAAGAGAAGAATTTCATTCCTACCGGCAAGATGTCCAAATTTTTATACTTTTTCATGAGAATAATAGAAAGGGAGCGTGGACAACAGCAAGCGGTCCAGGTGCCTATAGAGCAACATCTAGGATTAGGAGAAACAGGATGAATTACAATCGTTGTTCCGTTCCCATTTAAAAATGGGTATAGACTCCTGGTGGAAGTCAGCGCTCAAGCTTAATACACATTGTTTGGAAACATGCAGAAATTGGTGTTTGGAAAACTCCAGGAAACAAACGAATCATCCGCGAAATGGTCCATGATTTGCACTAATAATATAATACTTGTTGATGATGGAATGCGTACGAAAAATCTTTTCTGCAGTAAAGAAGCGGAAACAATGTTTATTAATGGCAATACGAAGAGGTATTTCAATCGAGAAGTAATGCTATTATCTTTGATAGAATACACACAGCTTCAACTCTTGACGCTATGTACGTGCATGCTACTACAACTACACACAGTTCCAAGATTTTGCCAGATGCATGGTCATGTCCAAAATGTGTTCAATTATTGATATAGTTTGGGCTTCTTCTAAGGCAACTAGGATATGTGAAAGTCGAGACAGGTATTCCCCACAAAAAGGACGTAAATAGAGAATTGCAAAAAAACCAAATGAGTGCCGCCGCCGGGTTGCTTCCTAACATTGAGTTTACTGAGCAATGTTTGAAGGTGAGGCGTGGCCAGATGAGAGGCGTAGCTAGGGTTCCACTCTTTTTTAATCCGGTAGCTGAACATCTATCTCCCTGCCAAATAAGAAGGAAAAAATTTCGATTTTTCCTTGCAAAGGATTGTGTCATTTAAACGTAGTCTAGGAAGGAACAAATTAGTTCTAACTGCATCTCTCTGTGATAGGACAAAGCCTACTTCTCTTTTTCTTAATTTCAAATGAAGTACCCTTCGCTCCTTTCAGTATTTACATTACATTATCATATTATTATTTGGTGTACCTTGTACTTAGAATCATCATTCTTGCGGCCGGAGAATGGTGAAGCTAAGTTCAATGTGCAATGTAGTTAAGCAACCTAGTCAAATTCTTATTTTCAATGGCTACAGTCACTTATGGATTATGAATATAGATCATCGTTGTAGGGTATAATGATCCCCTATGTCATTTGGGCTGCATCCTCGTGATGCATTTTAGGAAATAACCTTACATAACTTATCTTGTTTGCAGAGTAAATACTTGTTTCTATTGCAGGAATCAATAACATTCATTTTTCTAACAGTTTGCATTTTAAAATTGCAGGCTGTGCCTCGTTCTGTATTGAATAGTAGAAACGTATTCGTTTTGCTGCATTTGCTAATGGGCTGAAACTTTAACTATGATTCTGTATCTATCTTGCAGGGTAAACTGTTCCTCTCTTCATAATTCGCTGCATCCTCATGATGCAGTCTAGGAAAGAGAGGGTCAGTTTACATAACTGTATCTATTTTGTAGGGTAAATAGATAGTAAATTCTATACAGGAATAAGTTACATTTCTCTTTGTAATAGTTGATATTTTGATGTTTCAGACTTTATTTCGTTCTATGTAGAATAATAGAAATGCATTTATTTTGATGCTAAAACTTTTAACTATGATTCTATATATTTCTTGCAGGGTAAACTGATCTTCTTTTTCTAATAGGCTGCATTTTCGAGATGCAGTCTAGTAAAAAGTGGGTCAGTTTACATAACTGTCTCTTTTTTGCAGAGTAATTACTAATTTCTATTGCAGGAGTAATTTACATTTGTCTCTGCAATAGTTGGTATTTTGATTTTCAGGCTTTATCTCGTTCTATGTTGAATAATAGAATTTAATTCATTTCAATGCTTAATCTTTTCACTACGAGTCTGTATCTTTCTTACAGGGTAAACTGATCCTCTTTTTCTAATAGGCTGCATCCTTGTGATGCAGTTTGGGAAAAAGCGGGTCAGTTTATATAACTTTGTTTTTCTTGCAGGGTAAATTGATCCTCTTTTTCTAATAGGCTGCATTCTCGAGATGCAGTCTAGGAAAAAGCGGGTCAGTTTACATAACTGTCTCTTTTTTGCAGGCTAATTACTAATTTCTATTGCAGGAGTAATTTACATTTGTCTCTGCAATAGTTGGTATTTTGATTTTCAGGTTTTATCTCGTTCTATGTTGGATAATAGAATTTAATTCATTTCAATGCTTAATCTTTTCACTACGAGTCTGTATCTTTCTTACAGGGTAAACTGATCCTCTTTTTCTAATAGGCTGCATCCTTGTGATGCAGTTTGGGAAAAAGCGGGTCAGTTTATATAACTTTGTTTTTCTTGCAGGGTAAATTGATCCTCTTTTTCTAATAGGCTGCATTCTCGAGATGCAGTCTAGGAAAAAGCGGGTCAGTTTACATAACTGTCTCTTTTTTGCAGGCTAATTACTAATTTCTATTGCAGGAGTAATTTACATTGTCTCTGCAATAGTTGGTATTTTGATTTTCAGGCTTTATCTCGTTCTATGTTGAATAATAGAATTTAATTCATTTCAATGCTTAATCTTTTCACTACGAGTCTGTATCTTTCTTACAGGGTAAACTGATCCTCTTTTTCTAATAGGCTGCATCCTTGTGATGCAGTTTGGGAAAAAGCGGGTCAGTTTATATAACTTTGTTTTCTTGCAGGGTAAACTGATCCTCTTTTTCTAATATAGGCTGCATTCTCGAGATGCAGTCTAGGAAAAAGCGGGTCAGTTTACATAACTGTCTCTATTTTGCAGGCTAATTACTAATTTCTATTGCAGGAGTAATTTACATTTGTCTCTGCAATAGTTGGTATTTTGATTTTCAGGCTTTATCTCGTTCTATGTTGAATAATAGAATTTAATTTATTTCAATGCTTAATCTTTTCACTACGAGTCTGTATCTTTCTTACAGGGTAAACTGATCCTCTTTTTCTAATAGGCTGCATCCTTGTGATGCAGTTTGGGAAAAAGCGGGTCAGTTTATATAACTTTGTTTTTCTTGCAGGGTAAATTGATCCTCTTTTTCTAATAGGCTGCATTCTCGAGATGCAGTCTAGGAAAAAGCGGGTCAGTTTACATAACTGTCTCTTTTTTGCAGGCTAATTACTAATTTCTATTGCAGGAGTAATTTACATTGTCTCTGCAATAGTTGGTATTTTGATTTTCAGGCTTTATCTCGTTCTATGTTGAATAATAGAATTTAATATATTTCAATGCTTAATCTTTTCACTACGAGTCTGTATCTTTCTTACAGGGTAAACTGATCCTCTTTTTCTAATAGGCTGCATCCTTGTGATGCAGTTTGGGAAAAAGCGGGTCAGTTTATATAACTTTGTTTTTCTTGCAGGGTAAATTGATCCTCTTTTTCTAATAGGCTGCATTCTCGAGATGCAGTCTAGGAAAAAGCGGGTCAGTTTACATAACTGTCTCTTTTTTGCAGGCTAATTACTAATTTCTATTGCAGGAGTAATTTACATTGTCTCTGCAATAGTTGGTATTTTGATTTTCAGGCTTTATCTCGTTCTATGTTGAATAATAGAATTTAATTTATTTCAATGCTTAATCTTTTCACTACGAGTCTGTATCTTTCTTACAGGGTAAACTGATCCTCTTTTTCTAATAGGCTGCATCCTTGTGATGCAGTTTGGGAAAAAGCGGGTCAGTTTATATAACTTTGTTTTTCTTGCAGGGTAAATTGATCCTCTTTTTCTAATAGGCTGCATTCTCGAGATGCAGTCTAGGAAAAAGCGGGTCAGTTTACATAACTGTCTCTTTTTTGCAGGCTAATTACTAATTTCTATTGCAGGAGTAATTTACATTTGTCTCTGCAATAGTTGGTATTTTGATTTTCAGGTTTTATCTCGTTCTATGTTGAATAATAGAATTTAATTTATTTCAATGCTTAATCTTTTCACTACGAGTCTGTATCTTTCTTACAGGGTAAACTGATCCTCTTTTTCTAATAGGCTGCATCCTTGTGATGCAGTTTGGGAAAAAGCGGGTCAGTTTATATAACTTTGTGTTTCTTGCAGGGTAAATTGATCCTCTTTTTCTAATAGGCTGCATTCTCGAGATGCAGTCTAGGAAAAAGCGGGTCAGTTTACATAACTGTCTCTTTTTTGCAGGCTAATTACTAATTTCTATTGCAGGAGTAATTTACATTGTCTCTGCAATAGTTGGTATTTTGATTTTCAGACTTTATCTCGTTCTATGTTGAATAATAGAATTTAATTCATTTCAATGCTTAATCTTTTCACTACGAGTCTGTATCTTTCTTACAGGGTAAACTGATCCTCTTTTTCTAATAGGCTGCATCCTTGTGATGCAGTTTGGGAAAAAGTGGGTCAGTTTATATAACTTTGTGTTTCTTGCAGGGTAGATTGATCCTCTTTTTCTCGTGATGCAGTTTAGGATAAAGCGGGTCAGTTTATATAACTACGAGTTGTATGTTTCTTGCAGGGTAGATTGATCCTCTTTTTCTCGTGATGCAGTTTAAGATAAAGCGGGTCAGTTTATATAACTTTGTGTTTCTTGCAGGGTAGATTGATCCTCTTTTTCTCGTGATGCAGTTTAGGAAAAAGCGGGTCAGTTTATATAACCTTATCTTTCTTGCAGGGTGCATTGATCCTCGTTTTCTAATGGATTGCATCCTTGTGATCGTTTCCATCTATATTTTAGACTGTTTCGTATGTTCATATTGGCTTCTATTTCTAAGAAGCAGAATGGTTTTATTAATTTCAAAACTGTGTAGCCTCGCATTGGTTAGATGATTATGTAATTACAGGTTGTTGCAACGAACATATGTGCTGCTTGCATTGTTGCTTTGGAGGAGCTTTACGTAGAGTTTGTCTTATTGCTAGTGCTGTGGTTGATTAAGACTGACTACATGAAACCATTCATATTGCTCTATTCTTAATGAGGTTAGAGCGTGTGCCTATTGTTGGTGTTTGACTTGGTAATTACATGAACAGGGTCAGAGGAAGGGTGCTAAAACGAGCACGAGCAGAAATACGGACATATCTATGCACTTAGTTTTTGTCTTGCTGAGAGGACCAGAGCTGCCCCAAATGAGTTACACAACACAACGGGACTCACAAGGAAGGACATTAACAAGAGCCAGCAACGAAGAAGCTAAAGCAGAGGCCTCTCATTTGTGTAGATTCTAAGCAATTCCCGCCCGAGGTCGATTCTAAAAATCATATTACAATATCCACTTAATTTTTCTACTGATTGCGAGGGTAGAGCCCCAGGGACCCTTTCGTGCTGGACTTTTGACTTTCTTATACGAATGTGGTGCCTTCATAGTCGTCCGATTTACTTAGAAACAAGAGCACTTAAATCAAATCTCCTCCACAGCAATTATTCAAGCGGTGCACAAATTCGTTGGGACACCCTGTACTTTTTTGGAGGCATTGGGGTTGATGTAAAATCGTGTAATAAGTTATGCTTTGACGTCTTCCCTGATTACTGCCTATGGGAAGGCGTATTTCCTTCCCTTACTTGAGAAAGTCTCGATTTTCGAATGGTGGCGGGAGGGCGCAAACGAATAGTTTTAATTTTATTCCATTTTCTTTACATCTGTTAGTGTTAAAGTTAAACGTTATTGATGAGACTTTCTCAGATGAAAAGGAAAACCTCAAACAATGGGTGCTCCTTGTCGTGGTGTTTGAGCTTTTAACAAATGCACCCGGCAGCAGATATAGATATTTTGATAATAATTTTCGAACAATTACTGAGCATTTCTGTATATTCGTATAGTGTTTATATTTTTAATGATGGAACATTTTAAGCATGATTTTGCCTTGCATTTGCACTTCTAACGACGAGCCTGTACCAATGTCTTTTTCTGTCTTTTTCTACTTGTTTTTACTTTGGTGCAACTGCTTACTATGTCTTGTTTCTTTGAGGGAATTAAATTTCAAGCGAGCTCGGCTGAAAATACTTTAACGCAGTTACAAACACTCATGGTTATGAGAACTTTCATGTGAACTCGCTTGTAGACACTCGTATTCCTTCAAGTGAGCGAGGCAGAACGATTAGAAACTCTTTGCACTGAGTCCAGCATTGAGCATTTACTTTGCGAAAAACATGTGAAATAAAAGCCGAAGACTCTATGAAATAGCGAATTATCGAACTTGAAAAGCTAGTGATTTTTCTAATTATTTCCAGAAAACAAACTGGTACAATATTATTGGAAAGCCTTTTCTGGACTCTTCTAAGCAGCTTGCTCAAAAAAATAATTAGCCTGTCGGAAGAAATGTTGCGTTGAAAACGAATGCCATGATAACAAAATGGTCCTGCCCCTCCCTGAAGAAATAGAGGGAACGATGCTATTTGCCAATAGGAGATTTCAAATCAGATTCTTACTTTGGACGCCCTGTGCTCGCCTTCGCTATCCTTAAAAATGTTCCACAAAAATATGTGCAAAAATCCTTTGTATTAAGTGGAGGGGCTACCTGTGGTCTGTTGCGAAATCTCGCAGTTTCGCTGTTTCGTCCGTTGGAGATTTTGTTTCGTCTGTTGTATTGTTTCGACAGAGCACAGCGTGTTTTACCGAGCGGATGCCACAACAAAAGACGCTGACGTCTTTTATAAACAAGTGATCTTTAAAAGAGATGCCAACGTCTTTTTCATAAATATACACGCTCACGCATGTTGGTAAAAATCCCTGAAAATAGACGCCGACGTCTTTTCCAAAAAAGGACGCCGACGTGTTTTGCTAAAAATAGATGCTGACGTCTTTATGAAAAAGGACGCCCACGTCTTTTCCAAAAGAGAAAAGATAGATGCCGACGTCTTTATGAAAAAGGACGCCCACGTCTTTTCCAAAAGAGAAAAGATAGATGCCGACGTCTTTTCAAGGTCAACTTATTCACCCTGATGGTTTTTTCGTTTCAAGGAACTCGCTGTCGCCTTTCAACATGAATAGCACGAGGACGATGACGTGTTTCCATCGGACCCGATCAGCAAATCGGACCCCACAGCAAAAATGGAGCCCGATGATGCAAAAATCGGCCCGATTTTAGCATAAATAATTTTGAACCGAATATTCCACCATACATCTTTATGGAAAAAGTTTCAACCTGATAACAGATCACAAGCCCTAAATCAAAACCATCATTGCGCATTGAAAGATGGGTGCTCCGCTTACAGCAGTATTGTTTCAAAGTTATTTACAAGCCTGGAAAAGATAATCCGGCTGACTTCATGTCAAGACATCCTACAACAGTCAGTGTCAAAGAAAACATGGCAGATGAGTATGTGAGATATATAACAATAAATGCAATACCAAAAGCCATGACCATAGAAGAAGTACAAAGAGAGACAGAAAAAGATGGGACACTCCAAGCAGTCATAAAGGCAATTGAAACAGGAGATTGGAGTAACCAGTTTTTAGTACCTTACAAGCTAGCCAAAGATTCATTGACAATTAATCATGCAAATGGAATTATTTTGCGGGGAAACCAAATTGTCATGCCTAAATCATTGTGGAAAAGATCAGTAAAACTAGCTCATGAGGGTCACCAGGGCCTTGCTAAGACTAAAGCCCTGATCAGAGAAAAAGTTTGGTTTCCATTTATTGAAAAATTGGTAACAGAAGAGATTAGTAGCTGTTTACCTTGTCAAGCAGTAGGAACACAAAAAGCACCAGAACCATTGCGAATGAGACCTATGCCATCTGGACCTTGGAAAAAACAGCATATTTACTTTTATGGACCACTTCCAAGTAGTGAGTATATACTTGTTATTGTAGATGCTTATTCTAGATTCCCCATAACAGAAATTGTAAGATCTACTGCTGCTCCAACCATTATTCCAAAATTAGATCAAGTTTTTGCAATGCATGGACTTCCTGAAGAAATAGTAACAGACAATGGTCCACCATTTAATGGTGATGATTTTGAAAGATATTTGATGACTCTAGGAATAAAGTTTGACCCTTCTACACCATTATGGCCCCAAGGGAACTCAGAGGTAGAGAGATTTAATCAACCTTTAGGAAAAGCAATTAGAGTTGCATGTATAGAAAATAGAAATTGGAGACAAGAACTTCAAAGATTTTTATTGAGTTATAGATCCACCCCACATGCAACCACAAAGATTGCACCTTCAGAACTGTTATACAATAGGGTCATTAGAGGGAAACTACCTTGTTTAATCAAGACAAGTAAATTTAAAAGACACAGAGAAGCTCAGGAAAATGATGCAGTTGGGAAAGAGAAGATGAAAAGCTATGCAGACAAAAGAAGACACACAAAGACTTCTGATATCAAAGTTGGTGATACAGTTTTGTTAAAACAAGATAAAGAGAACAAGTTTTCTGCAAACTTTGAAAGCACTACTTACAAAGTTATATATCGTAAAGGTTCCAGAGTAACAGCAGAAAGACAAGATGGAAGGAAAGTCACTAGAAATATTAGCTTTTTCAAAAAGTTTAGTAAGAAAGAGGATGATGATGATGATTTGTCTGATGATGACAATCACAAAAGAACAGAAACAGTTGAAGAGAATAACAGAGAAAACAGATATCCTCTTAGACAAAGGCGTATGCCTGAAAAATATGGAACAGTTGTAGCAACAGACTAGGAGGAGAATTTATTTCATTTCTTTATTTTTATTTTTATACCGGGTGAGTCAGAAAAAACGTGGGGTGTTTGGCGGATTGTGACGTCGAGTTCAGCCACCCGATCGTAGCGAACTAACTTTTTTCTTGCAACCAGAGGTCCAACTTAGATCATAAATCTTTCCCCATCGAAATCGGTCACTTAATGTATTAATCAGAAAATATTTTCTTCGTAAGACGTTGTATGGGAGTTTTGCAAACTTATGAAATCTTTGATAGAGCCCCTTCAGCATTTTACCCTTGCCAAAGCTGCAGGTACACGTGGTATTATCAGGGGAGAATGAAATAGTTTTGTCATGAAACATCGCGTTGATCGTGTTGAAATAAATCTCTTTACAACACAAAGAAGCATGCGTTTTTGCTGTCTCTCAAACATATTCTCTTTGCAGGACAAGTTATGACATGACAAGACATCCCAGGGGAGAAAATACTATTTCCGAACTGTTTCATCCTCCCCAGATAATACCACGTGTACCTGCAGCTTTGGCAAGGCTAAAATGCTGAAGGGGCTTGGTTAAAGGTTTCCTCAGTTTGCAAGACTCCCATACAAAGTTTTAGGAAGAAAATCGTTTTTAAATAATGAATCACATGACCGATTTCGATGGGGAAAAGTTTATGATCTAAGTGAGATTTATAGCTGCACGGAATAATTTAGTTCACAACGATCGGGTGGCTAAACGCGACGTCACAGTCCGCCAAACACCCCACGTTTTTTCTGACTCACCCGGTATACCATGCAAAGAGAACAGGACTCAAAGAACAAACACGTTATGTTATGTTTATGTTGTCAAAAAAAAGGGGAATGATGTAATGTTTTATGGTTATGATTATTATCATATATGTAAGACCCAGGCCCCCCGGAATCTAAGTTAGAGTTGATACACGAGGCAGACAACAAAATGGTGTACTATCTGCGTCCACCCTTCAATATCCGACAGCGCAGAACAGTACTCTCGTCGTAAGATTCATTTTGTGGGAATTATTGAAACATAATGTCTAACAGTTTCCAATACATGGCCGTTTTTCTGATGGCTCAGAGCTCCTTCTCGCCTTAAAATGTACACATTAATCGCATTTGATTGCCTTGGCAGTTCAAAATAGACAACCTGTACAGTAATTAGAGGGGGCAAGGGACTTTACGTAAAGGTATTTAAAATGTTTGAGATAAATTATCCAAAAATTCATGTGATCCCAAGCTCCTGCATGTTCTAGTCATGCTCCCTTGCTCTAGGCCTTTTTTATGCCATGCTCCCTTGCTCCCAAAAAACCCCATCAGAGCCTCACTGCCCAACGTTGGACCTAAGTTTCTTATAAATCCAAAGTGAGTGTTCTTGCTTTTCTGTCCAGAAGCCAGTTTACTGAAGGAAAAGCCGGAAGAAATTTTGAGCAATGTATCGTCTTCCACTTCGGATTCCTGTGGTGAAACTCCATCTATTTGTGTGAAATGTGTTTACTGTTGAATCATTGGTGACTGGCTGTCTCTAAATTGGTCAAACCCCAGAGAACAGTTGTCTCTAATTTGCTTCCTGGTTGGTATCGTATGTTAAAAGGCAGAAAAGGAATCATGGAATAAGAAATCATTACAAAGTTGACTGACTGTCTGTATCAAACTTTAATGAGCGTATGATCAGTTATTTGACTTGATTTCATAGGTTTGTCGAAAGCTTCACGTCCTTAGAAATATACCGCGTATCCCAAAAAGTACTTCCGTTTAAGAGGAGCACTAAAGCCCAATTATCAAACGCAGCACAAAGGTTTCTTTTTGATCTTTTTTGTCGATGATTGAAATATTTTTGAAAATGATAAAAATGTTTGTCTTGATCAATTGAAGGGTATAAAAAGGCATTGTCCTGAGCCATACTCTTTAAGCAACATCATAAATCTTTACTAGAAAAATTTTTCGAAATCTACGCATGTTCAGTTCCTTTAAGGCAGCATTTTGTATCTAACACCCATTTCTTCCGTTACATTGATTCCACCTTTGTCTCGCAATACACCCTCAATCTACCTAGTCTTTGCAAAATCGCTTCTACCTCTTTCCACACTATTTCCAAAAATAGACCAATTTTTACATCACCTTTTTTATTAAGCTGCATGTCCAAAAAGCCATAGTTTGCCTTTTTTCTACGGGATTTGTCCAGGTTTACTTGAAAAAAAACCATCATTTCAATGAAATGACTGAGGATTGTCAGACACAAGCCTCGTCCACCAAATTCATGGAAAAAGTCCAGATTCTGCAGACGTAGCAATTCCGAAGAAATTCGTCCTGCAAAAAATAGCCCCACTTTTGGGGACAAAGGTTGCAAAAATATAAACATTCCATATTGCAATATATGATAAACTACTCAAAGGCCTAAAAAACCTAGTTTTGGGGACAAACATTGTGAAATTCAGAACAAAATGAATCGATTTCTGGGAACTATCCCCATACCTGCATGCAGGGGCGCACATTCAAATTTTGTTTGGGGGAGGTGTCGACATGCTCTGGACCGACTAGATTTTTTTGGACAGACTGAACGTATAGCAAGCAGCGGTGTGGCCAGGGTTATTAAGTGGAGGTATTGAAACGAGGGGTTCCCCAGGAAAATTTTTGGGGCTACGCCCTTTATTTTGGCTTAGAATGCATCTCCCAATATCATGCTTGCCTTTAGCGACAAGGAAACATGGATTGTTTAGTGACAATTATGCAATAAATCATCGCACGAGGAAAATTTTAAAGAAAGATTATTTACTTTGGCTTAGAATGCATCTCCCAATATCATGCTTGCCTTTAGCGACAAGGAAACCTTGATCGTTTTGTGACAATTATGCAATAAATCATCGCACGAGGAAAATTTTTGGAGACAGACCCCTTACTTTGACTTAGAATGCATCTCCCAATATCATGCTTGTCTTTAGCGACAAGGAAACCTTTATCGTTTGTGACATTTATGCTATAAATCAGCGAACGAGGAAAATTTTTGAAGAAAGATCCTTTACTTTGACTTAGAATGCGTCACGGACTTGGAGTTGTAAGAATGGGCGTAATCTTAAGAACAAAGACTTCTTCACCGCCAAGCCTAGCAAAAGCGACTTGCTTTAGTGTGTTTGTCCTCTAAGAAGGTTTTCCCTTATGATCATAGCGTCAGCCGTGTTTGCTCTTGGTAGAAGCGTATACCACCTTTGATGGATAATATTTGTAACCCATGTCTCCCTTCTTTTTTGGGATTCATACGCAAGTGTCTTTTTTCCAACGCCATATAACTACAACCACCGGCACCCCAGTACCAGATTAGAAATGTTGAGTATTTGTAACAGCATTGTTCCTTGGGACAATCTTTGCACAACAAACACCTTCCATTTTGTGTTAGACCGCTTTTTACAAGCCAATGATTGCTTGCCCCTAAAAATGGAAGCCTGCGCAATTTTGTAATGCATCTAAGAAATTTTTTTAAATGCCATCCTCTGCTTTGGGGCTTAGAACAACTCTCCCAGTTATTGTCAAGCACTTCTTGTGAATATTCTAACCGTCGTCATGGGTCGACCTTTGCCCAAAACATTTAAAATCGGACCAACTTTGATTCAAAGTATTGTGGACCTTTCGAGCTTCGTCGTGGTTGGTCGGTCCATGAAAAAGTCGGTCCACGAAGTCGGTCCACGAAGTTGGTCCATCCGATTTTGTCGTGGACCGACTTTTCCCTTTTGAGAAATTTTCTGGACTGACTCAGAATTTATTGGAGGGGGGGTGTCTCACCCCCCACACCCCCTAATGTGCGTCCCTGCCTACATGCCCACCTTTGGCATTTTAATAGGAGAAATCAAAAACGTTCAAAGAGTAGAGGGTACGCTTCTCCCCCTCAAAGTGCTTAGGTACATTATGGATGTCCCCAAGGCAGGATTTCGGATAGCTAATTTTGACGAGAAAAAGATGAGAAATTGAAACAACGAGATCGAAACTCGAACCTGCGTTAGACTTGCCTTAAAGTCTATTTCGTCAACTCAGTCAAAATGTGAACAGTAAAATTTGTAAAATGAATTCAGACTTTTTCTACAAATTTATTTCACATTTTTTCTGAGTTGACGAAATAGACTTGGGCAAGTCTAAACCTGAGTCCACAGTCTGCATTCTCGCTCCCCCAAATTAGTTATCTTTGTGGACTACCCTCAGTGCCCTAGCTGTAGTAAGTCCTCGCACTGCCAGTCCGCTGTTAAATACGACAAATGATTCAAATACCTTATTTTCCCTTCCTCAATTACTGCTGACATCTTGACAGTTACTGTGAAAAACAAAACTGTAAACTTAAATTTGCAGTTTATGTTCCGTTCCGGGTTTTCTTCCTTCATTTCTAGGAGACATTCCTCTTCCGGAACTTAATATCACATGTATTTATCTCGACTGCTTTCTCGCAGGCCAGCACTTGGAGTGAGGATGCGTGCGATGTCTGGTCTGCAATTCGCACTGGCTTTGGCACTATTCTTTTATCTTTCAGTTGGAGGTAAGAGTCTTCATATCCACAACTTTGTTAGTTTCACATTCTGAAGAAGATATCTGTCCAATTTTCTTTTTTGAACAAACATACATAACGAGTGTCCCAAAAGAAAGTACTCCTGTTTAATAAATCACCAAAAATTAATTATAAAACTTTTGATAAAATTTTCTTTTTGAATTGCTTTGTCAAATACCCAAAAATATTCACAGATGATAAAATGTTTCCTTTCGATACAGCAAGGTAGGAAAATTTACACGTTGAAAAACCTTATTTTGAGCTATAGTTTTTTAGCAAATTACTCAGTCTTGCCTAGGAGTCAAAATTTTCAGATTTTCTTTCATCATTGAAGTCTCCAATGATAGTGCGCATTTATTTCAGTCATTTATAACCATACTAGAAGTTTTACACACACAAAGAAATTGATTTGGCAATCATCAGTGTTTTTTGGAGTATGATTCAAAACCAGGTAGCCCTAAAAAGAGCTAAATTTGCTCATTTTTAAACCATTTTCAAGATCAGCTATGTATTGGAAAATAATTTGGTCTTTGATCTACTTGACAAAAAAAAAATTGAAGATCGGCCGTATAATCAAATTTTGGTGATTTTTCAAACGGGAGTACTTTTTTGGGACACCCGGTAGTACAGTGAAGATGTCTTGTCATGAGTTTCAAAGTGAAGCCAGAACCATTCAATTTAACGCACAAGATTAACCCTATTTTAACCGGGTAAAAAAAAAGTGATTTTCTACCGGGGGGGGGGGGCGTTTTTCGCCCCCCCTGTTTTTCTCCGCAAGTATCAAAAACAATGCAAATTTTGAGAAAATCGAGCTATTTGCAGAAAAGGGCCCATTATTAGCAAATAGCCAGATAAAATTGGCAAAAAACCATCCAAATACCTGCTTGATATCATTAATTTGTAGTTTCATATGGTTTCGTACGGATATTTATGGTTTCTAATAAATTAACTAATTAAATAATGAAAATTTGATTCAATGCAAAATGGTTAGCTCAATAATTATGATTTAAAACCATTAATTTCGCATATTATTGGTGAAATCAAGTACCTTCATCGTTATTTGAGGTAATTCCATCAGTTTTGTATGAAAAATTACTCATTCATTAGGAATATGACGTCATAAAGATTGATGACGTCATAGAAATAATAAACTGCTGATGTCAGCAAATATGAATAAATTATATATCAAATGAAAGTACTCATCGAGATGAATCGAATGGTATATATATTGTTGAGATTTAGTAACAAAGGAAGAAATTAGAGCCGTTTTAAAGAATTTCTTTGTGACCACTCTCCAAATATGGGCATGTGGTGGTCACGTGGTCAAACAATAGGTATTGAAATTTCTATTTTCTGATTGCCAACTAAATTTTAGGAAAAGTCAAGAAGTTTCAGCATTGTAGGTTGCATCGTTTGGGAGCTATTAAAAAAAATCCGATAGGGGGGGCGAAAAACGCCCCCCCCGGTTAAAATAGGGTTAAGGCTCACCTAATAAGACAATAATTTTTCGAAATTTCTAACAATGTGATCCATCCCATACTGAAGCGTGAAATACATCCTTTATACAATTTCAACATTTTCTTTTCAAGGTACAAAAGGGTTGTCTTCGTACGGGTGAGTATGGTTTTGTTAAGTAAATGACTTCCGAAAATGCGCGCTTTAATAACATATTCGGTTAAAGTGCTTATCTACCTGACGTTCGGTTGATTTTAAAGTCAAAACTCAGATGCCCCAATACGTGGTTAAGATTGACAGAGAAAGATCCAAACTTCATTCTTCATTACCATCACCATCGTGCTTTTGACGCTGCCGTGACTTCATGCAGTCCAAACAGGGGCGTCGTGGGTACCAATTGGCAGGGGGGGCACAACTTGCTGATTTTCCGACGAATGATGACGTCGAAACCAATGACGTCATCATGCGCATGCGCAGTTTGGTTACAAAGAATGATTTTCAGACACACAGATAGCAAGACTCTGATCTGGTATTCAATCGAAGCAATAACACAGATTAGTTCGCTATAACTGCATGGGAATAGAGCGTGCCACAATCAGTGGCGTGGCCAGGGTAAATTGTAGGTTGGAGCATTGACATGCAAAATTTTTGGGGCCACGCCCTTTACTTTGGCTTAGAATGCATCTCCCAATATCATGCCTTGAAACCTTGATAGATTCGTGACTGTTCGCCTGTAAATAGGAGCGCGAGGGAAATTTTTGAAGAAACATCCTTTACTTTGGCTTAGAATGCATCTCCCAATATTATGCTTGCCTTTAGCGACAATGGAACCTTGATCGTTTTGTAACAGTTATCCTAGGAATCAAAGCCCGAGGAAAATTTTTGAAGAAACATCCTTTCGTTTGGCTTAGAATGCATCTCCCAATATCATGCCTGCCATTAGCGACAAGGAAACCTTGAGAGCTTCGTGACAGTTCTCCTATAAATCGGAGCACGAGGAAAATTTTTGAAGAAACATCCTTTAGTTTGGCTTAGAATGCATCTCCCAATATCATGCCTGCCATTAGCGACAAGGAAACCTTGAGAGCTTCGTGACAGTTCTCCTATAAATCGGAGCACGAGGAAAATTTTTGAAGAAACATCCTTTAGTTTGGCTTAGAATGCATCTCCCAATATCATGCCTGCCATTAGCGACAAGGAAACCTTGAGAGCTTCGTGACAGTTCTCCTATAAATCGGAGCACGAGGAAAACTTTTGAAGAAGGATCCTTTACTTTGGCTTGGAATGAATATCATGCTTGCCATTAGCGATAAGGAAACCTGTGACAGTTCTCCTATAAATCGGAGCACGAGGAACATTTTTGAAGCAACATCCTTTACTTTGGCTTAAAATACATAAAAAATCTTCTTGTTGCATTTAGTGCAATTGTACAATGATAAACAAGTAAATAAAGTAAAATATCACTTTGGTGCGAATTGAAAATACATCACTTGATTCCATATTTACCAGTGCTAAAATAGAAGATTTTACCTTTCTCGGAAAATTCTTACCCAACCTAGACCCAGCTACTTTCTCGTCGGTTTTAAAGGAATCCCGAGTACCATATTTCGACAAACAAAGGCTCTGGCACCCAGGACATTTTTTTATATAACCTCCCTCAGACTGTCGGAAAATGCCCCTCTTTGTTAAAAATTCATTAGTAAATAGGGTCGTGATAGTAGCTAGGCTTCAATTCATACAGATGAGAAATTTCGGAAAAATTTCCGAATTTCCGACAAAAATCCGAAATTTCCGACAAATATCCGAATCTCAGACGCTAGGGGGGGGCACGTGCCCCCCTGCCCCCCCAGCCACGACGCTTCTGAGTCCAAACGAATTGATTCATTTGGTGTAAAAGTTTAGAATTTCACCTTATGACAACCCAACTTGTGACATTTTTCTTGAAACATTACCAGCCAATCAAAGATATGCAAAAACACGCAAGGGCATTTGATCTCTCCCAAGGGCTATAGGAGAATAGTTTTCAAACAAATACTAATGATTTTAAACAAGGAATTTTTAAAAGTCGAATTTTACTGTTTTCTTAGCCTGTGTTCCAGACCACTTGAGAAGGAAAGTCGTCTGTGTAACCAAGCACTAATCCGTGTTCACAAATTTTCTTCGGAATCTGAAGAAAAATTAATATATGCAACTAATAATTCGCATAATGACTATTTGTTTTGTTATCAAATGTTTCACTAGCTTGTCTCATGTGAAGAACTCGCATTACAATACAAAGAATAGAAAATAACAATGTCTGCTAATCCTATTGACTTTTTACGATGAAAGAATAGGGGATTTGAATGCCTGCTAATCCTACTGAGTTTTTACGCCCGTGCAATGTGATAACGATCAGCCCTGGTTTGTTTCAAACACACATGTTCACAAAGACATCCGTTGTGTTGATCACTGACTTCATTGCAGCCAATCAGATCCGTGAAAGAATGCCATTAATTATTTCGCAATTCAATTCATCGTCTGAACACGGATTAGTGCTTGGTTACACAGACCACTTTCCTTTCCAAGTGGTCTGGAACACAGGCTATGTTTTCTCAGCACTGATATAAATTCAAGAAAAACACAAAAATACTACAGTCTTCCTGCTATCAACCAAGATTCCATTCATTCAAATCCATCCAGTTCTCTTGATACTATGATCTTTCAAATATCAGAACTTTCTTCGCGGAGCTGGTTAGATTTACTCCACGCGTCCCAATGTTTTCAATCTATTCCGAAATTCCGAAATACGCAGCACAAAAGACGCAATTGCGGAGGTGCATTTCAATATGTTATTGTTGTAATAATATTTCAATTCAATATGTTGTTGTTGATGCGATGTCTGAGACTCTGTATTGAGTCTAGCACCCGGTATACATAGTTAAGAACCAACACTTAGAGTTTTCAATGCCCCCACATAAATATAAGACGATAAACAGACTGATTTGAAAAACCTAGGTTCTCATACTAGGGATGTTGTGGTATTTTCCACAGATTATCTTGCAAACCCAGTGCAAGAAAGTTTCAAGTAAAAGTTCATAGTTTAACAAGATATTCTGTCTTGGTAGTACCTTGACCAATGAATTTTACATTAGCTTGTTCACTCAGGTGTAGCGTTATACCATACATACTGTCTGAATATTTGCGAAATTAAGAGCTATACAACTACCATAAGGACTTTAAATAAGGACTATGTAAATAAGGACTTTTGGAAGTTAGTTAAACCATTCCTGACAAATAAAGGAGGCTTATCAGGGAACGACATATTGCTTGTAAAAGATGATAAGATTATTACAGAAGACCATGAGCTTGCTCAAACATTTAATGATCATTACATTAACATCGTCGAGAAATCAAGTGGGAAAAAGCCACAAAGCCTAGCAGACACAAATGAACAAACTAGTGATAGAGATATCGTGAAACAGATTCTCGAAAAATATGCCAATCACCCTAGTGTATTAGCTATACTTCAAAATCTAGATAACCAGTTTTCAATCTTTTCATTTCGTGCAGTTGAACCAAATGAAGTAAGGAAATTGCTACAAAACATAGATAGTAAAAAGTCAACTGGAGAGGACCAAATTCCCCCCAAACTTTTGCTTTTAGCTTCGGAAGAACTGACCATACCCCTAACAGATGCAATAAATAATAGCTTTAAGAAATGCAAGTTTCCAGATAAAGGAAAGCGAGCAGCCGTTACTCCATTAGATAAGGGTGAGCCACTTCGTACAACGGAGAAAAACTTTCGTCCCGTCAGCGTGTTGAGCGCTTTTTCGAAAATCTATGAAAAAATAATCAAAGATCAACTCATTCCTCATCTTGATCTTTGTCTTTCAAAGTTTATAGCGGCATATAGACAGCAATATAGCACACAGCATGTCCTGATAAGAATGATCGAAGAATGGAGACTAAACCTCGACAATGATAATATTGTGGGGGCCGTAATGATGGACCTTTCGAAAGCATTTGACTGTATCCCACATGATCTACTTGTTGCAAAATTATCTGCGTATGGTTTTCATGAAGATGCACTCGTTTATATCTACTCATACTTGAAACGTAGACAACAGTCAGTGCGTATTAACAACACATATAGTACTTTCCAACTCGTGCTTTCTGGTGTACCGCAAGGATCTGTTCTTGGTCCAATCTTGTTTAACTTATACATAAACGATCTTTATCTTTATATAGAGAAAGCTACTTTACATAATTATGCAGACGATAATACCCTTACGACTTTTTCAAAATCATTCCCAAACCTGGTTAGAATACTGGAACAGGAATCAAATGTTGCTGTAGATTGGCTTGAAAGGAACCAAATGATTGCAAATCCGGACAAATTCCATGCCATCGTAGTAACAAAGGGTAGAGATGACACAATTGGGGAAAAACTAACCATAAAAGGCAAACAAATTCAATCTGAAAATGCAGTAAAACTTCTGGGGGTAAAAATCGATCACAGACTAACCTTTGACGACCACATTTCCGATCTATGTAGGAAAGCCGCTGCGCAGCTAAACGCACTGAAAAGACTTAAGGGTTTTATGGAATTTAAAGCCAAAGAGATATTGGTCCAAAGCTTCGTTTTTTCAAATTTTAATTACTGCCCTTTGGTCTGGCATTTTTCCTCTGAAAAATCAGCGAAAAAAATTGAGAAGATCCACGAGCGAGCTCTTAGATTTCTTTACAATGACTCTACAAGCTCTTATGACGACTTACTTTCCAAGGCTGGGAAATGCACGATGAGAATCAGCCGTCTCAGAACTCTTTGTATTGAAATCTATAAAACTGTCTCAAAACTAAATCCTCCTTTTATGCAGGATATTTTCAAACTAAAACAACCAACAAGGTCAGCAAGGAACCAAAACGAATTAATCCATCATAGACCAAATCAAGTTACTTTTGGTTCAAAAAGCCTCTTATCGTTAGGACCACAAATTTGGAATGCTTTGCCCAAAAATATTAAATTAGCCGAAAACATTCAAACATTTAAGAGACTAATAAAACAATGGGATGGGCCAACTTGCAAGTGTAGTATTTGTTGCTAATGATCTAAATATGTATTATCAATCATTGTCAATAGTATGTTTAAATATTCGATTTAGATTAGTTTCTATTTAGAAGCTAAAATTTGATTGAATTAAAATAAGATGACAAACAAAAAAAACCACCATACTTGTTGGGGAGACGAGATACGGTTTGTCCGAGGAAACGTGTTTGTCCCCCCGAACAGTAGGTTAGAGCTAGTGCGCAGTAGTGTTTAGGGTTGGAGCTCTGCCGGGCGCATGAGCATCGACCTACTGCGCGGGTGAGGGGGGGGGGCATACGTTTCCTCGGACAAATCATATCTTGTCTCCCCAACAAATACGCTTTTAAGATTAGATGCAAGGAGAAATAAGCTGAAGAAGTCTGCACACGAGCAGGAAATGTCATGACATTAAGTTCCATTCTCGAAGCATCTTTTAGAGGTAACATCTTGTTTTTCCTAGACGAAATGTCTGCAGTGAAACTCACACATATACCACGTATTACACCACTCAAAAAAGCTACACATCTTATACCAATTATAGAACATGTTGCAAAAGGGTTGGGGGGATTTGCACCAGCCGCTGTACTCGTTACAGGTAAGAGATCCTAAAGCATTTACTTAATAGATTGAGCACCCACGGATGTGCCTGTTGATCGTGTCTCAATTTCAGTAAAAAAGATCTGAGACAGGATTATACCTTGCACATCTTCGTGCTTGGACACATTTGGCTATAGATGTGCCTGTTCTCCTCTGGTATGAAGCATCTTAACCCTATTTTAACCAGGTAAAAAAACGTGATTTTCTACCGGGGAGCGTTTTTCGCCCCCCTGTTTTTTCCGCAAGTATAACAGCTATGACAATGAAACTTGCCCTGTGTCATTACTGAACAAAGGGGAATCTAAAATAGCATCAATCAATCAATAGTCACGTGATTTGTTGCTAGGCAACCAAAACAATGCAAAATTTATGAAAATCGAGCTATTTGCAAAAAAGGGCCCATTATTAGCAAATAGCTGGATAAAATTGGTAAAAAACCATCGAAATACCTGCTTGACACCATTAATTTTTTAGTTTCATATGGTTTCATACGGATATTTGTGGTTTCTAATAAATTAACTAATTAAATAATGAAAATTTGATTCAATGCATAATTGTTAGCTCAATAATTATGATTTAAAACCATTAATTTTGCATATTATTGGTGAAATCAAGTACCTTCATCGATATTTGAGGTAATTCCATCAGTTTTGCATAAAAAATTAATCATTCATTAGGAATATGACGTCATAAAGATGGATGACGTTATAGAAATAATAAACTACTGATGTCACCAAATATGAATAAATTATATATCAAATGAAAGCACTCATCGAGACGACTCGAATGGTGTATATATATTGTTGAGATTTAGTAACAAAGGAAGAAATTAGAGCTGTTTTAAAGAATTTCTTTGTGACCACTCTCCAAATATGGGCATGTGGTGGTCACGTGGTCAAACAATAGGTATTGAAATTTCCATTTTCTGATTGCCAACTAAATTTTAGAAAAAGTCAAGAAGTTTCAGCATTGTAGGTAGCATCGTTTGGGAGCTATTGAAAAAATCCGATAGGGGGGGCGAAAAATGCCCCCCCTCCCGGTTAAAATAGGGTTAATGGATATAGGCAAGGCATACGACTGTCTACCCTATGATCTCCTCGTCGCTAGATTGGAGGTAGCCTCACTACACAAGGACCCTCAACTTACGCTCATCTAATTGAAGTGAATTGATGTTGTTGTTGTCGCTCCAGTTGAGGGCCTTACGGACAAACTCTTTTCAAAACGGCAAACAAATTCTCGCCAGGAACAAATTTGTTCCTGGACCAATCAGGATCCAAGACTTGAAATAACTTGATGGGATTGGCTGATTCCTTTTAATTTCAAACTTCCCGCCAAAGGCAAACAAAAGCGTTCGAACAACGCGTTCGACTGAACTGCTGCAACGATCAAAATCTCAAAGTAACGAGCGAATTTACGAGGTCTTTTGCGCCCCCAAAAAACCAAAATAGAACTTATAGGTAAGAGTTTTTTGCTTTAATAGCTTGAGGAAACATTCATCTAAGTACTGATAACTTGTTTTGCAGTGTAGCACTTCAGGAAAACCACTTTTTGCGGCATTTTAGAGTCGGTGGTTTTGAGAACAAAATAGCAGGTAATTTTGGCCATGTCCGTTTCTGGAAGCGTAAGTCCATCATGAGTCGTAGTTATAGCGTCCATCAATAGCAATAACCTACGAACATATAATCAGTCTAGATTGGAGGCCTCCGCTACTGACCACAATTATCAGGCCACCCTGCATAGACCTTAAATATGCATTTTTGCTGTGGACCATTTGCAACTGATATGGTACTTTTGTCACTCTCCGTTGTGATGGGTCAGTTTTTCAAGCAGATTCCGAAAATGGATATTGTCTACCCGTACGAAAATGGTACCAAGCTCTCATTTGCATCTTTCGATAAAGAATTTCCTGTTCTACAATTTGATCAAAATGTGCTAAAATCCATTTTCAGGAAAATTTGTTATAGGAATCTTTTATCAGCTACAATGGTAGCTTCCCGGGGGGGGGTACATAACATATTTAGGGTACGGGTATGTGCCGCCCATATGGGTGGGTTTTTGGGCCCAAAATTCTCTAAACAAGGGTCCTATTTCGGCAGATCTTCCATAAACATGGGTGGGGTTTCGCTGAAATTCGCAAAAAATGGTTAAAATGGGCAGTTTTCCGCCAAAATTCATCATAAAAGTGGGTATCAAAAGCAAGTTTCGGTAATTAGAAGAGGGTAGCTTTCTGAAAACTGGGCGGCAGACCCCCGTCGATCCTCAAGTCATGTACCCCCCCCCCCGGGGGTAGCTTTGCGCTTGAAGCCGTAAAATGTGCTCAGATTCAAACAATTTGTACACAAAATCAGATATTAGGACGAGAAAGATCTTGATGAATTGATTATGAAAGCGTACTTGTATGCTATATTTGGTCAAGTTATTGATGCGCTGTGATAGGTTAGAATTTGAGTGTTTCCCTCGCAATAAAAGGGTTGATAGCCCGGCGTTATTGTCCGATTGGGATGTGCCGTTTTTAAGGGTATCGTTTTCACCAATTTTTTCTAGCAGAGGGTATCAAAATGAGGCAATTTTTCTAGAGCAGGTGGTCAAAACATGTCAAAGGGGAATATTCTGCTTGATTGGGTCGTTTTTCGGTCAAATTTCATGTTTTTGGGTATGCTTTTCACCAATTTCTTCAAGAAAAGGCTATCAATTTTAGCGAAAAGCTCTGGAGCAGGGTAAAAAGTAAAAAAAATTTTTTCGTGGGCACACTCCGTACAAATTTAAGTCAAGTACCCCTCCCCCTCCCCCCGGGGTTGATAGTCATGAACCTTCCTCTTACATTTTTACTTGAAGTTGTTTTCAATGCATTTTGGATATGTTTTAGATAAAAAGTTATGTATCAAATGGTGTAAATAAGAGCTTAGCACCATGTGCGTACGGGTAGACACAGCTGTTCACTTGACTACTAATATTCCCAAGTTTATCGTCATCGTGACGGCACGGGTAAATACCGGGTGCGCCAAAATAAACTATGCGCGTTTGGCAGGCCACAATAAATCGTACACTAGACCGATTTTGAAGATTTATGACTTAATCTTTAGGAGAAAGCCTGAATTAGATTCTTGGACTTTTTGCAAAATTTCTCCGTTTTCAGCTTTTAGAGCGAGAAGCAAGATTCTTAAAATGTTCGTTTTCGAAAACATTGAAAACGATAAAAAAAAGTCGATCAAATTTTGAAAGATTCAACATGAATGAACAAAGAGAAAACATTTCAGGGGGATTTGGGGGTTTAGTACGAACTCTCGTATTAGCACATTACAATTAGTCGATTTTTGAATCGTAAATCACCACGAACAAGTTCTTTCTTTGCCCATTCATGTCAATTATTTAGAAAACTTGATCGATGTTTTTTGATCGTTTTCAGTGTTTTCGAAAACTAAAATTTTAAGAAACTCGCTTCTAGCTCTAGAAATTAAAACTTAAAAAATTTGCAAAAAGTCCTATAATCTAATTCAGGCTTTCTGCTAAAGATTAAGTCATAAATCTTCAAAATCGGTCGAGTGTACGATTTATTGTGGCCTGCCAAACGTGCATAGTTTATTTTGGCGCATCCGGTAGTGCATAATTTCACAAAACAACATCGATTTTCGGAATCTACATGGCAAATTGACCTAAAAGGTAGAGAGTGACGAGCTAGCCAAATCAGTTGCATCGCATTACAGTAAATATACAGTTTTAAGGTTTCTGCAGGGTTGCCAGGGGTGTTTGGAAAACTATCGTCCAGAAAACAAATACCTAAGACCTCCAAAACGAAGACCTTGAAAACAAAAACCTCGATAACGAAGACCCCAAATACTTTAACCCTATTTCAACCGGGGGGGGGGGGGGCGTTTTTCGCCCCCCCCCGGATTTTTTTTAGTAGCTCCAAAACGATGTCTCCTACAATGCTGAAACTCCTTGACTTTTCCTAAAATTTAGTTGGCAATAAGAAAATACAAATTTCAATACCTATTGTTTGACCACGTGACCATCACATGCCCATATTTGGAGAGTGGTCACAAAGAAATTCTTAAAAACGGCTCTCAGTTCTTCCTTTGTTACTAAATCTCAAAAATATGTACACCATTCGATTCCTCTCGATGAGTGCTTTCATATGATATATAATTTATTCATATCTGCTGACATCAGCAGTTTGTTATTTCTATGACGTCATCAATCTTTATGACGTCAAATTCCTAAGAATGAGTAATTTTTCATGCAAAACTGATGGAATTACCTCAAATATCGATGAAGGTACTTGATTTCACCAATAGTTTGCGAAATTAATGGTTTTAAATTATAATTATTGAGCTAACAATTTTGCATTGAATTAAATTTGCATTATTTAATTAGTTAATTTATTAGAGACCACAAATATCCGTATGAAACCATATGAAACTACAAATTAATGATATCAAGCAGGTATTTGGATGGTTTTTTGCAAATTTAATCTCGCTATTTGCTTATAATGGGCCCTTTTCTGCAAATAGCTCGATTTTCTCTAAATTTGCATTGTTTTTGGTTGCCTAGCAACCAATCACGTGACTATTGATTGATTGGTGCTATTTTTAGATTCTCCTTTGTTTAATTATGACACAGTGCAAGTTTCATTGTCATAGCTGTTATACTTGCGGAGAAAACAGGGGGGCGAAAAACGCCCACCCCCCCCCGGTAGAAAATCACTTTTTTTTACCCGGTTAAAATAGGGTTAAAACCATCAGTATGGCCAACTGATTGAAGGACATCATCTGTTTTTGTACTGTAAAACAGTTACACGTTTTTGCACTTAAGAAACTTGGATCAGATCATAGTACTTGATTTGTCGTTTTTCTTAGAACAAGAACTGCTTATCATTATGTATCAAGGCTTGGTTATAACACAAGGACAACTTACAGATGCTGTTCTGGATGGACACAGAGGGGCAGTGAATGTCCAATAGGTAAGTAATGGTAATAATAACATCACACATACCTTTCCTGAGTCTATGACCACGTTGACACCGTACCGGTACAGTTTTGATCCGGTACAGTTTGATCCGGTACAGTTTTGATCCGGTACAGTTTTGATCCGGTATTAAGTTGTTATCGTTCAGGAAGATTTTTCAATAGATGAGAGGATCAAAAGTTGGAGTATGATGATGAGACGGGAAACTCAGACTATACTGATCAACACTGTTTTTACTGCTTTTCGATAGTCCGAATGATATTGGAGAAATTAATTGTTTTCTGAGGAGAGTGGTTTTGCGAAATGGCATCTGTCTGTTCACTGGAGCGGAAAGCAGAGTTACCTTAAGTGATATTATCCGACAAATATTGAGTATGGAGGGTTTCCTGTGCTCGTAACATGTTTTTCATGGCAGCTAAATGTTAACAGATTTTCTGCAGGTACTGTTAAAAAGGGGAATGCAGTATTATTGTTATCCTTTTTGAGAAGGACTGTAACAGAAAAGTTTGCATTTTTAAGTGTTTCAAGTCTATTAAATCTGGGATCCTGATTACCCTCTGCGGAGTACCATGATAAGTTTATTCCCTGCGAAGCAGTGTAAATCAAGTCCCGATAGCGATCGCGCGAAAATCCAAGAGGATCTTGAAATAAAATTCTATCTCAATGAAATTTCTCTATTAATTAAATCAAATTGATCTTGATAATTTAAACGCTTTAGAACGAAGAATGTAATATTTTCTTTTCCAATCTTTTCCAATGATTGCTCTTCATATAACGATAAAAGCTCTGCCAGCGGCGGAATCAAGAGCTAACAAATATTCTTCCAGTTTAACGATAAAAGCTCTGCCAGCGGCGGAATCAAGAGCTAAGCATTGTTCTTCATATATAACGATAAAAGCTCTGCCAGCGGCGGAATCAAGAGCTAAGCATTGTTCTTCATATATAACGATAAAAGCTCTGCCAGCGGCGGAATCAAGAGCTAAGCATTGTTTTTCATATATAACGATAAAAGCTCTGCCAGCGGCGGAATCAAGAGCTAAGCATTGTTCTTCATATATAACGATAAAAGCTCTGCCAGCGGCGGAATCAAGAGCTAAGCATTGTTTTTCATATATAACGATAAAAGCTCTGCCAGCGGCGGAATCAAGAGCTAAGAATTGTTCTTCAGATGAGCAAAATTCATCGTAACATTCCAAAATAACAATAAATCTCTTCCAAAATTGGGATCCTGTTAACTCCGTTCGAATTTTGCCCATAATATGATATATACAAAATGACAGCAAGTAGCTTGTGAATTCTCTGATGCAAACAGCAAATAAATAAATTCCATTATGTTCTCCAGTAGTAAGCTCTTTGTCAAATCAGCGAATAACAATGAATAACTTTGTCAAACAGCAATTAAATAAAACCAGTGTATTCTCCAGTAGTAAGGTCTTTGCCAAATCAGCGAATAACAATGAATAACTTTGTCCTTCGGGACGGTAATACAGTTGATAAATAAATCTTGTGCTTCGGCACGAAATACAGCGATATAGCTTGTTCTTCAGAGCGAATTAAAACGTTAAGTTTTCCAGTAAAATTTGGGCTTCGGCCCGAAACGCTTCGAAGCTAACTTGACAAACGACTGACTTTGTTTTTCTTTCACAAATCGAATAACAAAACTGTTTATGCTTTGCTGACCAACTACAAAGGGCTCGATTTCTAAGGTTTTGGAACGCGTATTGTTTATGACGCAAGTTGTTTACGAACTTGGTGTGGGGACAACCCCTAGCTTTTGTGTGGGGATGACCACATGCCCGGATCTTGTGCGGTACTGAACATCCTCCCCAGCTTGATCTTCTCTAGGAAGATTAACAACTTTCTGCTTGACTGAATTTTCAACCTCGGCCTTGCTCTCTGCAACTTGTCCTTGTTGTGTCTCTATAGTGGCAGCAACATCAAGTGATGCAGATGGAGGAACATTTTCTCGAATCTCAAGATTGTGGATCCTTTGAATTGGTCTTCTAAGCTGCCCCTTTTGCGTTCTAAGTGTAACCGTGCGAACTAATCCATCCTTTCCTGGGTGTACTGCAGTAACACATCCCATCGGCCAATGTCCTCTCGCGACTCTATCTTCTGATATGAGAACAATATCTCCAACTGTAACTGGCAAGCTTTCTTGCTTCCATTTATTTCTTGGCGATAACTGATGGAGGTATTCCTTACGCCATCTTTTCCAAAAATGGTTTAAGATGCGCTGTTGATACCAATAGCGTTGAACAATTGGCTGTTCTTCTGAGTGAGATTTTTGTACTTGTGGCAAACCTTTCAATGGTCTTCCGATGGCTAGGTGTGCAGGTGTAATCGGTTCTGCATCGTTGATATCATCTCCTATGATTGTGAGTGGTCTAGAATTGATGATTGCCTCAATATCTGTCAGGATCGTATATAACTCTACGTAGCTGAGTAATGCGTTTCCCAAAACCTTGCGCAGAGGCTCTTTCACTGACTTTACGATTCTTTCCCAAAATCCACCTCTCCAGGGAGCTCTCTCGACAATGAATTTCCACTCTACGCCCATAGCTGCTAATTCTTTACGGACACGGTTCTGATCAATGTTCTTCATCTTTGGCTTACTGGTTGATGATGCGAATAACTGCTGAAGAATACGATCTGCTGCTTTAAATGTCTTTGCATTGTCTGACTGCATTGATTGGCAAAGTCCTCGACGATTGATCATGCGGCGGAATGCTTGAAGGAACTCATCAGTGTGTAAACTATTTGTCAGCTCTAGGTGTACCATTCGCGATGCAGCACAGGTGAAAATGCAGATGTAAACTTTCTTACTTGTTAAGTTGGTGTGAGCATATAGCGGTCCAGCAAAATCCACGCCGACGTGTGTGAATGCGGGTGAGTGCTGTATTCTCTCCTTTGGCAAATTCCCCATCTTCTGTGATCCAGCTACTGCATTCTGTCGTTTGCAACGAATACAGTTCTTTATGATACGTTTTACTTCACGATGCCCTTGTGTCAACCAAATCGTCTGGCGAAGAATTGCTAAGGTAGTCAAAGGACCAACACAAACGGAATCTTTGTGTACTTGTTGAATCTTCATTTCGACAACCGGATGACCATGTGGCAAAATCACCTGATGTTTCGTCTCTTCTGGCAAATCTGAATGGTGAAGTCTTCCTCCAACTCTGATCACACAATCCTTACTGTCATAGAATGGATCTAATTTGAGAATTCTGCTGGATGCATTGATCTCTTTCTGCTTACTTAAAGACTTCATCTCTTCTGTGTAAATCTCGGATTGCACCTTTCGATACCAAAAGTACTCTGCATCTTTTATCTCTTGAGACGACAGCTCATCCCATGGCTGTGATTTCTTCGACGTTGCTTGTTTCAAACTTCTAAATCTTTGAATAGCACGAAAAACGAGTGCAGTTATTCTGACAAGCTTTCTCCACGATGAATATCTCTTCGGATCAATAACTGTATGCGATTCTACAGCTGGCAATGACTGAGCTGTGTTCTTCAATTCTTGTTGTGCATCCTCGTTGTCTAATTTTGTTTCTCTCACTTTTGGCCATTCATTTGATGGCTGATCGAGCCACGATGGACCCTTGAACCATTTCTCATTTCTTATAAGATCTTTGGACCCGATACCCCGTGTCAGCAAGTCAGCTGGATTGTCATTTCCGGGGCAATGTCTCCAGTGCTCTGGGCTCCATGTTGACTGAATCTCTGAAACTCTATTGGCAACAAATGGCTTCCAATTTGAAGGTGGTCTCTTCAACCAATGAAGTGCAACCGTACTATCAGACCATAATACGACTCGGCTGATTTCTCGTTTAAGCGAATCTGCGACAAAACGAGTCAATCTTGTGTTTACTACTGCTGCAAGTAGCTCAAGCCTAGGCAATGTTACGATCTTTAAAGGCGCGACTCTTGACTTTGACATTACAAGGGAAGTATTGATCTTTCCTTTTATATCTGTAGTGCGAAGATAGACTGCGGCTCCATAGGCTTTAGGTGAGGCATCACCAAATCCATGAAGCTCAATACTCTTGATCTCATTTTGATCTGCGACAAAGCACCTAGGAACTCTTATATCAGGTATATCCTTAGATTCTTCCTTCCATCTCTTCCACTGACTGAGAATATCTTCTGGTAGCCTTTCATCCCACTGCAAACCTCGGCTCCACAACTCTTGAAATAATACTTTGGCTCTTAGAATGTATGGTGATAGGAGACCCATCGGGTCGAATATCTTTGAAGCAATGCTGAGAAGACTTCTTTTGGTTTCAGCATCTTTTCCTTTACTGATCTTTTCAGCAACATCAAAATAGAACTGGTCTTTCTGTGTTTCCCAACTCATACCTAAAGCCTTTAGGGATTCTCTTTTATCAAACTCTACCGTCAACGATGGTGCTCTTTCTTCTGGATCAATGTGCTTCAAGACTTCTTCAGAATTGCTAGCCCATTTTGTCAAGTGGAATCCTCCTGACTTCATCATTGAAAACAAGGAATCGTGTAACTCTGTTGCCTTTTCAACGTCTTCAGCACCGGTAAGGCAATCATCTACGTACATATTATCAATCACTTCTGCTGCTGCTACGGGAAACTGTCTCTTTAACTTCTCTGCATGGCTCTGAACAGTAGCTATGGCCAAGAACGGACTGCAATTGACTCCAAATGTCACTGTTTTCATGCGAAAGACCTTTGGCTCTTCGTTTGTTTGCATGTCACGCCAAACATATCTGTGTGAATCTCGATCTTCATCTGCAATCTTGATTTGTAGAAACATTTTCTTCACATCTGCAACGAGCGCTACTTGATGCATTCTGAATCTGATCAAGACTGACACCAAATTTGGCTGCAATGCAGGTCCTTGCAATATGCAGTCATTCAATGAAACTCCATCTCCTTCACTTGCAGAAGCATCAAATACTATTCTTGTCTTGGTTGTACTTTTATCCTCTCTGTAGACAGCATGGTGTGGTAGGTATCTAGTTTTTTCACATTCTTCACTATTGTCATCTGATGTGATCTCTTCAGCAAACCCTTCTTGCACATACTGGGAAATTGCCTTTGTATATTCTTCTGCTTTGGTATCATTTCTTTTCAATCGATTTTCTACACCTATCAATCTTCTGACAGCTTGATTGTAATTATTCTTTAACACGGGATGATCTTTTTTCCAAGGAATGTGTACCTCATACCTCTCTCCATCAAAAGAAAGTCCCTCTTTAAATTGCTTTAAAGCATCAATCTCATCACTTTTCATCGGCATTGATTTCTCATTTATACCTATACTCTCTAACTCCCAGAAACATTTCAGAGTCTTTGATACATCTTCTTCAACTGTTGAGAACATTGTGGCTGTTACACCTTGCTGCTGACTTTCAATTTGTCCACACAAGATCCATCCTAGTCTTGACTTAACAGCTATGGGTGCGTTCTTGTTTGTACTTCTTCTAACTGAGCCTTCAACGATAGTATAGTAGAAATCTGCACCGATTAGAATATCCACTTGTTCTGGATCTCTTTGGTAACCATCTGCAAAAGTCAATCCTCTTAAGTGTTGATACTTTGATGGATCAAGGTGCACTGGCTGCAATGGAGCACAAATCTTATCAATGGCTAAAGCTTCAATCTCTATGCAAGCATCCTTTGACTCACTGTCTAACTTTCTGATGGAACACTTGACTCTTTGCATCTTCCTGTACTGTGTTGTATTCCCTCCTAAAGTTGAGATGCTCAAGACTTCAGTTGGGCCTTTTAGATCAAGTGATTCTGCAATTTCTTTACGAATGTATGATCTCTGGCTGCCTGTATATAATAAGATACGTACTGGTAGTTCTTGTGATCCTACTTGCAAAGTAGCAAGCGCTGTTTGAAGGAGTGCCTGGCTTGATCTTTGTGAATCTACGATACATCCACTTAATGAAGTGCTTTGACTTTGTTGGCTGTCTGTATGAAGCAATCGATGATGTTTCCTTCCACATCCTTCAACAGTACAGCTGGGTTGTCTGCAATTTCTGGAATTATGACCCGCATGAGAAGGTTTCAGACAGTTAAAACAAAGCTTATTGTCTCTTGCTACTTTCCATCGCTCTTCGATACCTTTCTTCTTTGCTGAATAACAATTTCCTGATTCATGACCTGGCTTGTTGCAGAAATGACAATTGATCACTGTTTCTTGTTTTACTTCTCCAAGCAATGCTGATGCTGACGATACTCGTTGATCTTTCTTGTTGAGTGAAATAGGTTTCGATCTATAGGGACCTTTACTGGAACTAGTACTTGCGTGGCTGCTTTCTGCCTGACTTCTTTCACCGGCTTCTTTCGACATGACTTGCCTGTTCAGGAATTTGAAAAACAGATCTATCGTAATTTCTTCATCCTCTATGTCTGATGTTTCCAGTTCCCATTTTTCAGCTAGGCTTTGTGGCAATTTCATTTCTAACAGTGGTATCAAAATCATCTGCACGTCTTGATTGTCCTCTGGCTTCAATCCTAATCCTTCTAGTGCTCTGATGCGATTCTGTAGAGTGTCGTGTAGCTGACGCAATGACGTAGCCTTTGTTTTATCTTTCATTTCATACTTCACAATTGATTTCACCAGATGAGCAACAATGATTTTCTGTCTGCCAAAACGATGTAGAATAATATCTATTGCAGGCTTGTAGTTGGCAGCTGTTGTTTCAAAACCATCTATTGTTTGTAGGGCAGCTCCTTTCAGACTTGCACGTAGATAGGAAAATTTCTGCGCTGCTGACAAATTATTGTTATCATGCACTGCGCACTTGAATTGATCCCAATACGCATTAAACTTTAAAGTGTCACCACTGAATGTAGGCAAATCGAATTTTGGAAGCTTTATCTCTTTGTGTTGTCGCTCAGTTGATGCTAAGCTCGCAGGTAAGACGGCATTATCTGCAATATACTTTTGAGCCTGGTTGCAAAGCTTACGAATTGTACGATGATATTCAGCAAAACTTTCACATTCAAAATCTACTTCATCTTCCTGGAGTAACGGCATCAGTTCATCATTCAATTTTACATGATTTTCTCTTTGCTTCTCAAGTTCTGCTAAGCAATTCTCAATTTCTACTAACTGGTCATCCCTTTCTAAAAACTCAGTTATGTCTTCAATAAGATGGCTAATGTTGAGTTTCAAACATTTCTCCTTTCTCCTGATACTGACAATTTCTGAGCTTTTGACACCAGATTTCAGACCTCTTGCACGCTCAGCTGGACTACCTGCAACGATCTTACTTTCTTGAAACTCCAAATGACTCCTGAGACGCTTTGCAAGAACCTTTTTACTTCCAGCTGCATTAAGCCCCATGTGCTTCAGTGCAGATTGCATCTGCCCATATGTTAATAAGTCAATGGTATCTAAGTCAACTTCGAAAATATCCGACTCCATAATTGTCAATTCTTTTATCCAAACTTTGGAATCCGGCTCGGTGGACCAATATTAAATCTGGGATCCTGATTACCCTCTGCGGAGTACCATGATAAGTTTATTCCCTGCGAAGCAGTGTAAATCAAGTCCCGATAGCGATCGCGCGAAAATCCAAGAGGATCTTGAAATAAAATTCTATCTCAATGAAATTTCTCTATTAATTAAATCAAATTGATCTTGATAATTTAAACGCTTTAGAACGAAGAATGTAATATTTTCTTTTCCAATCTTTTCCAATGATTGTTCTTCATATAACGATAAAAGCTCTGCCAGCGGCGGAATCAAGAGCTAACAAATATTCTTCCAGTTTAACGATAAAAGCTCTGCCAGCGGCGGAATCAAGAGCTAAGCATTGTTCTTCATATATAACGATAAAAGCTCTGCCAGCGGCGGAATCAAGAGCTAAGCATTGTTCTTCATATATAACGATAAAAGCTCTGCCAGCGGCGGAATCAAGAGCTAAGCATTGTTTTTCATATATAACGATAAAAGCTCTGCCAGCGGCGGAATCAAGAGCTAAGCATTGTTCTTCATATATAACGATAAAAGCTCTGCCAGCGGCGGAATCAAGAGCTAAGCATTGTTTTTCATATATAACGATAAAAGCTCTGCCAGCGGCGGAATCAAGAGCTAAGAATTGTTCTTCAGATGAGCAAAATTCATCGTAACATTCCAAAATAACAATAAATCTCTTCCAAAATTGGGATCCTGTTAACTCCGTTCGAATTTTGCCCATAATATGATATATACAAAATGACAGCAAGTAGCTTGTGAATTCTCTGATGCAAACAGCAAATAAATAAATTCCATTATGTTCTCCAGTAGTAAGCTCTTTGTCAAATCAGCGAATAACAATGAATAACTTTGTCAAACAGCAATTAAATAAAACCAGTGTATTCTCCAGTAGTAAGGTCTTTGCCAAATCAGCGAATAACAATGAATAACTTTGTCCTTCGGGACGGTAATACAGTTGATAAATAAATCTTGTGCTTCGGCACGAAATACAGCGATATAGCTTGTTCTTCAGAGCGAATTAAAACGTTAAGTTTTCCAGTAAAATTTGGGCTTCGGCCCGAAACGCTTCGAAGCTAACTTGACAAACGACTGACTTTGTTTTTCTTTCACAAATCGAATAACAAAACTGTTTATGCTTTGCTGACCAACTACAAAGGGCTCGATTTCTAAGGTTTTGGAACGCGTATTGTTTATGACGCAAGTTGTTTACGAACTTGGTGTGGGGACAACCCCTAGCTTTTGTGTGGGGATGACCACACGCCCGGATCTTGTGCGGTACTGAACAAAGTCACTGCGGAGAAAATTTCTGGAAGCATTGGAGAACTAATGTGCTTAACTTTATGCTAAATGGAATGCAGAGCAATCATCATCAAGTATCAGGACTGCTAAATTCCATGAGATTAAATGCTCAGACAACTTCTGTCATTGACTTCGTAATAAGACCAAATAAAGTTTCTTTGTAAACGATTGCACAAACATTATCAATGTAATGCATCATCAAATATTGATGGAAATTTTGAATAATCTATAGAAGTTGAATGTGACAGATATTCAGAAAATTTGTATTGAAAAACTTTGTTTGAAAATATCTAATTTATAAAGATTGCTTTTCTTCATTTAAGCAATTTGCAACCCAGCATGCCGAAATGGGAACTGTATCAGACCGAGCACTTGCAGTTGCCATTCAGGTTTCAAAGGTTCATACTGCCAGTCAGGTATGTATTTACTTGGATTCTAATTATCAACGGTCCAATCATCTTTCCTGCTGGGATAATTCAAGAACCGATTCTCCATAACATGTAGGGTGTCTCATGAAAAGCTTCCCATGCTTAAACTTAAATATCTCTCGACTTGCTGATCCTAGTAAAACAAATAAAGCATTTTCCAAAAAGCGTGATAATGCAGTTTATAACTAGACTAGAGCACTACATTGCATAGACCAGCTTGATGAGATTGAGCAACTGAACCAAAAACAGGGGGTCGTCAAATCTGAATCACTTTTTCAGCACTTGTAAGCAACGTTTTACAACAATGTGCAATTGGCCTCGCCATATAATGATTTGCGCCTAAACTTTTTACTTCGTCTGAACTCTGAACATCAATCACACCCTAGTAAATTAAATATATCGTAATTGCCTCAAATTCCATTTCTGTAAGAAGGACGGAGGCTATTGTAGCAAAATGGTAATTGCTTCAATCTACATGCTGCTATTGTAATACGCTGTTTGCAAATGCTGAAAGGTTGATTCAGATTTATGACCCCTCCCCCTCCCCAGTTTTTGTGTCCGTTCATATTTGATAGTTCATATTTCATTCTTTTAAGGAGGGTTGCTCTTCAGCAGAAGCTGTATTTCAAAGGGCCCTCCAATTGATTGAATCATTGCTCGTTGCTCAAATTGATTGAACTAGCTAGAACAAGGACAGATTTTGTAATACAATAGCATGAGTTGCTTTTGATTGACACCACAATTCAAAGCGATTAACGATCACAGACAAAGGAAATTCTCTCAACCAGTAATTCAAAACAAACAAAGTCGCAAAAGTTTCTCGGAAACCCAGGTAGCTAGCACGCTCGTTGTGCATTCCAGAAATTATTTTTAAGGGCCAACATGAGCATAGATCGAAAGAAGAAGGATGTATCTACACATCTGCCGCGGGCATTTTATTTCTTTGGCCCAGAAGCTGAGCAGTAAACGTTTTGATAACACCAAAAAAAATAAGAGAATTGAATCGCCTCCTAAACGGCTTGTGAACCAGACAAATAAAATGCCCACGGCAGATGTGTAGATGCATCCTTCTTCTTTCGATCTATGCTCATGTTTGCCCTCAAAACCAATTTCTGGAATGCACAACGAGTGACCTAGATACCTGGGTTTCAAAGAAAAATTTGCAGCTTTGTTTGTTTTGAATAACTGGTTGAGAGACTTTCCTTTGTCTGTAATCCCTTATCGCTTTGAATTGAGGTGTCAACAAAAGCAGCTCGTGCTATTGTATTACAAAATCTGCCCTTGTTACTAGCTAGTGCTTATCTGGTAACTGCATTACTACGCTTTTAGAAAAAGTTGTACCGGGTGTTCCAAAAAAAGTATACAGATTTGGTTGACTTCAGCGATGTGAATTTAGCTTTAATCAATGGCTAATCACTCTCAAAATGTTCCTCAATAGTTAATTTGAACATGGATACTTTGTTTGTTGGTATTCGTGCTTTGAGAACAGAAATATCAATGTTGAAAGCTCAAATTTGCGTCCACCTGCAAACCAGAGCTGTGACCTTTTGGCCTAAGCAAATTTGAGCTTTTAAGATTAAAATGTCTGCTCTCAAATCACCAATACCAACAAGCGAGGTACCAATGTTCAAGTTAACTATCGAGGAACATTTGTAGAGCGATTATACATTGATTGAAGCTAAATTCACATCGCAGTATTCAACCAAATCCGTATACGTTTTTCTGGGATACCCGGTATTTTGTTTCGCTAGGATGACCAGGTGGCGAGATATTTGAGTTTAAAAGTGGGAAGTTTTTGCGAGACAACTTTTGCATAAAGAATTAGTTACACGGTTTGTCATAGGAGCAGTTTTCAGCGTAAGTTACTGCTGCTATCCTGCAAAACAAGAGAGGTCTACCTATAAACTTAGACCTAGGTTACAACTGGGTAACAGATGAACTGCACTGCCTGTCAAAAATCTTTGGAACGATTAGGCAATTTCTTGATAAAGATACACTTTTTTCCGCATTCCAAACTGTAGCACTTAGTTAAAACACCCATCTACCCCAAAACAAAATACTGGTTTTGCAAAATAACTGTCCTTGCATTTCATCAGACAGATTCATTAGCTGTCCTTTCCTATCATACCCTATCATCCTCATTTTATCATCAAAGAACAACTTTATCCTAAGACCCTTTATCATTCCAAAGAGATAACAAGTGCCAAAGCACATAAAAGTCATTGCTGTAAGGCAGAAAAATTGGTCGTCACATCCCTCATAAGCTTCTAGGAGTTGTTATTGACCAAGATCTCACATGGAACGATCACGTCAAACGCGCATGTAATACTGTAAGCCGCAACCTTGCTTTATTTCGTAGGATCAAGTCCTACCTGCCATTTAATACAAGAAACTTTTTCTATCAAAACTTTATGCAAGTCTATTTTGATTACTGCAGTGTGGTTTGGGGGTCTTCTACAAAGATATCCTCGCTATTGAAGCTTCAAAAGAGAGCAGCTAGGTTGATATTAGACTGGCTACACAATCTCTGTATGCTCCTTAGAACTGATTTGTCGCTAATACAGAGACTTGTTGCCAAACAGTGTCTGAAATCGGAATAACTTGATAGCCTCGTTTTCATAAGCACTATATGCGTAAAACGCGGACCACGGAATTAGTATTTTGGTTGTTGTTGCTGCTGTGATCAGTAATCATCAAAATATGACTCAAGAAAACAACACATTGATACAAAGTTTCATTCATGTGAATTTGAAAGAATTTTAGACAGTTTATGACTCTGACAAAATTGAGCATGGACAGTGAACATAAATTTGAAATTTCAGAGGAGTTTCAGTTTCATATATATATAAATTCACCATGGAGAGAAATATTTAAAGGAGGAGCTCTCTCAATAGGTAAACTAATCGAGGCGAGAGCCCCCCCCCCTATCAAAGTGACCGAAGATAAAGTGACCAAAGTTCAGAGTGACCAAAGATAAAGGAAGGAACCAAAGACTTGACAAGATTAGACATTTCATCATCATTATACATTATCATTAGCAATCAGTTAAGTGGTATCTGAAGGACTGAAGTACAAGGAATTTTCAAGGGAACTGTTCTTTATATTTGCTCCAAGTGATTTGTTGCATCAGATAGACAAACTCTCTCCAAGAAAAGTGCCACTTAAATGCATGCTGATGCGAGGTCTGATAATAATGAAGCAGATATCTTGCTTTAAACAAACCCCTATGAATTAAGAACATCAACATCAATGTGATAAAGTAACAAGTACTTGTAAAATCACAAGCAAAAAATTATATCACCCTTTCCTTTTCGTATGTGATCCAAACACGGGGTGGGGGGAGGGGGAGGGGGGTTGGATCACATATGGAACTTATAAAGATTCTAAACTTCTAAAATATCTAAGATTGTTTTTTTTGGCAGATCAAATGCATTCAAACCAAAACAACTGTTAAGGTGATAAAGTACAACAGCTGAACATTGCCAAGTAACATGCTTGCAGTTAGATAATATTAGAAATTCAAGGCCCCAGACGAGATCAGAAAAGTGGGGGGGGGGGGGGGGCAGGCCAAACTTGATACAAAAAATTACCACAACACAATAACATGATGATGAGCTGCCTTTCAAAACGGCATGATTTGCAAACATGTGGGGGGGGCGTGGCCCCCCGGCCCCCCCCGGTCCCCAAGTCATCGGAGGCCCTGAAATTGAAATACACGAGCCAAATGTAAACGAAAAAATCACTAACCTGAACTTAGAGTAGGCCTACACTACACTGCAGTGTACTGACAGACTGACACTCACTGCTGTCTTGAAAATGCCTCTCAAGTATCACAACAGCATTACATTTTGCCATTTCCTGTTAGAGCACAAACAAATATCTCTTCCCAGTGCCCACTTCATCATGCCAAATGGCTAGCTAAATTCCTTCAGCTTCATTTGCTTCTGCTCTTCAGGTCGATCAAGCTGCGACGACAGCGCCGGACGCCATTGCTTCTTCTTGAAAAACTCAGACCAAACAGGCCTCTACTTCAAAGGGAGGTTTTCCAGTAAAAATAAGTCAAGAGAGGAAAAGTTGATTGGCTACAAAAAAAATTTCTATTGTTTTAGCCGAAATGCTCCAATCAGATTACAATCAGGTTTTTCGTTCTGAAAATTCCGATTTGAGACACTCTCTGGCAACTAGTCCCTCATTGAGCTGGCCCTAGGTTGATCTGTGACCTTCCAGGCCGTGAACATTCGGGACCTCTGTTTAAGAAGCTTAAGTGGCTGCCCGTTCAACAAAGAATAAACTTCAAAACAGCTATAGTAGTCTACAAGGCTCTAAATGGACTAGCTCCAAAATATATGGCTGATTTGTTCACTCACCAAAATCAGATTAAACAACGATTGACGAGAAGTTCATCACACAACAACTTGTATGTGCCCAGATCAAAACTGAAAAAGGCTGATCAGTCAGTATCGATAAAAGGAAGTAAAATATGGAATGAACTTCCACTTAACATTAGACAATCAACATCATTGGAAATTTTCAAGAGAAAAGTATATCAGTACTATCTTGACTGTCAGATTAAAATACTTAAACTTTAATTTAAATGAAAAATGTTACTAAGCTTCTTAAAACTTAAAGGACACTTTTTGCGTGTATTATATTCTTATTTCGTAGTTAGTAGAGAGGACCCAGGGGAAGATTAGTTGTTAGGCTAACCTGGTTTATCCTCTTTAAATAAAGTTTATCTATCTATCTATCTATCTATCTATCTGTCTATCTATCTATCTATCTATCTATCTATCTATCTATCTGTCTGTCTATCTATCTATCTATCTATCTATCTATCTATCTATCTATCTTCTATCATAATTTCAGAACTGAGTAGCCGATCCCAAACAGGTAGATTTATATCTATTTGAACATGTCCAGTCTTGAATAATACACTTGCCAATATTATTTCTTTGATATCCAGGGAGCAGTGACCTTTCAAACGGGGATTGTTTTAACCTGGTTTTATTGATAACGCAGATATCGACGAGTGTCAATCACGCCCATGTGATCAGTCATGCAGAAATCTGCCTGGTTCATACGCATGTTCATGTAGACGCGGTTACAGAAAGACATATCCTCATCAACAAAAAAATGGCAATTGTCAAAGTGAGTATCTTGACCCTATTCCATCTTGGCAACCTGAGTCTGATTCAGCCCTCTCCAATTCTCTAAAGCCTGGGTTACACGATACCGGATTGCTTTTCGCATCGGATTGGTTTCAACCCATCTTCGTCAAAATCGCATCGTTTTCATTGCAGTTACACGAAACCGGATTGCCATGAACCCATTTTTTATTGCAGTTACAGGACACCGAGTCACTCTGCACTGCGAAGTCTAAATCTATTGTCTTTGACAACTGCGAAGCCCAAAGGGAGTGGAACGACCCCGGATTAGTGCAGTTACACGAGCAAATGGAGTGGGGTCACACCGGATTGGTGCAGTTACACGAGATGGAATGCGGAGCGGAGTGAATTGGATTGCTTTTCACCTCACCTCCAGAGCGGAGTGGTTTCACTCCGCGAAAACGGAACTGAGTGACACCGGATTGCCCCGGCGTCGTGTAACTGCACCCCCTATGCGATGCGAAAAGCATTCCTGTGTGTGATGAATCCGGTATCGTGTAACTGGAGCCTGAAAGTATCTTTGTTGTTATGGATGCTTACCTTTGTTCAAACAAAGAGAAGTACGCGTTTGTCTTTCCTTCGAAGTCTGCTCAGAAAAGATGAAGTTTAAAACTGGAGGGGGATCAGTAGCGGTAGCAACTGCTGTCGTTGTTGTTCTCTCGTCCGGGGTTCCTATTGCTCAGCATCATACTACTATGCTGGCCTGACATCCAATGTGAAACGGATTCTAGTATTTATTAGTAATTTATCGTATTTGTAGCTTTTTGTAGTTGTTTATTTAGTTGCTATTGTTTGCATGTCTTTATGTTAATGTCCACCTGGTAGTCATTATCTTTTGCTCCTGGTCACGTCCCTGTAGTGTTGTATAGTCTGTAAAGTAATTAGAAAGTATGGTAGGATGTAGATGTAACATGTATTGTAACGTTTTAAATGATTATAAAAAAAAAAGAAAAAAAAATAGTTTAAAACAAAATATCTGGCTTTTGAAAAGAAAAAGCGACTTGCTTTTCAGAAGAATAAACCTCACACCTCTGAATGCAGTCTAAGAAAAAACAAAGTCCTACTTTTGTGCAGGACATTCTTCATTTCAAATCGGCTTCCAATCCGGATCATAGACCTTATCAAGTAGCATGTGGTACAAGCAGTCCTAGATCTTTTGGGTCCCAAGGTGTGGAATAATTTACCAAACGAGATCAAATCCTCAGAAACTGTTAACATATTCAAACGATTGACAAGGCAGATTGCTATGTCTGTGGATATGAAGAGCCTTGAAACATATATGCTTGAAACGAATTCAGCATCATCGAGGGAAAAATCAGTTCTGTCTGCAGCTGCATAATCGAATTAGGGTGTGGGTTGAGTGTTTTTGGAATGTATCAGGCAATTCTCGTCAATTTTTAATTAGAAGAAATAATTATTCATTTGTTATTTGAAATAAATTAGTTTCTTCGTTTCTTTTTATTTCTTAATTAGAAACTACAAGTAGTTTGTTTTCGAATCAAAATAAGATCACATGCACACCCACGACAATCAAATCAAAGTAAACAGAGAAAGCAAGGCATTACGGTTGGCTGCACAGAAGGTGTGAAATATATTGTTCTTTAGGCTACCAAATCATGTTGTCTTAAAGGGGCTCCGTCGTTAAACAGTAAACAAATCCGTAAACTCGCACGTGTCGGGGATTATCCATTGTTCATCCATTATTCCCTGCAGTTTGTTTGGTGGCTTCACCCAAGCCACAAAAAAGTGACCGTTTAAAATCCACTTATATCCGAGCAATCGTAGAAGATATGAATGTTTGGTTTGTTCCTTAGTGAAGTAAAAGGGTTAAGGCCCAAACAGCAACTTTCATTTTGAAAAAAATACGAAAATCTTGTGTGATATCACCTTTCAAAAACTGCAAAAATCATCGTTTTGTTTACATGTTGACGACGGAGCCCCTTTAATCAGGCCTGTGTAATATATTTTACGAAATTCACCCTTGCTTGTCTGCTCCACTTATCTCTATCGATCGCATTTAATTGAGGTGTTGTGGCGCATTGGTGTAATCCATTGACTTTGCAGCCAGAACAGTCAGGTGGACAGGGCCCGATACCCGGTAGAGCCCCACTATTTGAGCGCCATGACAAAGGATCGCGGACTCGATTAGGTCTTCTCTACTTTTGCGATCCCAGTGCTTGGCGCTAAAAAACGCAACTTCATCTTCATTTTCACCTTCAATAAAGACTTAATGAGCTTTGAATATTGCGATTACTATTCTTCATAGATGTAAACGAATGTGCTTCAAACAGACGACTATGCACGTGTGCTGTTCAAGCTGTAAGCTGTAATGCTACTTGCATTGATACTATTGGAAGCTATAAATGCCGATGTAGCCGTGGTTATCAGCTTGTCAGAGGAACTATTTGCAAAGGTAATAACATTTCTAAGGAAAATCAATGCATTTATTGCAGCTATTAACTTGTTTTCTTTCTCCTTAAGGTTTCCGATAAATTCACTGATTCTCTGCAGGATCTAACAGTTTTCTTTAACAGAGGTTAATTTAGTTGTTATTCTTTTACAGGGATTAATAGCATTCTTTCTACACATTGCTAATGTTGCGTGTGTGGGTTTTTATTATGATGAGTCCGTTATTAAAGGCAATTTTTGGATTCTGCACCGCAAATCATTTGTTCAAAAATCAATGCATGTTTGCTAATTGTAATTTCATGCCGATTGGGCAATATCATACTAATTTTGAATTGCTTCCTTTGTTTTAAAATTTTGAAGATATAGGGTGTTTCAAAAATAATTTCATTTATCAAAGTTACAGAGCGCCAGACTTTTGGGACAGCTCTAGCCATTGGTTTACTGACGTTAAATCTTCCTGTTCCAGATTTGAACGAATGTGAGGTTGCCAAGGGTAACTGCCAGCATGATTGCATTAATTCTCTTGGAAGCTACAGATGTAGCTGCTGGACTGGATATCGTCTTATAAATGATGGAAAGAAATGCAAAGGTACCGGTAGTATTTGAAACATTTTCTAAGTTGAGTCATGAGAGCATGGAATAAATCCATGAGATCTCAATGTACAGGGTGTTGTGCCCCGTTTGTGTGTTTACTGTGGAGGAGTTGTAGCTTCAGTTATCTCTGTTTTACACAGTTGCATAGTTCAGGCTTCAACTAGAGTATAAGACCTTGTTTATGTCAATCTGACAAGTGGTTGCTGATTCATAGCAGAGGAAAGGCAAAAAAAGTGGTTGCTTCTGGTTGCTCCAAAAACAGAATTCTATTGTTTCCAGCAATGTCAAAATCAAGCAATGTTTGAATGAAATGTTTTTAGGGTCAAATTCAAATTATCATCATATTTTGAATACGGTTGACAGCACGGGGGGGGGGGGTTCTTCCATAGTAAAGGTACATGGGGATATGCCGCGAGCAAGGGTATACTTTTTCGGACTTCTAGTCTAGCCAAGGGTATACTTTTTTGCAATTTTGGCCTACAACGGTCTAGCCAAGGGTATCATTTTTGACAATATTGGTCTAGCGAACGGTCATGATATCATATTTGGTACAAATTTGACAATTTGGTCCAGGAAATGGTCAAAATTGCGCAAAATTGGTCAAGCGAAGGGTACCATTTTTGACAATATTGGTCTAGCGAACGGTCATGATCTCATATTTGGTACAAATTTGACAATATTGGTCCAGGAAATGGTAAAAATTGCGCAAAATTGGTCTAGCCAAGGGTACCATTTTCGTAAAGATTAGTTTAGCCTACGGTAACATTTTGAATATGCACGAGGCACACCCCTACCCAAAATTTGGCCAATAACCCCCCCCCCCCCGTGATTGACAGTGTTTTCTTACAGGTAATACAATTCACCCTGTTAAACCTTACAAACTTCGTTATCAGTTCTACGAGCCTCCATTCACTTCAATGTTGTAATTGCACTTAGATCAGTAGTAATTTTAGTAGCCGTTTTGTATTAACCTCGTTATAAGTTTTGAAAGAGTGGCCGCCTTGTGCTAAGAAGTTCTGTGAGTTCGCAGTGAATTGCCACCCCCAGTCCAATATGAAATGAAAACGGTATTGTGCAAACAGAATGTTTAATATTATATTGTCGTTTGATGATACTTTTCTCAAAAATAGATCAAATGCTTTCGTTGCTGCAGAAAGAGGACAAAATATTCTAGTCCCTTTCAGACCACAAAATCTCGAATGTTGGATTTTTTGTTTCAGCTGACTTTGATTTTCGTTACATCTTTTGCTAGTTTTTAGATTATAAAGTTGAAGTTTGTTTCTGCCTTAGATGTAAATGAATGTCTTCAAGCCAACGGAGGATGTGAACAGATTTGTAGTAACACCAATGGAAGCTATATTTGCAGTTGCAAGTCTGGGTATATTCTTGCATATGACAAAGCAAAATGCACAGGTATTATAATCAAGTAACACAAGTATAATCCTTTCACATAGAAAGATACTCAGCATCAGATATCCAGGAATGATCAGCAATAACACTCTGTACAAAAGATGCAACGTTGCAAAGCTATCGGATAGAGTTAGTGAATATCGTTCGCGTGCGTATGCTTGGTCATATTTTGAGAAGTGATGAAAATACAGCAGCTCAATTAGCAATTACATTCGCGAATGAGTCTGATAAGCGTTTAATTGGAAGCATTGGAAGACCAAGGAGTAATTTGTTCACACTAATAAGGAATGATTTGAATCAGCGAATCTAAAAATAAATAGCGTTGCAGAACTCAACGAAGTCAGACATATGTAGAGAGCGCTGGAAGAACCTCTTATAACTGCAGATTACATTTTTAAGGTATCTGTAAAGATCATTCTAAAATGTATGCTCCTGTATATAATAATACTTTAACACATCTTAGATATCAGTCCTATCAAATTGCAGGGTGTCCCAAAAATATTGTGTCACATTTGCGTGGCTGCTGCGGGGGAGCTGCTTTACGTGCGACTGCCTGTTCTTGATGCAGTTGCAGGCTTCAACTTAGAGTTTGGGAGCTTGTTTTAGCCACTCGGACCAGTGGTTGCTGTTTTAAGGCACAGGAAAGTAAAAGAAATTAGTTGCTTCAAAAACAGCACTTGCCTCGTTTTCAAAAACTGTCAAACTGCGAAAATTTTGAAAGAAAGGGCTCTAGCGTTGTATTTGCATTTCTTTTGCATTTGGAACCGGCTTGATATTATTGTACCATTAGTAGACAATGCAAATAGACTTTCTTCAATTGTAGAGGAAATCTTTGCACAACAATAGAGCCCTTCTTGAAGAATTACTTGACTTGGGCATTTGTGGAGAAGAAAAAAAGTGCTATATTGAAGTAAACACTTTTCTGATGTTCGTTTGCCATAAATCAGCAACCACTTGTTCCATTGGCTAATACAAGTTATCAACCACTAAGTTAAAGCTTATCCTATGAAAGTGTATCAAGAGCGGGCAATAGAACGTAAAAATCATCCGTAGCAATCGCAAAGATTGTGCAAAATTTTGAGACACCCTGTATAAATGTATCAATTGACCTCTAAGTAAGTTCCTCTGTAAGTTTGAAATCTGTGAAGCGAGAAGACTGCATTCTTTCAGTCATCTTTTTGGGTAGTTTTCAGATGGGTTGCAAACGAGTGCTGAATGTTAAAAACTCTGTAAAACGGTCTTGTGTTTAAGTTTAAATGAAAAAGGTCATACAATAGCAAACATTAAATTCTACCACTTGTCAGGTGTTTGAAGAAATATAAAGCAAGAAATGTGGATTATGAGACCTCCCCTAAAGCTTTTCCCTGAAGTGAATTTAGCAGATTGTGAATCTGTTTCAGAGAAAGAAACTTTTGCCTCGATTGGTAGAAGTCCGATTGAAAATAATTTTCTCTGGGTGAACTCGCCTTTCGTCTGGACTATGATTACGCCGTAGGGTGCCTATAAATGATTCAAGAATGGTTTTGAGTTTCATAAAGCAATTTCAATATACAGAATTGATAAGAATCGTAGCCCCACACAGCTCCAAGAAACAAACATACAGCGCAGTCAAATTGGGTACAATTTGCCGACAACACCAGAATTCTTTGCTTTTTGTTATACAAATTCTAACTAACTTAAATTTCTAATCTCATTTCTAATCTCAAGAACTTTTTTAACTAACTTAAAGGCAATCTGTCCCCTTCGATGAATGAAAATAAAATCGATAAAGATCTCTATTGTATATTCCAGAAGTTGGTGTTAATTCGCTTTATCCAAAGAAATCAGGGTCATAGAGACTCAGTGATGCATGAATTTAGCTGCAGCGTAAATAAGGTAAATAAAGCAGTAACCAAGGTCAGAACAATAGGGGACAGATTGCTTTTAAATTACTTTCTCCACACAGATGTCAACGAATGTACAAAAATAAAACCATGTGACCAAAAGAATGGAATTTGCCAAAATACTCTTGGGTCTTACAAATGTAGCTGCAAGCCTGGATACAAATTGGCAGACGACCACCGATGCATTGGTAAGCTTGGTTGTGAATTAATCTCTCGTTTTTATGGCATAGACGGAACGATTGCCTCTCGTCTCCAGAATAGAATGAACAAAATCCGCCATGGAGATCTTTACATTTGTCTTTCTCCTTTCCTTATAAACTCACGAAACCTGTACTGATGCTGTTGTATTACAGAATCTATTCATTTTTCATTTCACATTGTTATTTCATAATTCTTTATATAGGGTAACAAATTCAGTTAGATAAAACTGTTTTATAACTGCTCCTGTAAACAAAAACGAAAAATCAACCTCTTTCCCAGGGTGTTCTTATATCCTACTCTGATAATGAAACCGAATGAACACCCAGGTACACTTCGATCTAATCTGTCCAAAATAAGGACAGATTTAGCAGCCATTATGGATTTTCATTATGTTCATTAATTATGCAACTTTGATTCCAAACAACGAAGTAAAATTGCAATATTTGCTGCTAAGTGACAAGATTACATTCGAATAATGTGGAAGTTTTCGAGAAATAGTTAATTTTCACTATTCTTTTTGAACAGCCAATGAAATTGCAGAGCGGCCTCTTGTACCCCAGAGTAGAGGTAGAGCAGCAAACTCACTCTGGGGACAACATTGACAAAAATAGGTCGTTAAGATATCAAAAATAATTACAATATCTCTTTCATTAAGATGCTAGATATAATGAACGTAAGGAGGCTAGATTAACGGTTGCTTCGTTAGCTGATTCCAGAGACTAGCTCCTCAATATGAAAGGACTTTTGGCCGTTGCCAGTTCTCATCAGAGGTATTGCCACGTCAGTATTGGTGTTACGTAATTATCCACCAAGAATGGATCTTTGATAGCCGGGTTAGAGTACACGGGGGGGGGGGTTCTTGGCCAAATTTTGTGCAGGGGTCTGCCGCGAGCATATTCCAAATGGTACCGTAGGCTAGACTAATTTTTTCGAAAATGGTACCCTTGGCTAGATCATTTTCACCATTCTCTGGACCAATTTGTCAAATTTGTACCAAATATGACATCATGGCCGTTCGCTAGACCAATATTGTCAAAACTGATACCCTTGGCTAGACCGTTGCTAGGCTAAAATTGCAAAAAAGAATACCCCTGGCTAGACTAGAAGTCCGAAAAAGTATACCCTTGCTCGCGGCATATCCCCAGGTACCTTTACTATGGAAGAACCCCCCCCCCACCCGTGTTAGAGTATCACCAAGTTACTGAGGGGCTAGAGAATTCAAAGATTTTTTCAAACAGAGCAAATTTGTTTGCAGAAGTCCTATGGCTCGTGAAATTTCCTAAATGAATTTCCCAGCTCAAACTGCAATCAATACTGAGAATAAAGTACTTAATCTTTATTATCCAACTCGACAACATTTCATCGTCTTGAAAAGAAAAGATTACCTGGGTGCCCGGGGGGGGGGGGTACTTCGCCATAATTCATGCAGAGGTGTGCGGCGCCAGAATTTCTGTTATGACCCAATCCCAGAATTTTGGTCAAAAAATGATACCCTATCCCAAAATATTGGTCAGATATTGATACCCAATCCCAGAATTTTGAAGAAGTAACAAAGAACAATTCAACGTTAAATGACACTCAATTTCAAGGCGAAAGAACAGATTTCGTCTCAGTTATGGTTACAAGCAGAACAAATCTGTTCTGAATCAATGGGGACATTCAATACCCATTGCCAGAATTTTTAGTATAACAGTTAACCCCCAATCCCAGAAAATTTCAAATGAAAGTATACCCCAATCACAGAAAATTTCCAGTTAAAGTATACCCTATTCTCAAAATTTGTAGGCCAAAAACTACCCAAAACTTGCGCACATCCCCGTCTGACCCGATAGTGAAGTACCCCCCCCCCCTGGGGCCTGGGTGGCCATTTCCTGATGCAGAGTTTTAGTTTTGATGCAATCATCTTTATAACATTCAACGAAAGCTTATTTCCCTGCAACGATTTCTCAATGTAGGCAAGTTTGGTATTTAGAACGGCTACGAGCTCCTCCGACCACGGGTAGTTAGACACTGCTGGTGTGCTTCTATGCAGGAGCGCTGGATGATATGTATCTGCGGGGGAAATTTTTTGTAGTACTGCGGAGGAGATTCCGCAGTACTATAAAAATTTCCCCCGCAGATATCTCCTCCGCAGTACTATAAAAAATGTCCCCCGCAGATACATATTATCCAGCTCTTCTCCATAGAAGCACACCAGCAGTGTCTAACTACCCATGCTCCGACTTGTGAGCTATATGACACTGTCGTATCATTTTCATTCGCAAGAGCTGTATAAAGAATTCATAATGATCTTGTTTTTCCGTAAATTTACGGAATGTTGGATTTTTTTTGGATACAGAAAATCTGAGACTGGGATCGGTCAGACTGACTTCAGGAAATAGACTTAGGGCAAGTCTAGACTGATGACATCCGTCTAAGTTTTGCTCCATTGAATTGAATTCTTATATACTGTTATAGTTATTCCTCTAAAACTTCGTGGAAGTGGAATGGGTATTGTGGGGGTCGGGTTATCGTTGGGTGGAATGGAGCGAAAACAAGGACTCATGTAATAACTCTAAGGAAATCTACCTATTTGCGTGCTCCTTCAAAATGTTATTTTGGTTTTTTTTTTACAGATATTGATGAGTGTCAAGGAAGTAACAAGTGTGGTCATGTTTGTCACAACAACATTGGATCATACCATTGTAGTTGCAGACAGGGTTACCAATTGGCTTCTGACAACCGAGCATGCATTGGTAAGATATTTTTTTGCCATTTTGATTGGCTTGTGAAATCACACCCTAAAATTTATAAATTGGCCGAAAACAACACATCAAAACGTACGGGCTTTGTCAAAATGCACACCACAACGTTGTTATGAAATCCAAGTATATGAAATTGGATCAAATCTGATAACCCAAGGAGTTATTTTCTAAAGTGACACCAGAAATCTATGGCTTTTGTGATCTTTTTAAACTGACAATCTGAAATATATTTTCTGCGTGAAAATGGCACCCGAAAAATGGCACATCCTGTAGTGGTTTATATGGTAGCGCGCCCCCCCCCCCCCCCCCAGAGTGACGAAATCAACTTTACTGTTAGCTGAGTTACATGGCAAGTTCAGCTCAGCACAGTCCATTTTGCAATTCTTGTACATACGTTTTAAGGTTAAAAGGGGCTCCGTCGCCAAATTTCATTCGAAATGACGACTTTGCAGTTGTTTGAATGATAGTATCACACATGCTCTTAATCCTTTTTTTTCAAAATGAAAGCGTTATTTTGAAGAAAATCCTGGTACTTCACAGAGCAACAAACCAAACTTTCATATCTTTTGCGATTGTTTCGATATGAGTGGATTTTACACGGTCACTTCTTGATGGCATGGGTGAAACAACCAAAAAAACTGCAGAAAATAATGGAGAACAATGTACACGTGCAGTGTTTACAGATTTGTTTACAGTTTGGTGACGGAGCCCCTTTAAGGAATTACGACAGATCACATTTCAACAAAACATAAGAATCAGGTGTCCAAGAAAGGGTTTAATAGGAAATATGTTCAGTCTGGCTGTTGTAGCAATCCGAGTTACCCTCATATTTCACATGAGCACTCATACAGAGAAGTGGTCGATTTCTATAGATGATAGGACAGCAAACTCATCCTGTGCCAAATGTTTTACCGGGTGAGTAAAAAAAAAGTTTACCAGTTTGGCGAGCTGTGAGATAAAAAGTAAGTGGCCGATATTCAAAACTAAAGTGTTAATCCACCAGTCAAAGGTCAACTTAGAGGAGAAAATTTTCGTTCCCATACATGTCCCTTACAGACATTTTTCTAATATTAGAGTCTTAGAGATGAGTCATTTTACCAAACAAAAATGTTCCAATCTAAGTTAGCTTTTGCATGATAGATTAACATTTCAATTTTGAATATCAGCCGCATACATATTATTCCACAGCCCGCCAAACGGGTAAACTTTTTTTGACTTATCCGGTAGAACATTTGGCAGTGCTCTGTTGTAATTCCTTAAAGGCGTTTTAAAATATTTTCTTATTTCTTCAAAGATGTCGACGAATGCAAAGCTAGAACTCATGATTGTGATCAAAACTGCATCAATAATGTTGGTTCCTACATCTGTCGATGTAATCCTGGTTATCGCTTGCAACATGATAAGAAAACATGCAAAGGTAAGGAGTAAAAAGTTATCACTGTCTATGTTCTGATCCTCGAAACTTTGGCTCAAGTAAACATCTTGTTAGACATTCTGGAACGAGCAAAATGTTTAAAAAAATTTTCATTCAAAGGATTCGATCGAGTGGCTTTCGAGCTTCTATCGTTGTTGTGCCAGTTTGAAAATTCATCAATTTTTCTGCAAAACGTATGAAAAATATCGCTTGATCTATTTCTTAGAATAGTGGAAAGTGCGATATTTCACGAACACGTTTCCTCGGTTGGTCTAATGTAGATTTATTTCCATTTCTAAGAAAACTATTTCTTTGATTTTTACGCTATCTTACAGCTGTCCCGTGCCGAAGACCCTACACTCCAAAAAACGGTGGTGTCAGTTGCACTGGTTTAGATTATGGCCAAAGATGCGAATTTACTTGCAACCTTGGATTCAGAATGATTGGAAATAAGTGGACAACCTGTCTTCTTTTCTCTAAATGGTCTGGCACGGCAGCAAGATGCATTCGTAAGTATCTTCGCATGATAGCCCTATATAAGCTCTGCTTAGGGACAGTGCAAAGTTTATTTTATAACATGGCCGGTGCAAAACGCAACGGGGCAACTACTTCTTTTTAGCTTGTGCAGACCTGGATCAACACCTTTTACAAAGCAATATGAACGGGGCAATAACTTTTTATAATCCCAAGATGAAGTTTGAAATTTAAAATGGCTCATTTTGAGGACAAAATTGTGAATCATGCAAGTTGAGAAATGCTTGGAATTATGATGCAAACAATAATCGTCGTCAGTAGTCAGTCAGTCTTTTGCAAGAACGATTCATCATTCATTTCTCTTCATCTTCAAAATCAATGTTTTCGTTGACAAAGACTCGTAAGGGCAACAATTGATTTTATGATGGTCTTTGGCTAATTCATCGCTGGTACTTTACATCATCTGTTGTTCATGAATACGGCAGACACATTTTTTAAGGAAAGGGTGACCGGCAGTTGGTTTTTTTGCTATAATTTCATACAGGGCGAGCAGATTTTTTTGCAAGAATTTTTTTTCTCCACCGGCCATGTAATTTAATAAATTTTGCACTGTCCCTTAGCATGATGAACAATTGTCGATCTAGTATTTATCGTTATCAATGAGGCTATACAAGCTATACCGGGTGACCCAAAAAAAGTGACCCAACGCAATTAGTCACAGAAAATTAAGTTAGTGGCCGATTGAAATGCTACAAACGTTGTTCTGTCCCTAAAAGACTAGCCTATGCTTTGAGTATTTTTCGCAATTTTTTTCCGTCCGGTAAATTTCAAAAATTAAGGATTTCGAGGAAAAGGGTCTGCCTGAAATCCTCCAAAATTCGTCAAAAACAGGGGATCGATTTACCGTCATTTCAACCCTTCAAAACAACAAGGGGCGTGTTTCATTTAAACCTGGGAATAGGCAACCCAGTCGGAAGTCTTCAGAGCAATTTCATAGTCTCTTAGGTATTTAAGAATATTCTCAGGCAAAATGAAACACGCACTTCGTTGTTTTGAAGATCGATCCCCTGTTTTTGATGACTTTTTGAGCATTTCACGCCTGCCCTTTTCATCAAAATCCTTCACTCGGGAACTCTACTGTGTTCAAAGAAATTTCGAAAAATATTCATAATGTAGATAGTCTTTTGGTGATAGAACAACGGTTGAAATATTTCAATCAGCCATTTACTTTTTTTTCTATAATAGATTGCGTTGGGTCACTTTCTCCTAGGTCACCCGGTACATTCGCTGTTGTTTTGTTGCAAGTTTACAAGTTTGTTGCAAAGTGTAACAGTTTGCACGCAAAAAGACAGATTGCATTGTCAATCTCGAGAAAATGCTAACTTGCTTCACAAATGCCTGCAAGTGCCTCGTCGATTCTTTCGCACTTGCCAATTGATGTATTCGACTGACAAGTTTTTCTCGTGTTTTTTGTCGTGTAGGCTACCAAACTTAAGCATTTCATAGCGGAAAAATTAGCCAAGCTTTTCCCTTCAAATTTGGCATGTGTCTCTGTTAACATGTAGTGTCAATGGTAAAAAAGACTGACTGAAATCTTTAGATTAAAGGAGTGGACAATTAAGTTCTTCTGAAACCTGTAAAATATTTTGAAATAAGGTTTGTCAAAAACTGCAAAAACAAACAACTTCGTTTGGTATAACTCTCGATTGCCAGGAATATGGAATATGGGTAATACAATCCTTTTTGCAGAATTTCGAAAGACCGATTGGTTCCAGAGCATTTGATAACTTTTTAAACAGGAGGATTTCTGAAAACTGTCTTTCCGTGCTCACCAGAGCGGACAGATGAGTTGCCTTAAACTTCAAATGATTTCAAACTATTTATTGCAGCAAAAGCGTGCCCAGTGATGCTTCCTCCCCTTAATGGAATTCTAGAATTGCCTTGTATCAATCTATACAATCAAAGCTGCAACTTCCGATGCAACCAAGGGTTTATCCTAACTGGCAATAAAACAACAAAATGTGATGTTTATGGCGATGGAGTTAGGTGGAAAGGCCATGATGCTGAATGCAGAGGTATGGGTGATTAAGATTTTAGACTCCAGACTTAAACTGGATTTTCAAGCTAATCCTAATAAACTTGCTTCATCTGCTCTTAAGAGGGTTTCCAAAACAAATTGTTACCGTTTTGTCTGACTGCTGTGGAGTACCTGTAGTTTCAGTTGTCTCGGTCTTTACACAGTTGTATAGGTCAGGCCTTAACTTAAATATTGCGACGTTTTTTTGGGTCAGCTTGACGAGTGGTTGCTGATTTATGGCCGACGAAGACGAAATAAGTGGTTGCTTCAAAAACAGCACTTCTATCATTTTCCAGCAATGCCAAAATTGACTAAATTTTCAAAAAGGGTCTTTGGATTGTATTTGAATTTTCGATGCATTTCAAAGCGGTTAACAGTGCTGTTTATCTATAAGACAACACTGTCAACAATTTTACAAATATTGAGAACATTTGAATATGACGTAGACTCACGAAATAGTCCCAGTTATTGCAACAACAACAACAACAACAACAACATCAATGTCAACTACAACAAAACATTTTTTGCTCAAATTGGGACTTATGGACTTTCACATCAAAAAGTGGGACGAAGATAAACAATCGGGGCACCGATTTTTCTATTCACGTCGAAACGAGGTTAATTCGAAACGAGGCAACCTTTGGTAGTTGGAAATGTTCATTCAGCTGTGATGAGCTCACAGGAGACAAGTGGCCTTCAAAATGAAGAAATTCTTGTTGAAACTGAAAGGTTTGTTGATTCTTGGATCGAAGTATCATTCATGTGAATACTTGTGGCTTTTGTTCATTGCTAACGTCACTCAAAACTTTAATCTTGAGGCATTTTATCTGAGGATTGACCCGACAAGTTAGGCTCATCTGCCATTGCCTGGAGCACTCGGCTTTTCGCACAGTGTTGCTATGGTTTCCATATCGGACGTGACATCAAGGGAAACAATTTCGTCCCAATGTTCAATGTGAAAATCCATGAGTCGTAGTTATAGCGTCCATCAGCCTATCAATAGCAATAACTATGAACTTGTAATCAGTCTATTAGAACCCGTTCGTTAAAAACATTACATGATATTGACATTGCTGGAGAGCAATAGAATTGCTAGACTTATTACAGTTAGTCCCTAGTTTTCGCTCGCTATTGAGTAGAATCACTAATTGAATTGAATGGAATTGCTCGCTCAAACAGCGAAAAGGTTAAAAACAAAAATATAAAAAAAGAGCGAAATTTACGACGAATTGTAATCAGTCTATAGAATTGCTGTTTCTGAGGCAACCGTTTATTTAGCTTTTCCTCTGTCATAAATCAGCAACCACTTGTCAGATTCACTCAAACAGGGTTTCAAACTCTACTTGGAAACCTGACCTATGCAATTGTGAAAAAACCTAGACAATTGAAGCTATAGCTCCTCCACAGCAGAGCAAAGATGGGTCAGATTGTTTTGATTACACTGAAGAAAATCTGAATGATGGTCTTTTCTACAGCAATTACAGTATGATTTGTGGCTTGGTTTCCTGTTATTGCTTGTTAAATTCCATACAACTGCACCATAAAGAATTCTATTTTGAAACTTTGTAGATTATTCCAAGCAATGCTTTTGCAAACCTGGAAAAATAATTTGTCTTTGCCAATCTGCTTGCTTAAAAAGATCAGGCTTGTAGCTAAGTTTTGGTGATTTGTCAAACAGGAGTACTTTTTTGAGAAACCCGGTACCTGTATAGATATAGAAATAATTGATTCCGAATTCTGATTCTAGAAATAAAGCTTTGCAAACCAAGCCCATGTAAACATGGAGGGATATGCCTGTTAAAATCAATGAATGAATTCGAGTGCGATTGCTCAGGAACTGGATATATTGGAGAACACTGTCAATTAGGCACAATTCAGATTTCCTCATATCCTCCATTAATCAATGGCAAGACATCTGATTGGTTGGGAATAACAGCGAAGCCGTCAAAAGAACTCGTTATCATTCCACAAGCCTTTGGTGGAAATGCAATCTTTGAACCAAAGAAAGTTGTCATACGGTATGCTAAGTTGCAGGAATTGTGATTGAAAGTCGCCTTCTCACTTCAAAGATCTTTTATTGATAATTACGTGAGCGAAGCGAGTGCATACTTTCATGAAGCAACCGATCTTCGTACTGCGATATATACTGCCATAACGCAACATTGTGGATTGTGTATGTTGTGCAGTACTATATAATAAAATAACTTATTATATAGTAACATATCATACAAGTTTTTTTATCATATAATACTGCACAACATACACAATAAATATTATTGCGTCATTGCAGTACAACAGCAGCAACCGAACAGTGGCATGATGTCATAGTGGCAGGATGAATCAATGAGTTCGGAAGGAGCAAGAGAAACGGCACCAAGATAGACGATCAACCATTTGCGATATGAATTTCACGTTACTGGAATTGTTTGTTCGCTTTCAGGCAGGTTGAAAATAGCTCCTAAACTCTATAATCATTTGACCGACTTAAGTCAAATAAATTCTGCATATAAATTGGGATTTCTGTTGAAAATTATGGTATTTCATTCAAATTGCTCACTGATTCATAATCGTACATTTTGACAAACGTGCTGCATTGTTTTGAGACACCAATCATGTAAAATTATGTTAGAATCCTACATACTATATTTCCTATATTCTCTATTTACCATCTAGGTAGTTCCAGGACACTGAGAAGCTAAACTTATCGAAGCAGTGTCCTGGACGTTCCCCTTGATGTGACCATGCATCGTTATTCTTTTAGAGCTTGGAATTGCAGATAGTTCGTGACTCTCCTCATTTCTAGCGACGTTAATAAACATGTAATTGAACTGACCCTAAAGTTCATTCACCAAACTGGTAGATTTAACTAAGGAAATTCACAGCATTTGCGTTTGTTTACAATTCATAGTCCCCAAGTCCCTTTGCTTCTCTTTCTTTTTGCTGTAAGTTTGTTTCACAATGTATGTTTGACTCATTGGGCACAATCCATTCCAAATTGAAAAATTGAATCTCCATTTCATCCATTCTTGTGAATTAGACCTGATTGCCCAAAGTTAGCTCGACATACAATGTGAAACGAACCTTAGTATTTATCAGTAGAAATTGTTCATGTGTATTTTTCGTAGATGTAAGTTTAATTTTAGTTTAGTTACACGTTCTCTATGTTAATTACTGCGGAGTTGTCATGGTCTCTTGCACTCCGTGGTATCGTCCTTGTAGTTTAGTAAAGTAGCTCGTACGTAGTGCTTTAAGTAGTTTGTTTGTAAAATTTTATATTGAATAAAAAAAACTCTCCTCATTCTTCGTAGCAGGTTCGATATGGAAGACGCAACATTTGCGCTTGATTCCCACAGCTTTTTCTTTCGCGAAGGAAACATTATTTACTTCGGAGGAGGAGCCAGCGTAATCTCCTCCGCAGAACTATAGTAATTATTCCCCCGCTGGTACATATTAGTTGCAGCGCTCCTCCATAGAAGCACACCAGCAGTGTCTAGCTACCCATGCACCATTTTTACCAACCTTCCGATTGGTAACCAAGCGTGGTGCCACTGAGCCATCCCCTCTTTAAGGTTATAATCGATAGAAAGAACAATAAATCCTGCTTCTCTTTTTTTTTTGATAGCTATCCGCTGACATCAGGGAGGTTCAAAATCATCCCAAAAGCATCTGGTGTACTTCAAATCAGGTATACGCTGTCTGGTACAAATTGGAAGAAATTTGCGGCACTTTCAGATTCAACGGTTTATGTTCAGGCAGCGGATACTTTGAAAAAGTTGACACGAATACCAAATAAAGACTTCATGTGGAAGCAATGCTATAAGAAAAAGCTCGAAGTTTGCAAAAATGGAAAAGAAATAGAGCTCTTTTCATCTTGTCCTTGGAGTAGAAAAGGAAGTAAAGGATATCAGTCAATTGCAGCTGGAGGTATGTAGGTACAATATGCATCAATTCACCACTAAAGAATGTTTAGCAGGGTGTCCTTTTACGGTAAAAATTATGCGACAGGGTGTCCTTTCTAACGAAAATTATGCGACAGGGTATTATAATAGGTAAAGAATTTATGCGACAGGGTATCACAAGCAAAAATTGCGTTCTTCACTATATTTGAGATGCAAAATTTTTAAGCGACAGGGTATCACAAGCAAAAATTGCGTTCTTCACTATATTTGAGATGCAAAATTTTTAAGCGACAGGGTATCACAAGCAAAAATTGCGTTCTGCACTATATTTGAGATGCAAACTTTTATGCGACAGGGTATACTTTTGGCCTATTTTTTATGCGACAGGGTGCAGGGTGTGGAGAGGTTTTCCGCACACCCCCGTCACTTCCCTAGTCAAGTACCTCCCCCGGGGTTTTGCATTAAATGGTCGAATTGAACTTATTTCCATAATGGTGCCCTTAGAGGTGGTTGCTTAAACGGAAAATACAAGATTGTCGGAAAGAAATAAAAAAAGATGAAAATACAGACTTTAAAGTGCTTTTTGATAAAATATCATTAAGTAGGCAACCTTCGATCTTAATGATCATGGTGTGCGCGTTAAACAGTTTCTTAGTTGTGACGAGTTCGGATATGGCTAAACAATCCAATTCTCCAAATATGATTTAGTAAGGTCGAATCATAAATGTAAAAGAGGATATGAGGTAATAGTACAAACATATGTAATCTTTATCTCTCAGTATATTTTGGAAGAAGTTTCTTTGTTCTTATGCTTCTTTGATCTTATGTTTAGGTATGAAGATTCCCTTGTCACTAGCCGGTATCAAGCTACCCTCAAAAAGCATGTCATCATGGATGTACAGAACCAAAGGAGTGCTGACTGTCAGTGAAGAGCTAAACGACGCTTTGAAAACTGGGCATAACTTTTGCAAGTCGAAAGAAACTTGCAAAGAATCTGTGTACACAGAGGCTGAAAACCAGTTCATTATGCAGCAAAATATGTTCTTGAGGTCTCACATAGACTCTATATCAAGCGTTCTTCCGAAATGGCTCAGAGTACGCATGAAGCATGGTTTCACTGGCTTTAATGTAAATAATATCCAAAGCATGATTCTGAGGGGTAGTCGCATCAAGCTTCTGAAGATTTGTCGACATTTGCCTCTCAAAATGAATCCAACAAGCATATACGCTGCGCAAATTCTCTTTGCCCCATTAACTTTGCAGGCATTAGGAATGCTCGTTGACACCGAGAGCACATACCCGACATGCATAGCAACAGATTTGTGTAAAAAGACTACGTATATATCATTACCACAAGACAAAACAATAAATTTTACTCCGCATCTACAATCACTTGGTGTGAAGAATTTATCGGTCAGGCTTCACGGTGTTGCATTTGCAGCTAATACAACGATTCAAAGAAAATGTTTGAAAAGATACGAAGCAGAAGATAGCTTTTGTATTGATGCCCAAGTGTGGATGAAAATTTCAAGCAATCTTGCAAATGAGGTTGCAAACATATCGCTAGAAGGTGAAGCATTCATTGGAACGAAAGAGCTTAGCGAGGTATTTATAGAACTTGCCTCATTTGATAACTTCATTTTCTGTTGTTAAAGATATGTTTATAAAGATCTTTTTGCAACTAAAGGCTGGTTTTCTATCGGAGGAACTTCCCGAGCAAATGGGGAAATTTACGAGAGAAGATGTCACTCCGAAGTAGAAAAAAAACTTAAAGAATTTGCGATTGCGTAAAATTCAACTCGAGAGGACAATTGCGCTCACTGCAAACTAGCCCCAAGCCCCAATGCTTTTTTTAACTTTGCCGTAGGACTTTAATGTGAAGGAAAATCAATTCTACCCAGGTTTTAGCATTGCAAAATTGACCATGGAATCTATATCTAAGCTTGAATCCAGTTAGCCTTTACTATAACTTTTGGCAGAAACATCAGTGTACACTGGCCTAGCTATGCATTTTGACATTTCTTTGAAATGAAGTTCATCTATCAGGTGTCCGAAAATGATCGGTGTCCGAAAATGATGTATCAGATTTCTGTACCAGGTTAATTGAAAAAGTTTAGATGTTTGCTGTTCTTACCAAATCTTTGGAATCTTAAAGGCAATCTGAAATGAACATTTGTATAAATTTTTGAACGTATGAAATGTCCCATATACCCTGGGTACCATCCTCTCTAACATAAAATGGAGATCAGACTCTCAAACATAATTATCTCCGTTAATAATACCATAATGATACCAGACTCTCTAACATAATAATCTCCGTTTTTTATGTTAGAGAGTCTGGTACCCAGGGCATGTCCCATATTATTACCGTCCGAAATTTTTGGCTTTTAATGTATATGTTTGTACTCACCACCATCACCACGTATAATTTAGCACACTTTGATACATCAGTTTGTGACACCCGGTACTTTTTAATAATTGTGTTTAATATGACTCCTTTTCCACCAGGCAGCATTCAATCGATTTACAACTGCTATGAAATTCAGCTACGAAGGGTTTCTGTTAGCCAATATGCATTTTAAAGCAGCTGGTCAACAGATTGTTTTTAAAATTCGTGATGCAAATGCGAATGGATTTGGTTCACTTGGTATGCATACTTTTTATGCCAGTAGCTGTATTTAATTCACTTCAAATTTATAGCATTTTCCCTTATTTTGGCTAATTTTACCGCTTTTCTTTTTTTTTTCTTTTTTTTTTTCATCCATATAAAATTCTTACAATACATGTTTATCTACTCTACATATTAATACTATACAACTGCACAACACTACAGGGACAATAACGTGAGGAGCAAAATGGCATGGCTACCCCATGTTCTTACATATAACAAAAAACAATGAACACTACTAGGACAACGCACAAAAAGAAAACAAAGAATACTTGTAAACTAATTACTATACGCTAACTACAACCTAAATCAATTACAATGAACGTTTGCGGCATAAAGACTGTGGGAAAGGAGTTTCAGAACAATTTCCCTGCTTCCTACCGAATTATGTCAATTTGATCGATGAATTAAATGCAGAAAGCCAGGGTTTTGGTTGGAATATTATACCACTGTCTTTTCCGCAATCGTTCATTTCCATTAAATTAAATAATGCAACGTAACTATTCTAAATGAAAGAAGAAACAGAAGACGAAAAAAAAAGGTAAAGGGACTTGATGGTTACTTGGCGTATAACAAAGATTAAAATGACCTCAATCAAACCGACCGGTGTTGTGGATGAAAGCTAAGGTCAACTCGAGAATCTTTCTGTTAAGATCAATAGATAGGTCTTTATTGCCATACAGTAAATATTGCGTCAGGACCTTATTTGAAAGGTTGTTATGTCCGAATGGTCGTAATATTGCCGAACCGCTTTTCTTAACGAACAAAGAAAAATACTGACATAAGAAATAATAGTTGCTAATTTTAAGTTAGTTTGTTTTATTTCAAACAGTACCGGTGTCCCAAAAAAGCAACTGAAAAACTATGGCGCATTCTGTTTCAAATTAATAATCAAATGATAATCTTTATCTAAGTCTGCAATGATTAGATTAAAGTTTGATATATTTTTCAATTTTTTTGGTAACTTGGTTGCAGAGTTGAAAATCAACAAACTTTAAAGTTTGCTGTCAGGTGAAAACCAAAGCCACCAGCATTAGTGCCAAGTACACTGCAAAATGAAAAGCATGGCAATATCTGCAATTTTACAGGGTTATTGTCAAGCACACCACTTGATTAAGAAACTTGAATAAAGGGATCCCTTGCTGATTCATGGGTTATCCAGTCTCTAGGGAGCTCTCAGTGTTCATTTAAATTGAAAGTATAACTCTAATAATGGCCTAGTCATTTTAAAAAAGTAAGGAACCAGCATGGGCACTAAAAGAAGCCCAACTGTGTTTATGCAGAGGTCTTTATGAAAGTATCTTTTTGATGTTCAATTACCTTGTTAGACCAGGCTGTACTGGCGCTAGGTACCACTTTTCGGCGGAGAAATCGGGACTATGATTTTTGGATAGCTCTATACATTGGTATAACGAAAATCGATGGTAAACGGGAAGTTTTTAATGATCTTGTGCGAAATGCGTCAATTACCGTTGGGTACTTAGGCCCAACGCGCGGTTTTTTAAATTTTCAACCCTTTCTTAAAAAGCGAATGCATATGACGCCTTGTATGCACTTACTTTACTGTAGAGGCGTCTATCGCATTAGATTAATGTTATTAACCCAGAAAATATCAAAATTTACAGAATCTACATGATAATTTGACCATATGATGTCATTTTTATGTGACGTCATCACTGCAAACGAAATATTTTGCAACTGACGATCATGACGTTCTATTCTGGAAACTTTGGGCAGGGACGTCTTTTATTGATTATAAAGACGCCTGAAATTGAATACTTCATTTCTGTGGACACCTGCAAATTCCGGACGGTTGCAAACAATGGACAGGCTATTTCCTTTGTTCATGCTAACATCTTCAGTATATTGTAGCACAGTGTTAGGATCTCAATTTAAGTATTTGCAAGAGAAAAGTTAGGTGGAACATCACGTTTCTGGCCACTGTTTTACTTGGATCTTATGCAAACTTAGCGTTTCATTCAGTTGGTGGTTCAACATAACTATTTTGAGATGAGACTTCATTGCTAGAAGTTCTATTTGCCATTATGTTTTTGCACCAGAAAATGAACTTGGCTGACCATGGTTTGATTTCTATCCGGAACTGAAAGCCTGCTCAACCAAAATCGTGTGTTAGTGCAAGTCCAAGAGTCGTTTCGGGATAGCTCCTATCGATCAGAAAGGAGAACAAATGCTCAGCAGAGATGCCATGACATCAGCAGGAGTGAGCAAGTGCTTTGCTGGCAATAGTTGAGTTATTTTGAAGTGGACGTTGAATCATTCAGAACAAGTGGAAAATTCAAAAACACTTGCAGAAGTGAACAGGTCTGCCAGCACTTACAAACCTCTTTGACTATCACATATCTAGCAGACCAGACAGACAAATTCGTCAAGCGTATTATCATAAGGTAGAGGTAATGAAACAGGAGCATCTTAACGAACGTTTTTTATCCAAATCTTGAGAAAGACAAGACTGTTGTTTTGAGTTCTGGTGGCATTGCTCTTGGAGACCATATTGCTGCCGGACTACTTTTTTAAGGAGATGTCTTGGCGAGGATGAGAGCCAAAATTTCCGCCAATAATTCCTTGGGTCCAGTAAAGTCAAGTTTCGCAATCCGATCAAAATATCCTTGGAGCATGACCTCCTTTTAGCAAAGAGAACTTGTCGACTTAGAGAGAGAACTTAGAGAGAGAACTTGAATACGCTTTATGCTCAATTCCGTTCACTTAGCAAACCTGCACGATTCAAGAAGAGTTGTCCCAAAAGCAAGTTGATCCAAGTCATTCTCAAGAAAATGATGAGCCCTGTAATACACCAAAGGAAGTCAGTCGTAAAAGCAAATCGCGTCTGTGTCCCTTATCGGCATTTTGGCAAGTTTTGTTTGCATAACACAAGAAGCAGAAACATACAACGATTCCATGTGAAAGTTGTTGAAGCAGCTGCTGTCTGGAAATAGTCGAGCTGACGTTGTCGCAACTACATACCAAGAAGTCTCCCTAACATCAGCCGAAAGAAACTCAAGTTGAATTCCTAGCAAAGTGGTTATTTCATCAAACAAGTCAAAGGTTTCCGCAGACTTTCCATGACTTTTCCACTTGTGATGACAACGAACGGCAATTGATGTTTAGTATGAGGGATACCATTGTTGCAACCAGGGCAAAGGCATTTAATTTGCTACACTGCCAGAAGATCTGCTCCTCCTCAAAGGTAACGACTGCTGCAAAGTGACACTTGCCTTGTCCGAAATTAAAGCGGAGCTAGCTAGCAAACAGGAACAGGCTGATCCAAAGCTTCTACTGCACTGCTACCACGTGTTGAGCGTCCATCCTCTCAAGAAAGTTCTTATAAGATGGTATTACAAGGATAATATAGATAAACTAAATAAGTTGCTTGATCAGCAAGACCGAGTTTATCTTGACTATGGAATAGATGCACCACAAATTACTTTAGCTTATTAATATCGACCTGTATGGTCCATTGAAGAGATGCATGTTAGGTTTGAACACTTTCACAGGTAATGGCAATATATGGTCATTTTTAAGAACAGGAAAAGCAGCTTGCTAGAAAATTGCTGCAAATAATCCAAAGTTTTAACAAACTAACTTATAGATTTAGATCACTTGGTTTATCTTGGGACTTAACTGGAAGAATTAGCTGATATTCTTGAGGAATATGATTGGTTTCTGTACGGCAATAATATCAAATTTTCGAACGCAAACACATCAATAAAGGAGATCAATATATCACATTGCCAGTCAATATTATCATTGCATTCAAAGAGCAAAAATGCTGTCGCTAGAGTTTATTGCACAAACTAATGCTGAAAGTACCCGAATTCACTCTGTTTGTTTGAAATGAAAAACATGGAACTCATTGGATCAACGAGAGATTTGAACAATCCACTTTTTTGAGACGGACAAAGCAGTTGATGTGATTGGCAAGAGCAGGGACAATAAAGTTTAAGAATGATATTCATCCAAACCCAACCTGTATATAGCCGAATAATTTTAGCCACGTTGTACATAGAAGGAGAAGAATTGAGCTTCCGTGTTCTAAACTCATATGATAATGAACTCAATAAATAGTGTCATACCATAGCATAACAGCTTTGCGAGATTTTTATTGAAACAGTTTTGCGTCCTCAAACTCGAGAGAGAATGTTTATCCCGTAGAAATAGAATATTTAGAACTATTCATCCAGCGCAAAGACTAACAAGGAATCCGAGAAAGCTATGATATAGAAACCTGTTTAGTTCAAGAAACAAGAAGCTCTAAGGAACTATTAATGATAGTATTGTGCTAAAATTTATCATGGAAGGTATTGTCTCCCAGGTTGATATTCCCTATCAATCTTTTCCATTGTCTGTTGTTTCCAATCGTGCGGTATTTCCAGGTGTTTGCAAGCACAGGGAATTCAACTTCATCTGTTTTTATAATCAATAAACAAGGTTCCCATTCCCACAAACTCTTATGAGAGTGAGCATGCTGAACATAAGTTACGAAATTTTTCGTTTTGCAATGATGACGTCATATAAAAATGACGTCATATGCTCAAATTACTATATAGATTCGGTAAATTTTGATATTTTCTGAATTAATAACATTAACTTTATGCGAAAGACGATTATACAGTCAAGAAATAGCATAAAAGATGCCACACACTTGCGCTGTCTAAGAAAGAAGTAAACAATTAAAAGAACCGCGCATTGGGCATTAGTACCGAATGGTAATTGACGCATTTCGCGCAAGATCATTACAAACTTCCCGTTTACCATCGATTTTCGTTATACCAATGTATATAGCTATCCAAAAATTACAGTCCCGATTTCTCCGCCGAAAAGTGGTACCTAGCGCCAGTACAGCCTGGTCTAACGCGAGCCTAAAGAGGACCCACTTTATAAGAGTAATGGTATGAGTCCCTATTGACCAAGTGAAATCAGTATAGCAAGGACCACAGGGAAATAAGTTACGAAAAGTCATCAGTCTAGACTTTTCCAGTGTTTTTGACTGAAAATTTTTTGACTTCATTACTTATTTCTTTTGCAGGAGTTCCAATTGTCAAAAGCAACAAACACAATATGCATGGATTCATCTTCAATATAAATTCAAAAATTGACATAATTCATGGAACTTCTCTTGTCTCATTTCATCCTGTTAAGAACGGAGACAAGTTTAGAGCAAGCGGACGGGTGCTATACGGATTGAATGGTGGAGAAGTTATTGATGTTGCCAAGAGAAATCGTTTTCGATCGAAGGTCCGCCTTTTTCGCACATTGTTGGCAAAGAAGGCTGTTGTTCTATTGCGACTGTTGAACCAAAATCAATATAGTTATAGCGTAGAAATTGCTGCTCTTACAAACTTTAAAGATAACTTAGACTCTTTGCACAGTGAGATAATGGAGACCTTGAAAGATCCTTCTGGTGACTATGAAAAGGTTTATAGTTTGATGACCCATGTAAAGAATCTTGCTGATTTCGGAAATGATATTGCATCAGCAGTGAGTCAGGTGTCCAATTCAGAGAAGCATCTTGTCAGAAAAATGAAGATTCTGCGTAATCTGAAGATATTCAAATTGGCACTGAAGAAATGCAGCGAGATGAAAGCCATGCCTGAATCGACGAGAGTTTCGGAAAGTTTTTCAGGATTGGATATCAGTTACTTTGGAAAGCTTTGCTTTCAGGCAATTTGCTTCGAAAACATGAACGTTTCAATCCAGGACCATGTATGTTTTAAAGACGGAAGCAAATGTGATTCAAACTTTCTGGTAGTATCAGCTTTGTTTTCCCAAAGGCAAACCATTGCAAGCCAGTTCAACGTGACCAAAGGTAGCATGCTGCATGCTGTGATTTCCAAAAGTAAATATCATTTCAATGTTACTATTCCAATCAAAGTTAGGCTATTTAGCACAGAATTATCAACGATACTAACAATAAATGCTGAGGAAATATCTTTCCGAATACCCCAATTCAGCATAGCAGAAAGACTTAACTTTGACATGAAGGTCGCAGCAATAAACTCCAAGAACTCTGTTTGGCAAAATGTGGTTTTCGTTATGTCTGGAATAGCATTAAACACTTCTAACTTGCCCAGTGAACTTGAAAGCATGATAAACTCGTACATTAGCGAAACAGCAAAGCTGATAACATCAAGGCATGCTAATGCTTCTGGTAGAGTTTCCAAGCTGAAAAGCGTGCTGAGGAATTGGAACGCTAATCTTACCACAACAAGAGCAATTTTTTATGAGCTGAAGTTGGAGTTGGCCAAATCTCAGGCAGCATATAAAACATCTTTGACAAACTTAAATAAGACGAAATTGACCTTCAATTCGTACAGTGTCAAAAACAGATTCTTCGATGATATTCAGACAGACTTGGTCACACTGTTTCCACTCGCAAATTGCACCAAATCGTGCATTTCCGTTCCTGTTTGCCAAGTATGTCAAAAACCAGTAAGAGTAGATGCTAATATATTAGAATGTAAGCTCGTCGAAAAAGAATCAACTACAACGGTAGCCAAGACAGTACAATCGAAATGCCCAGTAACAAGTTATCGATATAAGGCAATTTATACTGGAACATGCGACAACGGTTCTCCGGAAGTTGCCATTATTAATACTGCAACTGCAGTTGGAACGGTAATTGGATCGGCCTTGGGTCCAGCTGGCAGTGCAATAGGTGCAGTAGTTGGAACAATCGTTGGAGCAGTTGTTGGTTCTTTCTTGAGTTTATTTCATTCATGTGACACCACGTACAAGACTGTCAGAGAGGTATGATATTTGAAAATGCTTCCTTTCTTGAATATCTTCCAGAGTCAGTCACTTAATTAAAACATTGGAACAAATCATGCATTGTGTTAGACCACAACTGGAAATACCTTTGCTTTACTTTTGTGTCAGTAGAAGAATACTGATTCATTCATCGTTGTTTACTCCCAGAATTAATTCCAAATGTTGACTATTGTACTTTTAAAGATTCAGCAAACAATATGCAATTAGATTTCTATTGTTGTCAATAAAAATGGAATTTGCTGACGTCAGCATTCTTAAATGATGACGTCACTTGGGCCGCCATTTTGGGTCATTTTGGGTCATTTTGAAGTTTTTTCCAACGGATTTTGTTAAAAATGCATAGAATTGCGTTATGCAATAATTTAAAAGCATATTGAGCCAATTATTAGCAATTTATGGCAGAAAAACACAGTTTTTAGTTTGACGGCATCAATTTTTGTCATTTTCTTCAAAAATAACAGTTTAAAAACACCTCTATGCATCATATTTGAATTGGAAATGAATAATACGCCAAATAAGAATGGAAAAAGTCATTCACATTACCTTTATTCCGTTTTTAGAACAAATAAGCCGGAAAACCATATATTTTGACAATTTCCTGCATTATGACGTCATAGTGACGTCACCTAATGAGGTGGCCACGCCCAAAACTACCAATCGGCTAAGAATAGTTAGGACTACGCCCTTGCCAAGTTTCAATGATTTCCCATTAGTCTACGGCTATTTATAGAGGGGGGTGGAAAACACCCCCCCCCCCCGGCTATGTTAGATCATAAAAAGCCCGGTAGGATTAGGGCTAAAATAGGGTCCCACTCACATTCATGTCCATGCATGAGTGAATATCAAATTCATCACAAACATTCGGGTTTACTACCAACATATTAAACAAAGCATGCATTGTGTTCGAGAGCAAAACAACTGTTGCTTATTAATTTTTATCGCTTAGAAGCAAGTCATTCAAATGGTATTGCGGTATTGGTATCAATATATTGTTTTCACATAGATTGCCTGCAAAGCAGGATTTTCAATCTCACTTGGAGCTGCAGTCACTTGGATCTCACTTAACTACAGGGTGTCCAGAAAAATTGTTCGACCGTTTGATTAGATATTAGATATAAAATGATAGAATACACAGGCTTCTTGTTAGATAAGCCTGTTCCTAAGATAAATTTGATTTTGACGCCAGAATCTTGCAAATCCGCTAAGAATTCAAGGAGTTACAATCTCCTGAAGTTCAAGTTTGTGCGAAAGCTGAAACCAGACGCCCCTAAATTGCATATTGTACGAAAGTAGAATCTCATTTATTCAAAGCAAATCAAATGGAATTTCAGAAGCTCATATCTCCGTGAATATTTAGCTGATATCAAAACAGCAAATTTTAGATTAAAATACAGCAAATTTTAGATTACAAAACAGCAAATTTTAGATTACATAACAGAAAATTTTAGATTACAAAACAGCAACTTTTAGATCACAGAACGTCAAATTTTAGATATCAAAACAGCAAATTTTAGATTACAGAACAGCAAATTTTAGATTACAAAACATCAATTCTTAGATTACAAGAGAAATTTTGCAACTGGAAATGAAAACGAGGTTATTGATTGTGCTTTTCTGTTCATAGACACATTACATAAGTCCCTCTAACTTTCGCTGTTGTTGTTGTTGATATCGCTTCAGTCGAGGGACTTGTAGCCTTACGCTTCTGAAAACGGCCACTGAGCACAAATTTTTGTGCGACCAATCAGAGCGCAGTATTTCACAATTAGAATACCTATCGTATTTTTTAAGCCAATCAAATTTGTCAAACAGCTTGCTATGTTGGGGTTATATGATTTACCCATTTCTTTGGATTTACCGGACCAACATTTGGTAGATGTTATTAATGGCATCCAGTGCAGTCGCAGTTAGCGAATAACCAGAAGATAACTTCAAAATTTGTCCTTGAGCTGTTTGAAATGCTGTTTTACCAGCAGTGTCTCAAAGAAGAAGGAGTTGATGTTTGCCTTGTTTGTAAATGATGAGTGGTCTAAGCCTGGATAATATGTATCTGCGGAGGAAAAATTGTTTAGTACTGCGGAGGAGATATCGAAAAAACGAAGAGAGAAGAAAGAGAGAAGAATATTTTAATATTTTCATTTTACTATTTTCGTTCTTTCGATATCTCCTCCGCAGTACTAAAGAATATTTCCTCCGCAGATGCATATTATCCAACGCTCCTACATAGAAGCACACCAGCAGTGTCTAACTACCCATGGTCTAAGGTTGTTTTGCACTTCGCAAATGCAAGCTTTTAGCCTTGCAAATACCCTTTGATTGACTGTATCCAATGTGTGACGAAGGTTCCTTTTCCTACAGGAAATATTTAGGCAAGTTGACTGCACAAAGATTATCGAAGAAAGCCGCAGAATAACCTGGAAAGAGTCTATCTGTGATAACCAAAAGTTAGAGGTCATATCAGGTTTTAGTACCCCAACAGAATGCAACTGTTTCGACAACAAGTGCATAACTGTGCAGGATCAGATCTGCGCTGTCAACAACGAAATTGTGAGAAGAAATAGAAGTGAATACGTGCGCACACAAATGAACAAAGCTGGAAATTATAGCAACAGTTATGAAAACTTGCAAGATGCTGAAATGTATGTCGAGTCTAATCATACCAGTTTCATAGAAGCCGAAAGCCGATACTTGGCTGCCGAAGGAAACTACGAGAAAGCAGCCGCAAAAGTGAAGCAATTGAAGCTGGAAATAAAATTAGTGAATAGAACCATGAACAATTTCAATGACAATTTCGCACTTGAAAGGTGTCTAGCTAACATTGCAAGGAAAACAACAGAAAAGCCTCTCATTGTCAAAAAGATTGAATTTCAGTCAAGAGCTGGTACAAGAGAAGAGCTTTTACTGAAAGTTACAGTTGTGAGGTCAGATCAGGGGTATGTCACTGAGAAGAACTTTTTATTGAACCTTGGCGATATTGTATTCTCGATGAAGCAAGGCGCTATGTTGATTGCGAAGGAGGCGTTTTGTCTACATAGATTAAGGAAGAGACGCTCGGCTGAAGGATCCTTGCTAATAATGCGCCAGAATCTAGGGACGAACTTTGCGCAACAATCCACACAAGTAGAAAAGAACGCTACCATAGCTGAACGGGCTTGTCTTGTGTCCAGCATGATATTCTCATTTCTAAAAAGAAGCTTTGATGATCTCTCTAATAACATAGCTGCGATAGAAATGCGAAAGCTTTACAGCAAGCAGTCATGGGAAACGGCACAAAAGCTACAAGCTGGCAAACTAGGGACAGGCCAAAATAAACTTATTCAGTCATTGAAGAATCAGCTAGAGGAAGATAACAGAACACTGACTGCTGAACATATTCTCGAAGACTGGGTTGATGATATGGAGATATCAACAGCTGCGTATAACTTCACAAAGTGTATCGGCTTTGAAGATTGTGTAAGAGAGTCACTACGGCAGATAGTTCAACTGCCTAGTCTGATCCTTACCAGCCAAGAAAGATTTCAACAAAACATTAGAGATGCAGAAGCAGCATTTTCAATTCTTCTTGAGGCAAATATCATGTCATCACTAAAACTAGCTGCAGCAGAGTTGAAGCAATATTTACTAATGATTCAGGATTCGTCTGCATTCTGTGCAAAGCCTCCAACAGCAAGCCTAGACACACCAAAAGTTGTTGAGAGGAGCACCGGGAGTGATTTAAAGCTGCAATGTATACATCCATCTAGCTTACCTAACGTCACGTACAGCTGGACAAGAGATACTATTCCTTTGTTATCGGAAGATGGCAATGTGCTTCGGTTAGTCATCGATAAAGAAAAGAATGGTGCATATAAATGCATTGTTTCTAGCATTGCTGGTATAGGCACATCGCAAGAAACACTTGTTATCACCAGAAACAAGCCTAAATTGATCTCTCAGCCGAGTGATTTTCAGTACTATACGACAACGTCTAAACAAATAACACCACGTTTTGCATGCAACGTAACAGCAGATCCACCAGCCAATGTCTCCTGGTTTTTCCAGCCTTTCAACTCAAATAGTACTACTAAGCTAGGTTTCAAAGAACTGGTTCTAGATATTCCAAGGCCAGTTGCTTCTGATGCAGGTTTCTACTTCTGTAAAGCAGAAAACAAGGCTGGCTCGACTGAAAGCAGAAAAGCAAGGCTGGACGTTCTAAAGAGCAAAATCTCCAACCAAGGATTTATGATGACCTATGATTTACCAGAATTTGTTGCTGGCATCCAAGATAAAGAGGCATACAAGGATAGATTAGCTACATATGCTCGATTGTCAATAAATCAATACATCAATGTATCTTTAAAAGATCAACCTGAGGGTCCTGTCAAAGTCTTCATCAACGTAACTGAAATATTGGATACGGAAAGAGACTCCCGTGAGAATTCTGATATTGATTTTTTGAGGAGAGTCTCATTATCGCGTAGAGGTTTAGGGATGTCTTTGCAAAACATTGCCCTAGGATTGAGAAGCAACAACACGAGAGAGGAAAATGCTGCTATAGATGAATCTACACGCATTACCATAAACAAAAATTTGTGCTTGCCTGGCTACGTTTTGCATGAGAACGGATTCACATGCGGTAAGTGTTCAATTGTTATGCAGGGTGTCCCCAGAACAGTTGTGCATTGTATGTGAGACAGCTGTGGAGGAGCTTTGCCTAATTTGTCGCAATGATTTTATACAGTCGCATGGAATAGGCTACAAGTTAGAGTGTGAGACTGTGTTGAGTCAATCTGATAAATCTGTAGCTGATTCGTGGCACTCGAAAGGCAAAACAGTTTGTTGCTTTAACCCTATTTTGGATGGGGGGCCCTAGTAGACTTTTTTTTAACTCTGCCACGAGAACAATTATGGCCCTGAAACTTTCTGATATTTGCTGCTACTAATTGTGCAACGACTCAAGAAGTTTTATGAAAACATTTTAACAAATGAGGGGCATGAGGGGAGGGAGACAATTTTCTGGAACTGACTCTGTCAAAATCGCAAATTCGCTATATCACTATAATTTGATCGCTATAATCGCTATATTTTGCAGAGATATTTTGCAGGGAAGTGTTATTTGATGTAATCTATCATAATTGTCATGTTTGGATGGAAATCGTGCTTCAAATTAAATTTTATCGCATTTTTCCTGATTTTGACCGATTATACCACTTTTCTTGACCACACCAAGAAAAGTGCTGACGCAAGCAATAACGACGGCTAATTTTAGGTTAATGTTTATATCCTTATAAAGTACATGCCTGGGGCTTTAAGCACACCAAATCTAGCTGCTCTATCTATTTTCAGTCAAGAGTTAGGTGGGGGGGCTTTTTTGCCCCCCCCCCCAACCAAAATAGGACGTGTCAGATAGCCCAACCACTATAGGGTTAAAACAAAATATCCTCTGTTAAGCGATGCTAGCCTGTACGAAAATACAAGGCCGAGGAATAGCTTTAATCGTTTTAGATCATTTTAGGGTATTTTAGAGTATCTGCATCAATAATTATGGGTTTGAATGAAACGATGACGAACTGGTATAAATAAATTATGAACAAGAGATATAAATTATTAGCTTTAAATGGATATCATATGGCCGATTTTTAATTTGTGATACAATCTAGTTGAATTATAAAAGAACTTATCAAATTGCCAATGGTAAGGAAACACTACAAGTTTCCTCAATCATGACATCATAGTGATGTCATGGATGTAATGAAGAATAAAAAGAGCCTCTTGTGTACATTTTGTTACTTTACACTATTATACCAAGTTTCGTCCTCGTATCTGCAATATTGACGACTTTATGGAGGGGGAACTTTGTGCCCCTCCCATCCGGCATTACAAGGGTCCAAAGAGCTCGGTATTAATAGGTTTGATAACTGTATTTTAATCCAACAGTTCAATGTCCTGCCGGAACTTTCCAACAAGACGAAAGTTGTGTCAATTGCAGCATCGGAATGTTTCAGTGGAAAGCAGGACAAATATTATGTCTCCCTTGTAATGATTCATATGTCACAACTGAAGTTGGCTCAGTAAATGAATTTCAGTGCGTTCCACACGGTGAGTTTTGAAATCCTAAGCTTAAAGGCAGTATTTCACGCATTTGATTGGGTGATAATGACAATACAAAAGAATAGGAATTTCGTTTTTTAATAAAATGCCTTTTTATGAAAGCTTTTTGTCATAATGGCCTATAATAGCAATAAACCGCTAACATTCACCCATAACTATGGCAAATCTCCTTAAAGCAGAGGAGACCTATAACATGGACACAATTCATGAAAAATAACCCATAACCAGGGCAAATATTGCAAATCAACCCATAACCCGGGCAGGCACATGCATACCTGTCCCCCTATAGGAGTCCCCCCCCCCCGTCTTTGAACCGCTCATTCTTGCAGGCACTTCTGTTGAAATCAAAGAATCAATGCCCATCTTCCCCCATCTCAAGATCCATTCAACAACAATTGTATCCATGGTATCATTGTTCATCAGATCACCCATGAAAGCCGTTTTGTGACAATGATTAAAATCAGACAAATCGACATTCCACAAGACAAAGACAAAAAGAGAGACTCGTCGCAAGTCCATATTTTGAAATACCGTTGATCGTACGGTCAGGCCATTTTCTGGATGCTCTGCAGAAATAAATTTTTGAAACTTTAGAATTTACCAACGAACTACCGGGTGTTCCAAAACCCAAGTACTCCCGTTTGAAAAATCACTAACATTTGAATACATGACTGATCTTCCATTTTCTTTTTTACCAAGTAGACCAAGACCAAATTATTTTCCCAGACATAGCTGATCTTGTAATTGGCTTGAAATTAGCAAATTTAGCTCTTTTTAGGGCTACCTGGTTTTGAATCATACTGCAAAAAGGCTGTATGCTTGCCAGATCAATTTCTTTGAGCATACAATGCTTCTAGTTTGGTAATAAATGACAGAAAGAAATGCACACTATCATTGGAGACTTCGATGACGATGAAAAATCTGAAAATTTTGACTGTTAGGCAAGATTGGGCATTTTGCTTAACAAGTATAATTACATTTTTGAACGTGTAATTTTTCTACCTCGTTGCATCAAAAAGCAAACATTTTAGCATTTATTAATATTTTTTGGTCTTAGATAAAACAAGTCAGAAAGAAAATATTATCAAAGCTTTGATAATCAATTTTTGGTGATTTTTTGAACAGGAGTACTTATTTTGGGACACCGGGTACCATTTTGAAAATTACCTAAATTGACAAAAAATACTTCTACCTTGTAGCTGTTGGAATAGCTATTTTTCCACCCAGTAGATTGACTTCTAATTCAAAGATGTTTTAAATTTCAGTCTTGAAATCAGCAGATGTTATATTCGTTGTTGATAAGTCCTGGAATATCAGGATGTATGACTGGAGAAAAGTGCTGAAGTTTCTTGAGAAGAGCATCAAAGAACTAAACATTGAAAAGAACGATGTAAGAGTAGGAATTGTCACCTTTGATTCATACACAATGATTTGGTTCCCACTGCACAAATACTCAACGGAAAGCATTCTTCGTCGATTGCATGGCATTTCGTATCACGCAGGCCTCACATTGACTTATGCAGCGTTGAATCTGGTGGAGCAGGATTTACACGTTAAATACCGCGCGGACAGAAACCAAGTTGCAATCGTGATGTTAGGTGGGCCGTCTTCATACTTTGGAGGAAGCACTGGCTTTTTCTTAACACGCCGCGCGGCCATGCGGCTACATGATGCTGGTGTTCACGTTGTAGCGGTTGGCGTTAGTAAAAAGGTTGATTCTGCTGAGTTAAAGGCGATTGCATCATATCCAAAGTTAGACAATGTGATCCAGTTGGGAAATTTTGATCAGCTGACAGAAGCTTCCAAAAAGATCCTTGGAATGGCTCCAAAAGGTAATATATGTATGTATGTATGTATGTATGTATGTATGTATGTATGTATGTATGTATGTATGTATGTATGTATGTATGTATGTATGTATGTATGTATGTATGTTTGTATGTATGTATGTATGTATGTATGTATGTATGTATGTATGTATGTATGTATGTATGTATGTATGTATCATTTGCCACAATTACAAGTATTTAACAAGTTATATAATATAAAAATAGATACAATACAATATAAAATGTTAAAAACGTAAAGGAAAAACGCCCCTAATTACAGTGGCAGGGATAGCATTAAAAGGTCAAGATGACCTTAATTCCATAATGGTCCCCTTAGAAGTGCTGGTACAGCGAAAAACGTAAGAAAAAAATATATACAAAACTGTAGTTTGTTTTCGGTATAAAACATGGTTTATAAGACCATACCATGATCGGGAGAGATGATGACAAGTCTTAATAGAAGACATATATGTTATCTTCCTCTTTTGTATGTTTTGGAAAAGTTCTCTTTGATCTTATGTAATGTATCTATCTTATATCTTATGTAATTGATCATAATAGGGCCTTTGCAACTAGCATGGTTTCTGAATACATCCTTTTATGGTAACAGTCCACTGAAATTATCTTTAACAATAAGATGGCACATGCAAAGCTAGCCTCACTACATAAGGACCCTCTAGTTACGCTCATCTTATTGAGTTGAATTGCTGTTGTTGTTGTCGCTCCACTGAGGCTCTCTGTTGACCGAAGCGCCATCATCAAGTCAAAGAGCACAGGGAAACGAGAGACTCCAGGTAATAAGTCTAATGCAAAGCGGGGTGAGTGGCCGATCGGCTTATACAGTTTCCGTCAGGTGACTGAAGTTAAGCTCGGTCGAGTGAGATCAAACACTGGATGGGTGATCTCGGAGACTTGACCTCGCAACTCACCTCGCAGTCCTTCGGAAGGGACGTTAAACTAGGGGTCCCATGCCTGGATGCGGCATGCATTGTGGGCTTAAATTAGCTTTAAGTAGCGAGGAATACCTCCTGCCCACTCAAAATAAATTACTGAAAAAAGTCATTCCGGTTGAAAAGGCCCCTTTAAAAAGTTCTTTTCCATATTTTTTGCTAACATCTGTAGGTAATTTTATGACTCCAAGTAGCTTATCCAACAGTGTCCTGGTCTTTCTCTCGATGTAAGAATACATTGTGATTGCTGTAGCCTGGAATTGCAGATAGTTGTGGGCTCAAAAGCGGCTACCTGAAATCTCTCTGCAACCTTTTTTTCTTTTTTCTATGTATATTTCTACGTAATATTCGAAGGAAGTTGTAGAATTTAATCTTCTAAACAAATTTCAAAGATTGATAAAGATGTGATTTATATTGATATATTGGAAACTACAATCTTGGACGTAAATTACTGGACTTCTGCTGGACCTTTCATTCCCCCCCTCCCCCCTTTCAGGCTTGATGGGAGCAGAAACCTTTCCACGAAAATCTCATGTCAGACCAACATTGATAGGTGGGGGAGGGGGAAAATTGAGTGCTAGCCCTATTTTAACTGGGGGGCGTTTTTCACCCCCCTGTCGGATTTTTTTTAATAGCTCCCAAACGATGCCACCTACAATGCTGAAACTCCTTGACTTCTCCTAAAATTTAGTTGGCAATCAGAAAATAGAAATTTCAATACCTATTGTTTGACCACGTGACCACCACATGCCCATATTTGGAGAGTGGTCACAAAGAAATTCTTTAAAATGGCCTTAATTTCTTCATTTGTCACTAAATCTCAACAATATATATACCATTCGATTCGTCTCAATGAGTACGTTCATTTGATATATAATTTATTCATATTTGCTGACATCAGCAGTTTATTATTTCTATGACGTCATCAATCTTTATGACGTCATATTCCTAATGAATGAGAAATTTTTCTTGCAAAACTGATGGAATTACCTCAAATATTGATGAAGGTACTTGATTTCACCAATAATATGCGAAATTAATGGTTTTTAATCATAATTATTGAGCTAACAATTTTTCAATGAATCAAATTTTCATTATTTCATTAGTTAATTTATTAGAAACCACAAATATCCGTATGAAACCATATGAAACTACAAATTAATGATATCAAGCAGGTATTTGGATGGTTTTTTGCCAATTTTATCTAGCTACTAGGAAGTTAAGCGCGAGCTTCGCTCGCGCTTCAACATTCCTAGCTCCTGCGGAGTGCTGTTAGATGTAGTAAATCACATATCGAGTAAAAGCAGACTACTTGAGTGCCATATTATTTTATCAAATTCAATCAAATGCGACATATTAAAACTGCGTTATAGTTAGGCGTATACGGTAGCCTTTGAGACGGCTGAAGATGTAACAGATAGGTTTCAAACACTGCAAAGAATATAAAAATTTCATGACAATTTTTCAGTTGGAAACTAAGAGGAAAGGGACAATTTTCTCTGATTTCTGATGCAAGAAACGGGTGGGGTCGTATCGTAATTAATCGCACCTTTTCTTCGGAGAGAACCCGCTGACAGAGCATCAGTGCATGCTTGCTGTTTATAGTTTATATTTACCTGTGTGTATCTCGGCACGGAGACGTACCCGAAGCCGCCATCTTACCAGAATCTTCCATTTCACCTTTCCCGTGAAAAGTTGCTATAATCCTCCATTTTTTTTCATTCGCATTATCTGTTTAAAACCAGGCTAGCCTCAGTCGTACGTAATCTTTTGGCGCCTAAACACTCACTACTCCCCCCCCCCCCCCTCCCCAAGGCCGGCGGGTACAACAAAACACAAACTAACCAAACAATTAGCGAAATTCGAATTCTGGTCTTCCTAGAACCATGCTTTTGTGCACTGGGTGTTCCGTTTTGTCTTTCACAATTGATATTTGCATACGAAAACTCCTGATGAGCCTCCATTCCGTTTAATTATTATCATTATTATTATTGTTTTATAATTTGTATCATTATTATCATTAGTCTTATTTTACACGTTTAAAAGAAGGTGGTTTTAATAGCATACGCCCTACTGCTACTCTCGTTTGTGGGGAATTGCGAAGCAATTTGTGGCGGTGAAGTTCCTGTTTAAACAAAACACTTCAAACACAAACTCGAAAAATGGTCTAACATCAAAATAACGTTTATGGTTCCTCATGACAAGCTGGGAGCCAAAATCCGCCACAGTTGTCATGTGCTCCTGTTTCCAGTAGGAGCCCAAATTCAGTATTTCGAGTCGAGGCCCATCTCCCCCGCACCAAATTCAGTGTTTCAAATCGGAGCCTATCTCCTCCGCATGCACGCAGCAAAAAATCACGAGGCCCATCTCCTTCGTTGGGGACCGCGTTTATAGGTAAGGATAGAGCCCCTGGCTTGTAGGCCCATCTCCCGACAGACAGGCTAGGTCGAGGCCCAGCTCCCTCCATGGCTCACCAGTGGCTATTGGGGCCCAGCTCCCCCGACACCACACTCGAGGCCAAAATTCCTCGAGTTTCTATTCTATTAGGTTACTGGCACCTCACAGTCGCGAGGCATTTCCATTCCCCACACATTTGCACATCATGAGATTTATAATGGAAATAGAATTGAGATTTATAATGGAAGTAGAACGAAGATTTAGAATGTATTAGCTGCAAATTATGTTGTGGATGATCTGACTGGTGAAAGATAAGATTCCTTTTTGGGCCTGTTTACCTTGATTTTCTGGAAGGGGAGAAATTAAAGCAAATGTGCAATGGTAAATAGGCTCCTCTATAAATAGAATAAAGAAATAACTCAGACACAGCATTGTCTCTTAGCAAGATAAAAATCTCATTCTTAGGCTACCCTTTGTTGACATTGTGTGCAACTTAGATTTGAATGGGATATTTTTAGATTTTCCTGCTCTCTGCAAATGCAAGCTTTTAACCTTGCACAAACCCTTTAAAGTGAATGAACGGAGCTGAGAGGAGGTCATCTATAAATAGGGCATTGAAAACTCCTACGCATGTTATTGTTCCTCTTGCTAAACAATATCCATGATCGTTTCGAAATCATCAAATACAATAGGTTAATAATAGAATACCCAGACTCCTTCCGCGCGGGGCTTTTATCTCCGTTGATTCTCTTTAAATTTTAGTGAGAGGAAGATTTTACTTCGGTTAATTTCGACCCTGGAAATCACTAAATTCTTAACTTGTTTATCTTTTAATGCATCTCATTACGATTTGCAAATCACGGCGTCTAATTGATCCCCTTGCCAACCAATAAATTTCATTGGCTCCTATCTTCTGCAGATCTTAGAAAAATCTGCTTCGCGAATCATAAATTATCCCCATTGTCAGTAATTTGAGGATAGGCAGTTCTTTCGTAATAGCTTATTTTCAACACGTATGGCAGTAGGCAACCAATCATAAGCCCGCTCAATGGTGCGATTCTGGGTCAACCAATCAGCCTTTCGCAAATGCCTAATCACGACACGTGATGATCCTCTGTCTCTCTCATCTCAAATACTAATGCACTGTACATTCCCTCTCACCTTTGAGAAATATTCGAACTGTACTGCCACGAGATAAAGCCTTGTAGATCAGGCTACGAATGAGGTACGGGTCACTTCTAAGCGGAGAAATTTAGATGGGCATTTTGAGGTACCTATGACCCTAGGCATCTTGGAATGTGATGGTGATCAGCGATCTGTTGGGGTTTAAGGGGTTAAATCGGGGGTTAAAGTTTGACCACTATGAGCAAGCACCTCTGCGGAGGAGAAACAAGGTTTTCCTTTTAAATGACGCGCGGGCTGACTTAGATCGGACCAAATTAAGCTCATAACCACTGTATAAAGGAGTTAGATGCTGAAGGATAATTAAAAGCTTCTCGAAACAATGGTCACGTGACATGAAATCACCCTTTTCCTTATATGGTAACTATCAATAAATGGCCAAATGTGTTACGAAAAGAGGAAAATGCGATTGGCATAACTTCCATATTTTACTTGGAAGTACTTGCACCATGGGCAACATACCAAATACAACGTAATGACTTAAAAGAAAGTATCTCTGATACTCCGTGTCACTATTGTCGCCATTTTCGTCGCAATCATCAAAGGAAGTGTCATCTTCCACTCTACCAGCAGTTCTTCAGTTCTTCAGCGAATGCACTCTCAGTCCACTTGATTTCAAATGTTCTTTCTGTATCATTAGAGTGTGACTCCTTTTCTGTGGAATCCTAGTCCAAGAGCCAAGTATACATTTGTCTTTCTTTGAACTTTTGAAAAAAACTATCACCAAGATGTGTATATCAGCTGATTGTAACTTGATGGTTCCCTTTGGCTCCTTCTCCAAGGCAATGCAAAAGTAAATCGTTTTCTTGGTTGGTAGTCAGCATTTTTGCATTCGTTCCATTCGACGACATTATTTTAGAGCACTGGTTAGGAAAACATTTCTGCGCAACAAAGAATATTGAGGGTTTTTTGACGATTTATAGAGATCGTTTCGAAAATCAAATTGATCAGTCAACTCTTATTTTCTTCATTTCTAAAAGCCCGTTTTGATTCAGCTGGATGACTAATTATCCTGCTAAAGCAACGTCTCTTACTTCATTCACTTGATGTGACAGGGTGCTCTTGGTACGTGTCTGGTACTATATCTATACTTTCATATCTACTTGGTAAAGTTTTTAGGAACTTTCATGTTAGTAGGACCAGGGGCGGTCAAGTACTGTAAAATATTTGACCCTATGTTTTTCCAAAGAAATTGGAAAAAATAACCGGTTAATTTATCAGACAGTACAACTTTCCTGCCCAAAACAACCAGTTTTTGGGACAAAGGTGAAATTTTAAAACCAGTCTTCCTACTCCATTAATTTGTGACAAAAATTACGTTTTCTAACCTCCCATCTAATCAAAATCCTACAGTTTACCTGAAAGCTGGTTCTACCTTTGTCCGCCAAATTTAAGCACAAAAGACCAGTATTTCAAATTTTCAGTACGCGGTTTTACCTTTGTCCGCTAAATCTACGCAAAAAGACCAGAAAATCCAACTTTTCACCACAGTGGTTCTACCTTTGTCCTGTAAATTTCTGAAAAAGAGACCAGGATTTCAATTTTTTTCACCACAGCGCTTACACCTTTGTCTGGCAACCGCTTTTGGGACACATACTTTCATGGCTACAATTACTACTTGCTTTCCAAAACAGTATTTGGTCGAAACTACCGGTTTTTGAAGCAAACATCGTCAGTGATACATCATTTTAGAATTGTCCGCCAAATTAAAGATAAACAAAGGTGGTGCAAAATGTTTTCTTGAACTATCGGTTTTCGGACAAAGGTGGAACCATCATTCCTAGTGTGACATGCCAGCCCTTGGTATGACTCAAAGCATTTACAGACGACGATTACATCTCTTCCTTTTCTTTGAAATTGCAAATTAGCATGTTGGAGTGGGGCTGCTAAAAATTTATGAGCCATAGGGTCATCTCGTTGGGTATCAAAGAAAGAGTAATAGAAGAACTTGCTTAATGTGCTTAAATTTGATATAGATGTTGTTAGAATAATGTGAAGATCTGTTGTAAGAAGCTTTTCGACAGAAAGTACCTCATTGAAAACAAAGTAGTAGATCATCGCTGCTTCCTGCATACCAATAATCGTTGCGACTGTTTACTTTACGTGCAAATGTTATCGCGAGAATCAGGAACCTCTCAGACCAAAGAATGTTTATATGGTACCCGATATATCTCAGCATGGATGGGAAAGAACATTTTGAAATCAAGTGGACTGAGAGTGCATTCCCAGAAGACATTGAAGAACTGCTGGTAGAGTGGAAGATGACATTTCCTTTGATGATTGCGACGAAAATGGCGACAATAGTGACACGGAGTATCAGAGATACTTTCTTTTAAGTCATTACGTTGTATTTGGTATGTTGCCCATGGTGCAAATACTTCTAAGTAAAACATAGAAGTTATGCCAATCGCATTTTCCTCTTTTCGTAACACATTTGGCCATTTTATTGATAGTTACCATATAAGGAAAAGGGTGATTTCATGTCACGTGACCATTGTTTGGAGAAGCTACTAATTATCCTTCAGCATCTAACTTCTTTATACAGTGGTTTTGAGCTTAATTTGGTCCGATCTAAGCCAGCCCGCGCGTCATTTAAAAGGAAAACCTTGTTTCTCCTCCGCAGAGGTGCTTGCTCGGAGTGGTCAAACTTTAACCCCCGATTTAACCCCTTAAACCCCAACAGATCGCTGATCACCATCACATTCCAAGATGCCTAGGGTCATAGGTATCTCAAAATACCCATCTAAATTTCTCCGCTTAGAAGTGACCCGTACCTCATTCGTAGCCTGGTCTATTGGTCATGTAGGAAGAATTATCGTCTATATCTGGTCACGTGGCGTAAAATTTATTGAATGTATTCATTTGCGATTGAGATCTTCCTGCCACGTGACCATAATAAGATTGGGCACGTAGGAAAAAGTTTTGGCATAACGGAATACCCAGACCCAGGACCAGTAGCACCGGACCCTAACGGACCAGACCCTAGGGGAATATCCATTCCTTTCCTTCCAGCGCGTTTGTTTGCAATGGCGGCCAACACAGAAGCTTCGCTCCATAGTAAGATAAGGCAGTCACTTCTCTGCTGTAAGGAAGTCCTACCTTCTGGATGCCACAACAAACGCAAAAATGCATGGTATATTAAATCATATTAAATCAGCAGACAAACTATGATCCAGCATCAAGCCATTGCCCAATGGGCCTAAGCATTTAACTACATGTCCTAAATATTTTACCTTTCAACCTTGCTTGGTGTGATTCAAGTAGTTGCAATGACGTCGTGATGCCAGCCACGTTGTATTCCATCTCCACAATCTCAATTTCTGGACTTGATTCTGGCTTCTCCATGCTCTTTAAAAGTTTGGGACTCCAAAATAATTTAGCAGGCAGCTTTTTGAAAACATATCTGTTCATAATGTTTATTGTGAAGGTGGCAATTGGCAGATATATGGGGTAAGGCGATTACGAAAGAAAGAGTGACAATTTTGGGAATTTTAATAGAACCATTCTCTCAAATCACGCACTGACCCGGGCATTGACCCCACTTGTCTTTGGTAAATCCCATGATCACAATATTGCATCTCAAAATGTGCATTTGTGTGCATTTGTTTTCTTGTATCATGTATGTGCATTCACCTATTTACGGGGCCGTAGGAAGCAGCTTTTGATTGGGGGATTGTTCTTAGAACAATAGAGAACAATACATCTAAATAATACTTGTGGCGTGGCACCATTGTTTTCAAAATTATTGGGGGGCTTAAACCCCCTTGCCCCCCCCCCCCCGCTTCTTACGGGCCTGCTTTTTTATAGGGAACAGCTCATAAGAAACAGCTAATCAGAAACAGTAGGCTAAAATTTTCGAAAAATACTACCCCACCACCAGTATCAAAATGCTAAGAAACTTTCGTAATTTTCATTCAAAATTACTATTACTGTTGCTATTACCATACTGTACAGTAAAAACCCGCATATAAGAACCTAGTGGATTAAGAACCTACAGGCTGAAATTTTGCAATTAAACCCCAATTATATAAGAACCCATTCAGCCTGGAATTTAAAATGGGTTCTTATTTTTAGAGAGCATGGGGGGGGGGCCTTATTCACAACAGAAGTCTGTGGAAGAATAAAAAATATTTATATTACCTGATGAGAAGCTTTTGAAAGATTTTCTCTGGATTATATAAACATTTCTGATTCTTCCACAAATTTCTGTCGGGGAATATATCTCATAAGCTCAACTAATGTGAACTGACAGTAAATAATAGGCCTGAAGTTTGAATCTGAAGAAAATAAATTCCTGAAAGCCATGAATAAAATAAGAACCAATTTAAGAACCTGAACAGCCTCATTTCCCACTAAATACCCAAAACATAAGAACCTAGTTAGGCTGACTTGCAAAATTGTAGGTTCTTCTATGCGGGTTTTTACTGTACCGTGTCCAATTATTTTTGAGTGAAGTGTACGAGATTTTTCAGAACAGAAGGATTTCGTGTACGAGATATTTTGAATGAAATTCCCCTCCTCTCGGTGTCTGACTTCCTATCCAACGTCAAAGCGAGGGTACTGGGTAAGGCATTCCCCTAGGGTCTGGTCCGTTAGTGTCTGGTCCTAGTGGTCCTGGGTCTGGTTATTCCGTTATGCCAAAAGTTTTGTCTTCATTCATTTTGTCACATGACGGAAAAATTATTGTATTTTTCATTTACCATTGAGATGCCAATTTAAAAAAAATATTTGTAGCCTTGGTCAGGTAGGAAAAATTATTGTCTATATCTGGTCACGTGGCGGAAAATTTATTGAATGTATTCATTTGCGATTGAGATCTTCCTGCCACGTGACCATATCAATTAATGGTTAGTGCGAATGAATCCCATTGCATGCGGAATTTTGCATGGAATACCAAGCTGAAGAAACTTCGAGGATACCAAGCCGAATTTCGAAAAGAAAAGTTGACTTTAAGAGAGAGAGAGAAGAAAGTTAAATATCAGAGCTCAGTTTATGGAGGTGTTTCGACGCAAAGGCAAGTTCCTTACAGTTCTATCTTTGCTTCGCTAACCGTGCCATACATCCAATGGCATAATGTTTATTTGGGGTCATCTACTAAAGACTTGTCGTGCCCGTTAAGATCTGCCTCCCATTCCTGCTAAACTTTTTTGCCTCCGGTGAAGGTTGCCGAGTTTCCATAGGCCCGCAAATATTGTTGCTAGAATCTGAATGTTTAGAGGGGGGTTGCTGTATATTGTGTTAGTATGAAAGAATGTCGACTGCATTCAGGAACGTAAGAATCATCTCATTAGGAATGCATAGGAAGAAGTGCTCCAATCGAAATTGTATGGGCGGAAGAAGACTTCAAAATGGGCAGGATTTCAATTTTTGCATCAAGCACCCCTATCCCAGAGTACCCCCCTGGGACATGAAAGGATTGATTTCCCGGTCATACATCGAAAAGATTGATTGTTCAAATTCAATGATTTATTGTTATCTTACAATGGAGTAGTGTTAAATTGACAATGGTTGACAAAAGAAGAAAGCTAATTGGATAAACGGCTTCGTGCCTTATATATATAGATTTGCTAATAATTGGCCCTTTTCTGCTAATAGCTCGATTTTCTCAAAATTTGCATTGTTTTTGGTTGCCTAGCAACCAATCACGTGACTATTGATTGATTGGTGCTATTTTTAGATTCTCCATTGTTCAATTATGGCACAGTGCAAGTTTCATTGTCATAGCTGTTATCCTTGCGGAGAAAAACAGGGGGGGGCGAAAAACGCCCCCCCCGGTAGAAAATCACTTTTTTTTACCCGGTTAAAATAGGGTTAAAATTGGAATTGTTGTGATAATATACAGTCCGGATATATTTTGTCCAAGATTGTAGGTTTGGGTTATTTTGCAAACCGCGATTACTGACTCCGATGTTTGGCTATTCTGTTCGTGCAGTAGGTTTTAAGTTTCTGCTAAACTTCCACCTTCCAAATTTTGAATTTTGTATTTCAGAAAACTGTTATCCGGATATTGCAACAGATATTGCAATCGTCATAGAAGCTTCAGTTGATGTCTCAAAAGAAAGCTGGAACTTGACGAAAATATTCACAGAGGAGCTTCTCGAGAAGCTGCAATCACCACACCTCAAGGTGTCAATATCAACGTTCCATTCAGAATTACGAGTTGAACGGGCTTACAAGGAGATCTCTTCTGCCACTGATATCAACACCACTGTTGGACATCTTTCAAGAAATGAAAGAAATAGGTCCTCTGGCTATAGAGAGGTCATTGCAAGGATCTACAACAACCTCATGACAGAAAAGTGGAACTCAGTCTCTCGAACAAAGATTGCTATTTTCCTATCAAAAGATGTGCTCGACCGCAGAATATTGACAGAAATAAGAAGAGATTACCCGAAAGAGAAGATACATTTTCTTGGTGTCGTCATGAGTGTAGATTCCCAAACAGTAGAAGAGAATGATTCATTAAAGCTCGAAGAAGCTACGCGGTTCAACATGGCTCAAGTGGGAGATATTGCAGAAATCGTCAAGGAAATTGATTCAGGAAATAAACTTTGCAGCACTGGTTGAGTGTTTATGTCCGTGGTACCTGTGGATTTTATAAACTCTTTTTATTGAACATGTGCTGTGCGTGGTGCAGTAAGTGCACTTCTTACAGATTTCCTTAACCATATCTCACCTGGGGGGGGCCACCACCCCCCCCCCAACCAAACTTTTATTCGCCAATGCTAAAATATGCAAAATATTATGCCAAGATTCCGCTGCTTTGACTTTATATGTATACTGAATCGAATGATGAGAATTTCAAGATTTTAAACGAAGCACCGTAACCATGTCAACCAATGTTTTACTGTGTAGTCAACAAAATTTGTATACTTTTTTTTAATTGTTGCAGATATTAATCTAAACTATATGCCAAATTATGCCTACACATGTATTTGATCATATCCAACTCAATTTGAAACAAAAAATTTCAATCTCATGCCTCATTTCATTGTTTCAATCATGTTGGTAATAATCATGATAATCATAACTTAAAATCTTCTTATTGTCATAGCAACGAGAACAACAAGAGATAATTTGATTTAATCATATGATTTTGATTTTTGCATCACAATCCATGTATTTACCAATTTTAAGATTGTAGCTAAATAACAGCGAAGAAAAAGAGGGGGTGCAATCCACCCCCCTCCCCCAGGTATTGACCACTTCAAAAGTCCCAGGGGAGATTTTCTTTTAAAGCCCCATGGTCATCCAGGGTCCTTTGAAGGCACGCTGAAATTTCACACTGTCTGAAAATCAAAATTGGCCTGAATGAAAACGGTGCACCAACATGCAGTCGATGAACAAACTGAATACGGATTGCGCCAAAACAAACTATGCACAACGTTAGGCAGGCCACAATAAATCGTACACTGGACCGATTCTGACGATTTATGACTTAATCGTTAGCAGAAAGCCTGAATTAGATACTGGAATTGTTTGCAAATTCTTTCATGTTCAGTTTTTAGAGCTAGAAGCGAGTCTCCTAAAATTTTAGTTTCGAAAACACTGAAAACGATAAAAAAACATCGATCAAGTTTTCTAAAGACTCGACCAATTTAGAAATCGACCAATTGTAATCTGCTGTACGAGAGTTCGCACTAATCCCCCAAATCCCCCTGAAAACGTTTTCTCTTTGTTCATTCATGTTGAATCTTTTAAAATTTGATCGACGTTTTTTTTATCGTTTTCAATGTTTTCGAAAACGAACATTTTAAGAAATTCACCTTTAGCTCTAAATACTGAAAACGGAAAAATTTGCAAAAAGTCCTAGAATCTAATTCCGGCTTTCTGCTCAAGATTGAGTCATGAATCTTCAAAATCGGTCCAGTATACGATTTATCGTGGCCTGCCAAACGTGCATAGTTTATTTTGGCGCACCTGGTAGTTCACGCTCGGGAGCTAAGCAGTTCTTTCTTCATTTAATCCCAAAATTTGCATGAATTGCAATGCGCTCTGCCCTGCTTCTAAATCAAATAAACAAAATCCACCAGGCAGAACTTTGGATTTCCCTCATTTCTTTGTTTTCTTTTAAACTCAATGGAGCTCTATCTAGGTAACCTAAGCTACTGATTTCACATTAGATTAGTTGTCTTACACCATACCTTGTATTTTGAATTATCGCAATTTTTAGTACCTACCGTTGATATTTTGTAAAGCAGTGGATAGCCTGACTTTTGATCGAAATTTAAATGATTGTGAATCGCCAAAGATTCGATAGTGTTACAAGTGGTTGAAAAAGCACTCGGACCTTCACATAGAAGTGTTTAGTGATTATTAGCTCAACTGTTATATGTTATGCTTGACTACATTAATGATTTCATTTCAAATGATTATATGCCAATTGTTTCTTTTTCTGTGAATGTTCCCAACGATCCTGTTGCGTGCAAAGTCTTGAGTTCAGGAATGTACACTGTGCAGTATTGTGCAGTAGAATGCAGATAATTTCAGTACTGTGGAGTCTGTACAGAGTACTGTAGAGGAAAATTATATCAAAGAATTCTAGGAACGGGTGTGTTTTTGAAGCTTCGATGGCACGTCCCCGATCAAAACCTGGTCAAGTTCCCCCCCCCCCCTCCCGGGGTAGAGAGGACAATCCTTCGAAAATTATCAAGAGCTTTTGGAAGTCATGTAAAGAATCATCCCTCCATGGTACTGAGTGACATTCATAGAACTAAATTCCCCGACAGTACTGCAACCTTCACAGAAATGCACAGCCTTGAGCTAGAGTGAGAATCTGATTTTTATCCTACACGTCAATGATCATTCAATGACCCATGATCATGGTAAAAAATTTCAAATTTTGCAAATTCTATCAAGGGCGCCTACCTTGTAGGAAGTGTGTTTATTCCCAGTACTGTAGAGTAATTGGTGTCCTGTGACCCAGTACAGAGAGTGTCCTAAAACCGTACCGTGACCCAGAAGTACACAGAGTCAGTCCTCTCAAGGTCAAGATGACGTATGAATAACTTTGTGGTTTCAAATTCCGGTGTTATGAAACACGATATCAACTGTTATACGATCTGCCCACAGGGAATCAGACAGCGAGATTTTTGATTGGTCAATTCTAACAGACGTTAGAATTTGAAAATCCCAGTAACAAGAAAAACTTAGGGGTATGCAACTTTTCCTAACTCCATTGTTCACTTTTCTCACAAGCGCGTTCCAAACACGTTGCTGTGGTCAGAGCCCGTTGCTATGGCATAGGTAAAATATTTAGGCCACGTTGCTGTGACCAAAATTTGTCCCCTGGTTAGAAGATTTGAAATACCATCCTTTTTGCGAATCCAGAAGGTAGAATTTACATACAGCAGTGATTGCCTTATCTTACTTTGGAGCAGTAAACAAAACTTTCGGTAAATTGAGCTAGCAGTTGGCACTGCTAAGAAATTTTTCAGCTGGTTGTTCGCTTATTGTCACGCAGTGTCTGTGGTCGTCTGACTTGACTTGGGATATATTTGGTTTTATTTTTGCGGAAGAGACTTGGGGCAGATGTATATATTTTGGTTTTATTTTCGCGGAAGAGACTTGGGGCAAGTCCAAACTGACGTAAGTTGTTGTTGAAATATTGATTTTGCAAGTACTTTTCTTCATTCAAAGTAGCATAACATAAAGGAAGAATTGGTTCAACAGCTTGCAAGCGTTTAATAAGTTTAAATTCTCAATTAGGCTAAGGATTTGCCTTGTGCATGAAAGGAAACTGTAGAATTTGAATTGAAAAATATCTATTAACTTGGAACTTGACCTCTTTAATTTATCATGGTTTCTTAATTTTCTGGAGGTGCAGGTAAACTTTCTTGAAAGCAGTTGCTTATAAAAACGTGTATTGATTGTTATTCTCAGGTACTACGCTCGTCCTCCAATAATCTTGAGGATTGACTTTTTCACGCGACCCCCTAGTTTGCACACGGTGTCACTTTTCACATCTGGTTGAACAAAGGCTTATGTAAACAATTTTGCTTGACCGAAACCACAACGGATAGAACGCGCTTGTGATAATCTTCTCTTGAGATCCTGCTCGCTGATTGGTTTATCTGCAGAAGTTGCATACCCCTCAGTTTATTATGATATACAAAGATTAACAGGACTGGGCCATAGGACACCGCGCAGAGTACCGTGAATAAACACACTTCCTACAAGGTGGGCGCCCTTGATTCTACTATAGTTTGTCCAGAATGATTTTACCTCAACTTCTTGGGACAAAAGAAAACAGGTTTGTTCACTCGCCAGCTATTGAGATATTGACAGTTAAATGTTATTCATCCTTTTGTTATTTAGACTACATTCACACGATCAGGGACGTAGGAGGCATCTCAAACTTGAGGGGGCACGACACTTTAAGGGCACGTTTTTCATTAACCCTATTCGTACTGGGGGGCGTTCTTCGCCCCCCTGCCAGTTTTTGCTGCATTACGCTGAAACGACAAGAGATACAACCACCAGTTTTGGTGACTTTTACTCAAATTTCAAAGGCAATTAAATTCTTAACATTTCATTGTTCTACCTCTGATCATGTGACCACAGTAATGTCATATTTGGAGAGTAGTCAACAAAAAAAAATCTTAAAATGTCTATAGTTTTCGTGTCGTTTGCTTGATCGATCTCAAACATGCACCATTCGATTGCATTTGATGAGTACTTTCATTTGATATATAATTTTTTTAAATTTGCTGATGTCAGCAAAATTTAATATCTATGACGTCATTCACATTTATGACGTCATTTACCTAATAAAGAAGTGTCAAATATAAATGTTTTTAGTCTAATTTGCTTCATCTTATTAATTTGATTCATTTTGAGTCTATATTTACTAGATAAAAGGGCAGGACTGGCAAAAACCTGCGATGAAAGTAAAAGCAGGCAACAACAGGCTAATTTAAGGCTAATTGTGCTAAAAGTAGAAACTAAAAAATTTTGCAAAGTATGTATATTTAAACTATGACATGTTTCCTACTATTTGAAACAAATTTGGAGAAAATGGGTTGAGTGGTTGATTAAATAGAATTTTTCTGGTTAAGAAGGTATAAATTTGCCAATTTTCGTCAGTTTTTCGGTTGCCTAGCAACGAATCACGTGACTTATTAATTGTCATTGTTATAGTTGAATAGCCAATTGTCTAAAGAACAATAGGGGTAAGTCTTATTGTTATATCTTTTGTAGTTTTGGAGAAAAAGAGGGGGGGCGAAAAACACCAGTACAAAATACCTAAAAAATCGCCCAGTACAGATAGGGTTAAGCTAAAGGGGCACTTCCTGAAAATTAAAAGGGCACTTCTTTGTTTATTGCAAAATCTTGGGGGGGGGCACGTGCCCCCAGTGCCCCCTCGGTTCCTACGTCTCTGCACACGATGCTGGCACATTCTGAAAGTGGCAAAAATGTGAAGGTTCCAGAATTTTAGCTGGTGTTCACCTGACACTGGCAGAAATCTAAAACGATTGAAAGTTCGATGCTGCAAATCTCTTTGCAGCCTCTGTGATAAACAAGCTGGATTTTGACGACAAAGAAATTTATCTAGGCTTGAAGAAGCTTTGGTTCAAGAGCGTCGAAAAATTTTCGGTTTTGGTCGTTTTAGATTGTCCACATGACGCCTTTTTCACTTTGTCGGTTAGCGCTGCATTTTCAAAAATCTGCCGTTTTGAAATGATGCCGGTATCGCGCTGAACATAGTCGTACATTGCATTGCTTAGTTACTTTCTGGTCTCCTAGGATATGCCATAATATTTGATATTGCGAGGTGTGATCAGCTTCATCAACATTTAAATGCTCTGCTTGCTTATAATCAGCTGTGAATATGTTGCTTGAACATTTCTACCATAGTTTGACAATGCATCATTATTTTGAACTGTTTAGCTTTGAAGGACAAGTCCGGGACGGTATGATAGAATACCACATTATGTTGTTATGAATGGTGTATCGTGCTTCGTTCTGCCAAATTTTTGTCTTTTCCTTGCAAAATTACGTATTCAAGGAAGAGATCTTTATGTAAATGTCACCATGCACAAAGATCTCTCTCAGATTTTTGAGCGTGATGAAGTCATTACGCACAAATCGCTTACTTTGTTATCACAAATGAAAACAACTAACCACAAAGAAATATAAATATTCTGTGGCTGCCATAGCTGGAAATGACATGATGTCATCGAGTTCCAACTACGGCAGCCACTTACATCATTTGAAAATATACATTGAATTTAAGAAAAGAATACCTCTTGGATGCTATCATCAATCATACCAACCCCGGACTTGTCCTTTGAAAACCTCGTTGACTATCGTTACTTTTTGCGAAACATATTCATATGACGATAATCACAGTAAATTTTCAGATAAGATCCGAAATTGAAGAACTGAGAATAAGCATGGTGTGTTAATTCGAAATTTGCTAATCAGAAATCCCACTAAATTCTATTATTTTCTATTTAGACTGGTATTGCGAATCAGTGCTAGATTGAAGTTTCTATCCTTTCGAAAGAATATTACGCGAAACAAAGCGAAAGAACGGGTTTTGCTTTGAAATGCATAAGCTCAAGAGGGCGAAGAGGTGGAACAGGGGACTTGCTCTGCAGAGAATAAGAACGAATGATTATCGGTAGACTGTCCTTATGATTTTTAGCACGAGTTTGATCTTGTAGCTGACAAATGTTTGCCGATTACAGATTCATATTGTTTTGATGCCCCGTACCGCAGGAATACTTTTCAACTATTTACTTTGCCAGTAGTTATTTGCTTCTCAATTGCATCCAAGAAATGAATCATCCAGAAGTACTCTTAGATAGAGCCATTGAGAAACCAATATTGACTCAAAGTAGAAAGTTCCTTAAAAGGAGTTTACCTCGATATTAGTTACTTCACGCTAAAAGAAGCACTGCAGTGTTCTTACGTTATTTTGCCGAACACCTTGGTTAAGAGCAAAGAATGACTTCTTTATTGATCTTCATGGCTATGGCTTTGGCATGGGCCGGTGGTGTTTGTGGTATGTTTTTGGTATGCTTCTTATTATGGGAGAAACACTGGAGGGGAACATTATTGCAGACTTGTTGGGGACACGAACTGGCTAAGTTGTGCGTGAAGTTGTGAGCCTCAGGAATCCCTAAAAAGGCTCCAGATCGAATGTGCAGTAACGATTTACTTTAATGATGTAATACGCAAGTTAGGTTGACCAAGCGAAGACACAATAGCGATGATGCGCATGGCATCGTGAGCCACACCGTTCATTCGCTCACAACAAAGCTGAAGCACAATATGTCCAACAATAGGGTAGCACTTCGTCTCCCCAACAAAGTCTGTCCACTCAACTTATCTACAATTCTCAGGCAATGGCATGATAGCTCCACGTATATTGTGCAAAATCGATGCTCCTTTACCTTCAAACATAGCTAGCAGAAGTTTTGATAAGTGTTGCGAACTACCTAAAACAATAGTTTCATCATTATGAACATTCAAACGCAACATTAGTTATTTGGGTTAAAAAAGTTTGATTCTGTTAAGGAATACAAAGCAAAGTTAACCAGATAAGCCCACGAAACCTGCAAACAAGTAGCAAATAAAATGAACTTGCAAAGGAACAGCAAATAAAGTTTACCTGTAACATCATAAATTTTCATCCTGGTGACAAAGCGAAAGGAAAATAACCATATTGCTTCAAAATTCATTGCCTGAAAAGTAAGCACGTTTGTGAACCTGGAAGAGCATTTTGTGAATGTTACATATATCTGATGACATTACTTTGTACAAATAGATTTCTAGTTCCTTCAACATTTAGAATGCAATCGAAGCTATTCTACAAAGGGCTGTAAGCCTTAATTAGCTGTAATTTAGCTATTCATTTTTAGCCTACTTTAAATAGATATGTAATAATAAAATAATAATAATAACGCTAGAAAAGTGCATGACATGGATAAGATATCATTCGATCCGAACGTTGTTTTAGAATGTCTAAAAGGTCTATTGTGCTTCCCCTAAGTTCATTAAATGTATGCTGTATAGCTTTGTGCTCGTCATAGTCATTATGAAGGTCCCTTTGGTAAAAACCTAACCCTGCATGCAGGAAGAGCACGACGTTCATGAGAAAACATCTACACATCTACCTCGGGTATTTATTTCTTTGGTTCAGAAGCTGAGCAGTAAGTGTTTTAATTACATCCAACAAAATAAGAGAATTGAATCGCCTCCCAATCGGCTTTTGAATCAAATGAATCAAATACCCGTGGCAGATGTGTAGATATATCCTTCCTCTTTCGATCTATGCCCATGTTTGTTCTTTAAAAAAATTTCTGGAATGCACAATGAGCGAGCTAGCTACCTGGGTTTCAGAGAAGCTTTTACGGCTTTGCTTGTTTTGATTTACTGGTTGAGAGACTTTCCTTCGTCTGCGATCGCTAATCGCTTTGAATTGCGGTGTCAATCAAAACCAACTCGTGCTATTGTCTTACCGAATCTCTCCTTGTTTATGTGTACCGTTTGAATGGAAGTTGCAGGGAAGCTGCCATGAAATCGATCTTCCCCTTCAACATAGAGTTGGAGACCTTGTTTGGTAAATCTTATAAGTAGTTGCTGATTTATGAAGCAAGAAAGTAGGTCAAAATTGTTGGCTTCCTCAAAACCAGAGGATTTTATAATCTCCATTAAATCAAATTAAATGAATGAAAAGACGTACTCAGCATGGCTTTCAAATTTTCATGAGTGAATCGGGTGATCATAGAAGCTACCGGGTGAGTCAGAAAAAAGAATCCTCGCTTGAAAGGCCACTGTTCCATGAATATCAAAGCAATAATATTGAAAACTTTTTTGTTTTATTGCTCAATTAGGTTCAGTAATTTACCCGTTGATGCGGGTGATTTTCTGCAGAAAGTTCCTTCCAAAAATTTGTAAAAGTAAATGAAAACAATTAGGCCTTTATCTGTAGTATCAAAAGGTTCTTAAAAACGGAGTTCTGTAATACACATCTCTAATCTAAAATAAAACGGTGGTTTCTGATGCATAAAAAATTTCCTTAGTGAATGAACATACACAGAACAAAGGAAATTTGTTCCATCTGTGAAACAAAATCAGGACAGTATACACAGATAAAATTAGCGCTATCTTATAGACCTCGTTGAGCTGAATCGCATGACATTTTGCAAGTAAAAATTGGATGTATGTAACCGAAAATAAAAATTACGAAAAAAAGCTGAGTCAGCAATTTCTGAAAACTTTAAAGGCTCGTAGATCAGAAATTATAAGAGCTGGAACATATGTTTCTAATACAAAATATTTCATCAGATTGATCTCTTTGGGGCTAAGCAATTCAAATTCAATTATCACTAATTTTTTCGCAAAAAGCTATTGTGACGTCATCAAAACTTAGGCCCCCGGTTTTTGAAAAAACTGCGCCCCCTAGAGGTGTGAACTTTTTTATTCGTGTTCAGCACCCCAAAATGCATCAGAAACCACCGTTTTGTTTTAGATTAGAGATGTGTATTACAGATAGCGCTTCACAGATAAAGGCCTAAATGAGGATATTGTCCTTCCTAGAATTGATGACACTCACGTAAATTTATGTATTTTGTCCTCTTGGGAGAATGGAATCCCCCTGAATAGGTCATCAATACCAAGGAGAGGACTTGTTCATCCTCCCAAGAGGATAGCACGTGCTAAAGCGTCCATAAGTCATTGCTGTAAGGCCATTTTACGGCAGAAATGTTAGGGAAATTTGTAAGTGGGCACGTTTTGAAGGTTTTTTGAAGGGGCTTCTCCAGAAAATCTCTCATAATTTCAGAATAGAGTGGCCGATTTCAGTCAGGTGAATTTTATAGTAGATTTGAAAATTTCTACCATTAAACTATATACTTGGCGTTATCATTGTCTCTGTATCTAGGGAGCCGTCACCTTTCAAGCGGGGATTCTTCTTTCTAACTCACCCGATATATATCTTGTGGTGACCAAAAAGAAAAGATATATCATTGGTGATTGGTTGCTAGAAATGGTGACGTGCAAAACAATTGTCTTAGGTCAGGACATTTGTCCGTCAGAAATTTAGCTTCTCAAAGCCATGAAATCCTCTTAAACCAACAATATAGCTTTCCAGAAGATTCCTGGCAAAGTCAATTTGATGCTAAAATTCAAGTTTAGTGACGTACGGAGATAAAATCTTCTGATTTTGAAACAATTCTTGATTTTAAGTTTTGCTCGGAAATCCGCAACTACTTGCCAGATTTACTCAAATTTCATTTCATAATCTTAGTTGGCTTAGTTGAAGTCACTGATAGTCATGAATTTGAAAAGCAGGACATTTTATAACTGATTTCTTCACATTAACTAATCAAACGATGCACACATTTTTAGGACACCCTGCAAATACTGTATTCCATTTTCCATATTCAGTGAAGAGCGCAATGATGCAATTCCGTTTTTCCCCGTCCTTTTTCTCCAGGTAAATGCAGTGATCAGTCTGTTTGGTGTGGCGATTGGAGCAAACTTGGCTTCTGTAAATCAACCTCTGTGTACATTGACTATATGAGAAAGAACTGTGCAGAATCATGCAAATTTTGTGCTCCGTCCTGTAAGTAAAGTAATGATTCTTGAAGCTACAATAGCGTGTATTGACAAAACGAATCGCTTTTATTAAATTGCACAGGGTGAGTCAAAAATTCCAGCCGCTGTTTTTGAAGCTATTTGATATTACCTTTCAAGTGCTTATATGTGGCGGGGCTGTTGGCCATGATGTGAGGATTCTGTCTCACTGTATACGGTGGGGTGGATCTTTGCATCTACGTGGGCATTTTTGCTGTGGGGTGGTTAATGGCACGTGGAAATGGCTTGATTACTCTTATTGTTTTCTATGCCAGACGTCGGCGGGCGTCGGCGGGCATTTTGGACTCAGCCAGCATATCATGTCATAACACTGGGAATTAGAATCAGAAACCCTGACCAGACAGCATATGCGTAGTGTGTTGGGCGGTGGGGACTCTGGGGAGGAATCAGTTGTGGTAGCAACTGCTGTCGCTGTGGTTCTCTCGTCCGGGGTTCCTGTTGTTCGGCATCATGCGCCTATGCTGGCCTGACATCCAATGTGAAACAGATTCTAGGATTTATCATTAATTAATCGTATTCGTAGCATTTGTAATTGCTAACTTAATTTTTAATCTATCTGCATGTCTTTATGTTAATGGCCACGGGGATAGTCATTGTCTTTTGCTACCTGTGGTGTCGTCCCTGTAGTGTTGTATAATCGTACAGTAATTAGAAAAGTATAGTAGACGTAGATGTAACATGTATTGTAACATTTTAGATGAATATAAAAAACACACAAAGCAGCGAACCCTCTCCGTTTATATGTTTATTTTATTTGGTTTTTTTCTCCTTTGATATCTAGCATAGTTGAATTGTAAGTGCCAGCCATAGTGGGGACCAGATGACACATTGTCCTTCCCTGCTGTGGCCGGTACATAGAAATGTATCTATTTTGTCGTTTTTAAATTATTTTATTCAATAAATAGAGAAAAAATTAAAGTAGAACCAACGATTATGAAGAGGAGAAAAGATCACTTTTGGTTATAATTTACCATAAACAGAATAATGCATTATCATGTTCCATTGCATATGCATATGGACAAATATCCAAGTGAGATTTGTAATCAACGCACCTTATGTTTACTGACGAGCCAAATCATATATCTTAAGTAAATTCTTTAGAATATACTGTAGGCGATTTTCAACGTTTCTTCAAGTTTTGAAGAAGTGGCTGACAAAGCAAGAACAATGAAATATTATCGGACATGTCAGCTACTAAATAGAGACTTTGTTAGACTTATGGCTACTAAATTTGGCCAAGAAGAATTCAGTCTAATCAAGCTCAACACTATTTTATCGAAACAAATTTCTCACATAGATGAATCACATATGGCTAAATTATAACATTTTTATCATAAAACAACCACAGGAAACTGCATATCTTTGGCAGCTTCCATAGTCGTCTGAAATCTTTTCGTAAAATGTCAACAATCTTTCTTCAGAAGATGTTTTGTCCGAAATTTATTCTTCAGAAATTGATTGGGTTTGAGATACTTTAAAGGGGCTCCGTCGTCAAAAATTAAACAAATCCTTAAATTCGCACGTGTCATCAATTATCCATTGCTCATCCATTGTTTTCTGAAGTTTGTTTGGTGGCTTCGCCCAAGCCACCAAAAAGTGACCATTAAAAATCCACTTATATCCGAGCAATCGCAGAAGATTTCAATGTTTGCTTTGTTCCTTAGTGAAGTACAATGATTAATGCCCAAACAGCAACTTTCATTTTGTAAAAAATATGAAAATCCTCATGGGATATCACCTTTCAAAAACTGCAAAAATCATCTTTTTTTATATATTTTGACGACGGAGCCCCTTTAATTCATCTTCTCTTTATAGCTCCTCCTCCTCCAACAACAGTTCCACCGACGACAGTCGATCCATATCCTAATTGCATTGACAAGTCAGGCTTCTGTGCAACGTACAAAGCTTATTGCAACCATCAAGATTATATCAAATACCTTCAAGACAACTGCAAGAAAACTTGCAATTATTGTCGTAAGTAATGATTTTGAAAGACTTTTTGGAATGGATATACAGAGTGTCCCAAAAACGGTGAGCCCCGTTTTTCGTGGCTGCTGTGGAAAAGCTGTATCATACGGGGGGGGGGGGGTAACTACCATTTACACCAGTACTGGATGTGCCATTTTTGAGAGTGCCTTTACTTGAGAATAGATATTAGGGTATCATTTTTGGTAAGATCACAGACAGGCATAAGTTTTGGGGTGTCATTTTAGAAGAAAAGCGCTTCAGTGTATCAAATTTGATCTAATTTCAGATATTTGGTTAGAGTTTTGAATTTTGTCACAATATTAGGGTATCTATATTGAATGGCCGGTAAACTTTTGAGTATGGTTGTTGAAAAATTCATCAATTTAAGGGTATTATTTTACAATTCAAATTGGCACACCCCCGTCATCCGCCTATTGAAGCTACCCCACGGGTGTATCATTCATTGATTGTCTTTGTTTTTGCACTGTTGTATAGACCAGGCGTCAACTTAGCGCATGAAACCTTCTTAGAGACCAAAGAAAAGGATTCTAGCGTTGTATTTAGACTCATTACATAGGTCCCTCTAACTTTCGCTGTTTGATATCGCTTCTGTTGTAGCAACAGGTCTGCAACGGGAGCAAGACAAGACACTTTTTTGGAATGAGTCTAGTATTTGAATTGTTTTGAGCATTTTTGAAAAGGGTTAATAGTGTTTTGTTTCCATGAAATAAAGAAATAACACTCTAAGTAGAGACAATTTCAATCTCACGCTAATCCTTCTTAGTTTTCAAATATGGTGTGAGTATCGAACTTGATCTTATAGACTAATCATTTAAGTCCTTTCACTTTGATTTATTTGACTGGATTGAATTAAATTGAATTGAATCATCGTTGTTGTCCATTCGAAGAGGAGGGCAAAACTTCGCACAAAATTTATTCTTTTTATCCAAGGTCATGTAAAGAGCCCCCTTGAATCACCATAGAAGATAGCCAAACGCATCCAACACTTGACACACAACACCAACTAATGTTCGTTCATATTCTGGATCCTTTTTGCTAGGGTTGTATAAAAAATTCCTAATAGTCTTGTTATACTCCAACAGATATAACTACTCTCCCACCACCAACAACTAAAGAAAGAACAACAAAGTTATACACAGTACCTGGCGGATCTGGTAAGGCTTCTGCTTCTCAAAGAATAGTATGAATCAAGGGACACATTTTTCTATCCAATCTTCAACCCATACAGGGTGCAATGCAAAAAATCCACCTATGTTCCTGACAGCAGAATAAGCGAAGATGTTTGATTCAGAGCTCAAGTAGGTTTTGAAATCGTCTTTCGGCAATTGAGATGCACCTGGAACAGATAGAAAGTTTGCTTCCTTCAATTTTTCATTGCAAATTATTTAAACAGTAGAAATATTTTGAGTATCTTGGAGAGATATTATAGGCTATAGAAAATAATTGAAAAAATCATATTTAAGGCATTGGGTCCATGTAAAAAAATGAGCTTTAACGCTATCCTGAATTTTTGCTGACAAACTGCTGATGGCCCTTTGTCATCGCACAACAGTGCTGACATCGATTGCTGTGAGTAACAAAGATATCTTAATCCTTACATTATCCTCGGGTATTTCTTTGGTTCTATTTTAATAGCGATGAAATGACAACTTTGTTTGATTATTGAAAAGAAGTTGATATTGGTCATGAGCGTTTAATTTATTCAGACTCAATGCCTTTAAAGGTGATCTGAAGCGAACAATTGTATTGATGCAAATGAATAGCAATGTTGATTGATAAAGAATATCGTTTACACATTTTTGATACCTTGTTTCATTTTCAAGTTATCCACTGTTTTGTATGATTGGCGGATGACGTCATTTTGTTTGCAAAATGCAAATAAAGCATACAAGGTTGACTATGTTTCCAAAGGAAAATCGACTCAAAGAACTTTTCTTCAGTTGAAATACCTTTCTAAACATCGTATCAACTTATGAGGCAATTTCTGTTACATTTATTCAGCTTACCTTAAATGCCTCCTCGACTGTAACCTTTCAAAGATTAGATACAGCTATATTTCCATATATTAGGCCACATAAAATAAATTAATAGATTCTCATCACAAAGTTTTGGAAACTCTCGCGAGGCGGGAGGTTTATATTTTATAATTTATATATAAATTTTTTTGGCAAATCTAGCCAAATCAGCGAGGGAAGCACATTATTCCGTTGAATTCTTTGTTTACATAGTCTTTGGCACAGATAAATTCTACCCTGTAGGCCGTCCGTGGAAGAACAAGGAGCAGCGACAAACAACTTAAGATTATTGATGTTTGTTGGAGCTGTTTACAAACAACAATCTAAAGGGAATTTCTCACAGTTTCTTCAACGAAATTTTTACTTTTTCAAAATTAAAGTCATTTCTTGTCAAGTGATTTCTTGCAAATTTCCCACAGCCCTCCCACAGGAACCCAATTAAATTGCTGTGAAATTTGGCCCAAACTCAAGCGACCTGTCTTGGTTAAGTGCTTGTCCATGGCATGCTCCTAAATGAATACATTTTGCGTGGACCCCATTCGAATTGTAGCGGTGCATTTTGGATTTGGATCCGTAGATCAGCCTCCCGTCTGAATGTTCTTGAACCATAACAACTTTGTAATTGATCAAAACTGTGCCAATTCAGTGAAAACATTGTTTCAGATTGACATTTTTTGTAGTTTTATGGTAAATTCTATCTTTCGCAAGATAAAAGTATGTATCATAAGGAGCAAATAATTCCAAAGAAATAAAAAACAATAGAACTATATGTTTTGACGTTATATAAAATATAAAAACATCGCAAACATTGTAAATGACGAGCAGGCGGGACTTTTATATTTTACAAACAAAATATAAAAAATTTCGACGCAGAAGTAATTTTCCATGCGGGCGGTGATGAGAATCTTTTAATTTATTGTATATGGCCTTATGATAGTAATTTGCAAACAAAATGACGTTATCAGCTGATACTTAAAATCAGTGGATAACTTGAAAACGAAATGAGATATCAAAGAAATCTAAACAGGATTCTTTATCATTCGATAGTGCCGTTCATTTGCATCAATAAAAATTTTTGCTTCAGACCACCTTTAACATCTTTCCTTTACAAAAGCTGCCCTGCAACCTGGTTGTGGAAAGAAAGGACCAGGGCATACAAGAATAGTTGGCGGAAAAGCTGCAAAACCGGGCGATTGGCCGTGGATGGTTACATTCGACTACAAATATAATACAGCAAATCCAGGCCACGTATGTGGAGGAACACTGCTTACCGATGAATGGGTTTTGAGTGCAGCTCACTGCTTTTACAATGACATGGATAAAGATAATTATTCACTAAAACTTGGTGAGTGATGTAGCCATATTGCATGTATTACTTTTGAAATAAATGAACTTTGCATTCATGCATATCAAATTCCAATTCTATCAAGTCATCATAGGTCCAAATTAAGGGTGATGTTCGCCGCACAAATAGGCCTCCCAGAGGAAAGCATGTGATGAATCAAGAGTTCTTTTGAATCATCTACAGGGTGTCGCAAAAAAGTATGCCCCGTTTGCCTGAAGATTGCAACGAAAGGATAAGAAATTCTCGTAAAAATGTTATATGATGTTGCTCTTCAGATGTTCAAATAAATGTTGCTGCCATCCCCGTAAAAGTCTGTTGACAATGACCTTCAGAAGACCAGGTTTTCCTGATGACTGAAACCAGCGGTCGGCCATTTTGTCTTACTACAGTATTTGCATTGATAAGTAGCTTCACATGAAGTAAGAAATAATTTCTGCGAGGTCAGAAATAGTGGAACTCTCTGAGGATTATCGGAATTCTGACGAGAGCTATGACATTACAGGTTGCTGTTTCATTTTCCATTCATGAAGCTATTTATCGCTGCAAAATAGTAAGACAAAATGACAGACCTCTGGTTTCAGTCATCGGGCAAATTTGGTCTCCTGAAGGTCATAGCTCCATCATTTTTCAAAGGATTTTTACGGGGATGGTAGAAAACTTTGATGAAAGATCTGAAGAGCAACATCGTGCAAAAATTTGGCGAGAATCTTTTGCCGAATTTTTTCAATCTTTAGGCAAACGGGGCACTATTTTGTTGGGCACCCTGTATTTGCATAAAAGGTTGCTTTGCCACAGCTATTAAAATCTCGCAAACAGAATTTCTACAAAAAGGTACGGAGTATGAAAGCTTTGTCTCTGCTCACTGTGATGTTCTAGGATTGCGTGATCACAAAAGGCAATAGCTATTCATACTACTCGCTTTTAGACATGGATTCCAGGCTTTCATGCCCAGATCGCTGCGTAGAAGCTCACCGTTGAGAGGCGCAAAGGGCAGCTTTAAGTTTCTCTTATCAATAGAGAAATTTAAGCCAAGTAGATGAGAATGAAGGAACGATTTTTTGGTCATTTTTCACTGGGTTATGTATTTCTATGTCGATGAATTCAAACAATTTTGCTCTGCTATATATCAGCAAAATCTTGTGGTTCTGGCCTAAATAAGGCCGGATTTTTCAGTGTAATGTCATAAATTCCTGTTAAAGACAGTTGTTCCAAATTCTTAATTTTTGCAGGCGAGCATAATCTGAAGATAGAATCAGGAAATGAACAACGAATTCCGATTGCTGACATCAAAATCCACCCAGCATATGATCCAAATAATCAAGACAGTGATCTTGCCTTGATCAAATTGTCTTACAAAGCAACAATGAACAATCGAGTTAAAACAGCTTGTCTGCCTGATCATAACACAACATTTGCCATTGGGAAGAAATGCTACATCACCGGCTGGGGTCATTTAAAGCACTATGGAAAAGGCCCACAGGTATACGCAGCGTAATCAAGGGAATGTTCTTCTTTTGCAAATCACAGAAGATATAGAAATTACCCTGTGTTTGTGTTGTTATATTTCTGTTCCAAAATTAGCTCCACATTGTACCTCCAAGGCCAGTCCATTGCTTCGACAGCTTTTGGTCCGGCTTCAATCTTTTTGGCTTTTCTGTAAGCTTTAATATAATGTAAACAGTATCATTTCAATACAAAATAAATTTCTTTACTTCTTTGTCCTTCAGCTCTTGTTTTCAAAGATTTGATACCTTAGGTACCAGAGCCAAAAGAAGTAAGAGGCCAAAAAACAAAGGTAGCCCAATAGGTTAAGCAGGATAATAGTATAATAGACACGAGGGGTGTATCGCTCTTCCGAAAAGGTGTACGAGAATTTTTTTAAGCAATAGGATTTTTCGGGATTTTTCTTGAAAACAAAAGGATTTCTGCCGAAACTGTACGAAATTTTTACCGAGTGATACGCCCGTCGAATAGACATAATGGAATCCTGACCTTTTTTGTCAATCAAGGGGAAAAGATGGTTTCGAAATGAAGTAGTCCCTCCCACTTTCGCCGAGGTCAATCTTCCAGTTCTTCTAAAAGTGTTCAGAAAAGCTCTTAGGAGGGGTTAGGCATTTGTCTTTAGAGTTTGATAGACAAATAAGGGCGTTTCCTGAGTATTAAAAGGGCTTAGTACGAGGATCCCCCCGGGGCAGACCCCCATCAAATCAATATTCGTATCTTCAATCTTTTTATGGCTTTCTCCGCCACTGATGGTGTTTTCCATTCCATAATAGATTTTGCAGCAAGCTCAAGTTCCACTGGTAGCCAGGACAACTTGCAAGGCAGCTCTCCCTTCTCATTGGATTTCTGGCAATATGTTGTGTGCTGGTTACTCTGCAGGTGGGATTGACACATGTCAAGGAGATAGTGGTGGACCACTTATTTGCAAGGACGATGATGATGATACATGGTTCGTATGGGGCGTGGTATCATGGGGTGTTGGCTGTGGCAGAGCAAAAAAATATGCTGTTTATGCCAATACGAAATCATTGAGAAGATGGGTGGATAGCGTTGTTTTCAAGAAACAATGACCAAAACATGCTTGTAATGGAAGATGTACTAACACATCAGATTTAGATTAAAGAAGTATCAAGTCAATATTTATTTGGCGTTAAGAGTCAGTTCAAGTCGCATCTTTCATTCTTGTACAGGGTGTCCCAAAAAATTGTTCGATGTTTGATTAAATATTGAAAAATAACGAAATACAGAATTGGCTCAAAGGTAAAATAACCATGTTGCTGAGATTTTAAATTAATTTTAGACACCAGAAGCTAACAAATCGGCTAAATATTCACGGAGCTGCGATCTTTCGAAGATCAAGTTTGTGCGAAAGCTGAAACCAGACGATCCTAAATTGCATATTTTGTGAAAGTAGAATCTCGTTTATTCAAAGCAAATCAAATGGAATTTCAAAAGCGTTTTCGAGAAATCAGCTTTTTATATCATTGAATCAAGGTTATGGATGCTTTGGGGAATCCTGTTCAGCACAATCTTGAATTACCCCGTCTCTCATTGATTAAATTTAATTCCATGTTTTTAGATACTTGCATTCCTAACTAAATTTTGACAACGGCTATAAGAATTAAATAGTTTTGGAAGTCCTATTTGGTTTGCTATGATATCGACGAGGCGTAAAACATTGGACAGTCTTCTTTCACCTCGATTTTGGGACGCCTTTTTGGAAAACAAATCAGTTAAGGGCGTCTGGTTTCAGCTTTCGCAAAAACTTGAACTTCAAAAGCTTGTAACTCCGTGAATTCTTAGCGGATTTGCAATATTCTGGCGTCTAAAATTAATTTAAAATCTTAGGAACAGGGTTATCTAACCAGGAGCCTGTACATTTTATAATTATTTTCTGACATTTAATCAAACGTCGAACAATTTTTCTGGGACACCCTGTAGTGTTCTGAGGTCTGTCTCGAATTAGACGGCACGTGAGATTTGTGAAAATGCAAAATTACTCATGCAAGCCACTTACATTGTTGTTATTTGTGAGCATTTACACGTGACATGTAATTTGGGAGCTGAAAATATTTTAAAACACGACGATCGATGTCAAAGAAGATTCAGGGCCGTTAGAAGCAGCTACTGATTGGGGGGGGGGGAGTGGAGTCATGGGGGCGATAGACTTATTACAAGGGTCTCAGTTTTCTGCATTGAATTGAGTGATGGTTATGGCTTCAAACACATATGAGTGAGAATAAGAAAGATCAGATTGAAATATTGAACGAATACAAGGAATCACGTCACAAGTCAAGGGCGTGGGGTACAAATATTTTCTAATAAAATCTCTTTCTCGCATATTCAACTCTCAACTCGCTAAAACTGAAAAACGTAAGCATTGGTAAAATCATCAAAGAAACTTTTCCTTTTTTGTCGCAATTCTTTGTTCGATGTCAAATCATATGCTTATTATATTTGCTTTTCTCGCGTTGCATTACTTTTGTAATATAAGGCACATGTTTTGGTTTCATTAAAAGAAATAGAAATAGCTCCATATCTCGTAGCTGTTATAAATAGACTAAAGAGTTCTATTAGAAGTCCGATCTTCAATATATGGCTCAAATCTTTGAAAAGGTCGGTGTAAAATTCCTCTACTGCAATTTTCTTTGAATTAAATGGCTTGGAAGTAACTTAGGGTTTTTGCTGTAAATCTGCCGTGGAAATTTTTTGATATCTTGATTAGTTTCAAAATGGTGGCATTTATTAAATCTGAGGCTATGACGTCATCAAATTTCTAAATCCTAAACCAGAAAAGCTACAGATTTCTGCTTGCCACCATATTGTAGGCCTTCATAAACTATGGTTTTCTTGGATGTTATATCATTTTTCTTTTATTGGTTTATGATTTACGATGGTTGAAATCCTTTTACTTTTTTCCATGAATTTTTTAAAAAAAATTGAATTGCCGCCAATTTGAAAAAAATCAGGATATCAAAAGATTTCTACGGCAAAAGTACCATAAGTTCCTTTCTGCCATTCAATTGAAAGAAAATGAAACGAAGAGTACAGTTTTATCAATTATTTAACTCTATAAAATTTTCAAGATCTCTGCAATTGCGCAGATTGAACAAAATATCGATACTTTGTCACACCGAAAATCAAAATCTAGACTATATCCAAAATTTGTCAGATAACAGATTAACACAGTCTTTTGGTAGAAAGGGCATTTTTGTCTCCTTTTGAAAAAATGGTAGGGGTCTAGACCCACAGGACACCCTCCGTAGTTGTGCGCCTGGCAACGGCGGTATTCTTTCAGCTGGCATCGCTACTGAATGACGAGTGAAGAATTAAATATCACTAAAGTCAAAAGTCAAACATTGCTTAAATGCATCTCAAATTAGCCCCATTTAGGTAAGAGTTATCAAATCGTGAAGGAAAGCTAAACAAACATATGGTTCTCTTTCCTTTCGAAAGTGGCCGATGTAGAAACAGTTGTTCAAAGAAAAGTTTATAAAATTAGCATCGTATGGATGAACATTGTTCTCTGTTTTTCAAATATTGCTGGCTTCGATTCAATTATCGAGGCAGTGGTGAAAAGATGAAGTGTCTATTGGCAAGTGCAGTGATCATTTTGGTTTTTGCCAAGGCTGTTTTTGGTATGTGTGTTATTGCTAAATTCTGTTTTTGGAACAAAAATCTCATTTTAGAAGACTGCAAAGGAATTGAATCCTTCGTCGAATTGAATGAAAGCGAACTCGTCTGCTCATCTTTCAAACCGACGGGTAAACCACTCCCAAAATAACGTATGAGATCCATAAGCGTACGAGGCGGGGGGCCGGGGGGGCGGCAGCCCCCAATCTTGGAAAAATTGTCGAAAATCAGCCCCAATCGGGCAAAAATCTGCCCTCAGTTGGGCAAAAATGTTGGTAAACAATGGACTTTGTGTCGGGCCGCCCCCCTAGATTTTTCCTTCCCGTACGCTTATGATGAGATCTTTCACAGATTTTTGAGACTTCTAAGATTTTTCTGACTTTCGGGACTTTGATGATTGTCAAAGTTTTTTCATAGCTGCACTGTTTGTTTGGATGGAATAACCTTAAATCTGAGATAAGGCGCGCGTCTTCAGTTGCTATTTTCAAGAAAAAGCTGCCGTCAGTTATGTGGCCCCCTGGAAAACCTTTTCATGGGATCCATGACGCCAAAGGCCTATCCTATATAACTTAACTGATGGTCAATCTCAGCAAGCTCAATTATCACAAATTCAAATACGGTTTTATCACAAACTCAATGTGTCCAACAAACAATGGAATTGAAGATATGGAACACTTCTTGTCGTTCTGCTCTTGTCTTGATTCACATAAGCGAGACGTCCTCGCTGGGATCTATGCATTATTACGACTAGTTGGATATAAAGATCTTCAAGATGAAATTTTGTTGCAACTTTTATTGTATGGCCAGGGCCGTCGAGAGCCGGGGCCGGGCCCCAGGGCAAAGAAAGGAAGCGGGCCACCGGCGCCTCAGGCGCCGGAAAATTTTTTGGACCACGCCCTTTTATCCTTGGGCCACGCCCTCCTATGCACTGTTAAAACGCTGCTTTTAGATGGAAACGCCCTGTTGAAAATGTCATTTTTAGGTGCCTTCTAAATATCACTAATTCAATCAAGCTTCAAACAGAAAACGATGAACCTATGGTCAACAGCATAACAAATCAATCACAACTTAAGGCTAAGTTCAACTTCAACAAAATGCTTTTCGTGCTTTTTTCAAAGCAAAATCCTTTATTACAGTTTGAAAGTCTATCTTCCTTGCAATTTCACTTTCGATGCTTAAAATGGCTAAATCTGTAAGTCGCTGTTGCGACATGGTGCTCCTCAAAAAGTTCTTTATCAACTTCAATTTGCTGAAGGAGCGCTCGGCAGAGGCAACGGTCACGGGCAATGTGCAGAAAATTCTAAGGGCAGTGCAGACATTGTAAAAGATCTCATCAAGTTTGAATTTGTTAATTTCGTTCAACAACTGCAAAGGATTCAATGATTTTTCTCCAAAATTTGCCACGTGTATAGATCTAATATGGAACAGCTCTTCTTTCAGTCCATCCAAGCAAATATCCTCATTATATCTATTCGCAAAGATGTCGCAAGCATGCAAAATGTCCTCTTCAGACATGGTCAAATATTCCCAGAGAAAGCTGAACGTGTTGTAGATGTTGTTTGCAGCATCAAAGCGAGTTGTCAATCCTGATATGACGGAATCAATGATCACGTAAAATACATCACGCTTGAATGTTCTGACTTCTTTACTTTCGACATCATCACCTTCATCTTCACACTCTACAACTTCTTTCCATTTGTTCTTACGTTTCGCAGGGAAGTCTGGCAGAATGTTTAATGAATTGGCAACCACCTTGGATTCATGCAGAATCAAATGCAATTTGCGGCACAGCTCCTCCAGCTCATCAATAAGGCTTCTCAGGTTTGAGACCTCCACATCGATTGTTGCCTTTCTGGCCTGAATTACCTGGTTTCTTTGGTCAATTGGCAGAAGAATTTTCAACCACAAGGCAGACATCACAATGTCTCTGAATGAGGACACATACTTTATGGCACCATTGACTTCAATAGTTGTCTTTGGGGTGAGATTCAGTGGAAGGAGCTCTTCAAGGGCTTTCTTGATTCCTGGCAGATGGGCTGCAAATGGTCGGACGCTGGCAATACGATCGGTCCATCTTGTACCAGATAAGCCATGTAGTGACGAACCGATTTGGCTTCGTAGGATCTTCCATCTCTGTGGACTGCACGAGAAAAGGTTATAAACTGTTTGTACCATCCCAAAGAAAGTAACAGCTTCAGTACAGCTCGTGGCAGAATCGGCACCACATAGATTCAATGAGTGGCAGGCACAGGGAGAGTAGAGGCACAAAGGATTGACTGTATTCACACGTTGTTGAGCACCATTGTACTTTCCTGACATGTTAGCAGCATTGTCATAGCCTTGTCCTCGGCAGTCAGCAATAGGTATCCAAGGTCTCCAAAATCAAATTGGCAATCTCAAGCCCCGACTTCTTACAACAGTCAACAAAGGCTAGAAATCTTTCTTGAACTGCAAAACTCTTGCCGTCCTTGGTCAGGTACCTGAGAATGAAGGTGGTTTGCTCTGTGTGGCTTGCATCTGGTGTGCCATCCACCATAATTGCAAAATACTTCGCGATCCTGCGTTCTTCTAAAATATGATTTCTCACATGTGCAGCACAGATGCTTATGAATTCATTCTGAGATTCTGGTGATAAGTAGTGAACCTGCAATCTGGTCCCTTTCTCTTGTGCCACCTTCACTTTAGTAACGTGCTCTTGAAGAAGAGGGTCGTAACGTGCAAGCAACTCCTCCAAGATCCCAAGAAAATTGCCGTTCTGCGTATCACCAATCCTCTCTGAATCCCCACGAAAGGCAAGGCCTCTCTCTCCAAGAAAAATGACAACGTCAAGGATTCGTTCCAGCAACATCTTCCATCTTTCCGCTTCAGACAAAATGCCTTTCTCGATCAGCGATTCCACACCAGCATCTGTTTCTAGGCGTCTTTCAAGCTCACGCCATGCCAAGTAACACTTCTTGTGCGGGTTGCCTCTCTCATGCTCTGGAAGTCTTTCCCACAATCTCTTCCAGCTGTCATTTGGTCCCCAACCATCAGGAGAAACCAACCTTGATTGAGAAGCATTCTCGATGGTATGGCCGAACAACCTACATGGCAAACAGTACAGTGCAGTTTTTGTAGGGCTGAAAACGAGCCAGCTTCTTCTCCCTATTTCGCCATTTTGCTGCTTCACACTTAGGACTGTTGTCGGAAATTTGTGGCCTTCGCAATCTTTTGGAAATTCTCGAGGATGAGGCAAATGACCAGTGCTGACAATCTTTTCTAGCTCCTTCATCGCCGGAAATCTGGCTAATGTACCAACATCAAAACTGCATGATCCACCATAAGCAGTGTCCAGCTCACTAATGCTGGACTCGGATTGATCTGGAAGTACGTCTTGGTTTAATGAAGACGCGGTGGTGCTTTCAGCTTCACGTTCTTTGATGTCGTGTCTTGTTGGAATAGCCAAGTCTTCTATGTCTTCTTTTTCAACACTAACATTTTGACAAGAGCTTTCCCCAGTCTCAATAAAAGATTTCTTATCCTTTTCTCCTTTGTAAGCACCTCCATCAAACAGCGTGCGAGAGGCTTTCTTTACTTCTTGTTCCCGCTGCTTCTTTTCCTGCCTTTTCTGGGCACCAGATTTGTGTCTGTAAGACGACATCGCAGGGGTTGCTTGAATCTACACCTTGACTTCGATAACGATTTGATAGCGTTTATCTTGAGCTCTTGAATGCTTTCCACTTGATATGAAATTTTCTGATGTACTGATCATTCACTTTCACATTTATACACAATCCACAGCGAGGTAAATCTAGCACCATGACGTCTTGATTACATCATACTTTCACGAATTAAAAATATATCATACGTAATTTTATTTTCAAAAAGTGCAACTGCTGTGATTTCCCAACCAAACTATTTTTATATTGAACAAAGCATACGTAATGTAAAACCATGGTAACTGAATATCCAACGTTGATAGCAAATCGTCATCCAGTCATAAACAATTTGTTGATTTTGTATGTAACGATTGAATTTAGAATCTCAGTGGGCCCGCGGGCCTGAAAGCATTCCTGAAAGAAAACTACAACAAAGCAAAAATACATAACTTATTTCTTGCGGGCCCCCAAAGGCCCCGGGCCCCCTGGTAACTACCCTGGCTACCCCCCCCCCCCCTCTCGACGGTCCTGTGTATGGCGACAAAGATTTCCCTGACTCAGTGATGAGGCATATCCTTGAGCTTACGTTACATTTTATCCATCATAGTTGTTAGTTCACTCAGTTGCATGTCTTTATGTAGTCGCCATCATGCTGTCATTGCTTTTTGCTCCTCGTGACATAGGGCTTGTACTGTTGCATAGTATTTAAAAAGCATAGTAGAATGTAGCCCGTATTATAACATTTTACTTGGATATACCTGGTGCGCCAAAATAAACTATACACGTTTGGCAGTCCACAATAAATCGTACACTGGACCGATTTTGAAGATTTATAAATTAATCGTTAGCAGAGAGCCTGAATTAGATTCTAGGACTTTTTGCAAATTTTTCCGTCATCAGTTTTTAGAGCTAGAAGCGAGTTTCTTAAAATATTCAAAACATTTGAAAACATCGAGAACGATAAAAAACGTCGATAAATTTCAAAAGATTCAACATGAATGAACAAAGAGAAAACGTTTTCAGGGGGATTTGGGGGTTTAGTACGAGCTCTCGTATAGCAGATTACAATTGGTTGATTTCTAAATCGCAAATCACCACGAACGAATTCTCTCTTTGCATACATGTCGATTCTTTGGAAAACTTGATCGATGTTTTTTTATGTTTTTTGGTGTTTCTCGAAAACTAGAATTTTAGGAAACTCGCTTCAAGCTCTAAAAACCGAAAATTAAAAACTTTGCAAAAATCCCAGTATCTAATTCAGGGCTCAGGCTCTCTGCTAACGATTAAAAGTCATAAATCTTCAAAATCGTACCTGTGTACGATTTATTGTAGCCTGACGTGGTTCGATTCCCGGCTGTGGTAATTCTTACTTTTCTCGATTTTTCTGATAATTTAAAAATGTTTCTGTTTGCACCGAAAAAGGAGAAATCCGATTTCCTGGTTGCTCGCTATATGTATATATATAAGATCTTTTAGACAGTGTACAAGAGTTTTTAAGTGATTTGGCCCTAGTTCAATTTTAGTGTATTCTATGGTTAAATAGCTTTCAGTGCAGTTTCAGTTTCATATTTTAAATTCCACTACATACAATTTAGTAAAAATAACTATGCTAAGAATCAACTAGAAAAAAATTACAGTAATACAAGAAATTAATACATTGTGCAAATACAAAACGAAGAAGAAAATGAATGATATGATATATAATTTTTTATACACGAAACTACCCTTCAGCTTAAATACAATAAATAAATTGGTTATTAACAAAAGATCAAATTACCTAAGATGCTGTTCTTCCAGGGGGTCGTGTTTTAAACTGATATTTTCAGTCAGCTCTTCAAATACTCCTTTAGTTCTTTTTTAAAGCGACTAATAGTCGGGAGTTCTCTAATATCAACTGGGATATTGTTCCAAACTTTCATAGCAGAATAGTAATAACTCTTTTTCGCATATTCTGTATTTAGTCTAGGAATTTGTAGATCTCTACAGTATCTTGTTGCATAGTTTGACTGCGACGATCTTTGCTGAAATTTATCCCAGAGGCTTTCAGGGCTTAATTTGTTCATAATCTTATATGTCATGACCGATCTATCAAATCGAATAATATTTTCAACGCTCAGCCAGTCACATGACCAGTTATCCTTGAATCTGGCGCTTTCGATTATTGACCGGGCCCTGTCCTGCAGACGTTGGAGGGTATCAAGTTTTGTTTTTGGAAGGCTGCCCCATATTTCATTAGCATAACGTAGATGGCTCTCGACAATAGCGTAGTAGACACTACACAGCTTTGTTTGGGGAATTATATTTCTTAATTTCTTTAATGACGCAAGTCCTCCAAAAACTTTACCCTTCACAGTTTTGTATTGCTCTTCCCACTTTAGGTTCTCGTCGACAGTTACACCTAGCGATTTCGTCTTCGTAACACGCTTAATATCTGAGCCATTTAACGTGAGTGCATTCGAGATATTCAGCGCATTTACTTTACGAGAATGGCCTATTATCATATATTCTGTCTTTGCGGGGTTAGGACTTAACTTATTTATTCTCATCCACTCCGAGAGGTTGAGCAATTCCTGTTGCGCCTCTAAGACCAGTTTCTCAACATCATCCGATGCGATTGTTACATTTGTATCATCGGCATAGATACTTGCTTGGGAAAATTTCAAACACTTCTCGAAGTCGTTTAGATATATGATAAAAAGGAGAGGACCTAGGCAGGAACCTTGAGGTATGCCACACGTTACCTCACTTGTCGTTGATCTCTGTCCATTTACAGAGCAAAATTGCTTCCTATGATCTAAATAGGACTGAAACCAGTTCCCAGCGTTGCCCCTTATACCGTATCTGCACAATTTTTTGACCATTATTTTGTGATCGACCGTATCAAATGCTTTCTTTAGGTCAAGAAATATGGTCAAGTTCAATTTCTTACTGTCAATATTTTCATACCAAAAATCGGTACTGCATATCAAGGATGTTATTGTGGAGTATAGTTTACGAAAAGCTGACTGATTCTTGGTGATTACATTATTTTCAAGAAGGAAATCAAACATCTGATCGTGTACTATCCGCTCCAGGATCCTAGAAAAAATTGAAATAACTGAAATGGGCCTATAATTGTTTACATCCTTTTTTGCACCTGAATTGTATGCAGGGAATTACTTAAAGGAGGAGCTCTCTCAGTAGGTAAACTAATCGAGGAGAGAGCCCCCCCCCCCCCCCGCCGTATCCTAAGATATTCTCTATTAACTTTAGATGAAATTATATCCTAAAAAGTAGACGGAATTGCATTTCATCATGCTATGAAGCCCATGTACCTAAATGCCCGTATTATAACATTTTACTTGGATATACCGGGTGCGCCAAAATAAACTATACACGTTTGGCAGTCCACAATAAATCGTACACTGGACCTATTTTGAAGATTTATAAATTAATCGTTTGACTTTGAAATAAAAAATTAATAAAAAGTGATGACGTCATCGCACAAGGAATTCAAATAAACTGAATTATACGCACATAATCTTTATAATCAAATTAATTTTTCTGACCAAATCAGTGGATTTTATGAAAAGAGAGAAATTGAGAGAATTATAAAAGGACCTGATTTGGTCAGGAAAGGGCGCGAAAATTACACATGCCCAGATTCCTTGATTTGAAATGTCGCGCGTCCTTTGCAGTGACAATGAACATGGCGGTATGGCGGCATATGGCGGCACAGACAAAATGCCCGTCAACGATGATGCTCATGACTAAATCAAAGGGAAACATGGTATGAAACTTTTCAAAACATCTCAGCCGTGAATTTAGCATGGTATTGTTATTACGAACATCTATAATTAGTCACAAATCAGGTGACCGTCTAGGCCCCTTTGAATGCCTCGTTACATCATTGGAAACAAAGCTCCACCAGGACACAGGCCTTTGCTATCGATGCCGATGCTGCCGCGGAATGCTGCCACGCTGACTTCGCTTTAGGCCTGCATTCAAACGCAATACGAGAATGAAAGTTCACCCCAACAACCGTGTTATATTGCTGAGTATTATTTTGGTAGGCTGTTCTGTACTTTGGCTCCTTGGTGGGCTGCCCAAACTTAGCCTGGACATTTCATCAACGACAAAGGGAGCGAGCCAAAATCAGTTGAAAATGTTGCTGTACAATTTGTGGTTTACTGATTACAAGATGGAGCAAAGAATGAAAGCCATTGCCAAAATAATCGATGAACTGAAACCAAACATCATAACACTAAATGAAGTTACAAAAGAGAATTTAGCTATGCTGAAAAGGCAAGCTGGTTTACAGAGGTATAAAGTGGTGCCCACAGATGATTTATACAAAACAATGCCTGTAGACCTGCCCAAAATGCATCTTCACACCACTGCCATCCTTACAGATCTACCTGTAATCTCATGGAAGGCATTTAGATTTAAGCACACTGAGGAAGGAAGAAGGCTGGTGATTGCAGAGTTGCGCATTCCTATTTATGAGAAAATGCAAAACTCAAAAAATGCAAAATTTAAGAATGTATCTTTTGTCGCTTCAGTGGCTCATTTTGAATGGTGGAAGAAGAGCGCAGTGTTTCGGGCAGAGCAGTTGAAGAAGTCAATGGAGTCAATTTCTTTCTTTGAAAATGCATGCTTTTCTGGGGACTTAAATAACAGGGTACATATTGATGGCAATTTGATTCTGCCCAGCCCATGGCAGGATTTATGGATGACCATCCCTGGAAACACTCACACAAATGGGTACACATGGGACAATGAAACAAACCCAATGATCAAATCAAAAACCAAGGGTAGAAATGATCGATTTCTTTGCAAGCTTTCTGACTTTAAAGCTGAAAGTGCCAAGATTGTTGGGAACAAAGAATTGTCTCCAGGTGTATTCCCAAGTGATCACTTTGGACTGTTTGTGGTCCTTGTGCCAAAAGTGCATGAATCACAAGAAGGGCAGGGTATGCCCAGTTTCAAGAAGCCAGTCAAGGATATCTGAGGGAATAACTCAGTGATGAAAATTACTACAGTATAACTTGCTTCCATGAGCAAGGGCAAATTTTGTAACATAGCATACAGTAAGATTCAGGTTTCCAAAAAGACAAAGTGATTTGCCTTCACAAAAAATACATTTCAGGCCTCTGAATGCACCCAATCAAAACAAAATAAACAGAGATAGCAACACGTCAGCAGGGTTAAAGGTGTGAAATCTATTCTTGAAGCTGTCAATTTGCTTTATCTCAAACAGAACTGTATCATTTGTCTTACGAAATTCACCCTTGCTGCTTGCATGCCTATTGCATTAACTTTTCAATCATAGGTGCACTGAATATCTAAATAACTCTCAGTGGTGGATTTAGGGGGGCAAGTGGGGGCAACTGCCCCTCTTGACGATGAAAACTCAGCTTGGTGCCCCTTTTTTGGCGAGGAGCGTTCAAAAAATTTTCACGCGCCTTCGTCGCACTCACTTTCCATTGTATTTTTGCGCCCTCTTTGCAAGTTGCCCCTCCCTTCAACTTTGGGCTGGATCCGTCCCTGATAGCTCTTAATCAAAATCTCTCTTAATTTGAGAAGCTCAAATTTCTATGGACGACCTCTTCAATGGTACCTATATCTAACTTTGTAAAAATAAGGGACAGAGCAAAATTCATTATATTACATGGCCGGTGGAGAACAAAAATCCTTACAAAAAAATCTGCTTACCCTGTATGGAATTATTGCAAAATAGCCAACTGCCCCGTCACCCTTTCCTTAAAAAAAGTGTTTCCCATATTCATGAACAACAGATGTTGTAAAGTACCACCGATGAATTAGACAAGGACCATAACAATTGCCCTGAAAAATCGACTTTGAAGATGAAGAGAAATGACTGATGAATAGTTCTTGCAAACGACTGACAAGGAAATTTGCGTCAGTTTCATTCACATCCTTTCCAAATCCAAGCTTTTCTCTACTTGCATGATTCAAAATTTTGTTCTCAAAATGTGCCATGTTACTGCCCCGTTCATATTGCTTTGTAAAAAGTGTTGATCCAGTTCTGCACAAGCTCAAAGTAGTTGCTCCATTACGTTTTGCACCGGCCATGTTATGAAATAAACTTTGCACTGTCCCTAACTGAAAACTAAAAATGTCAGTTCAAATATGGTTGAGATTCAATTCTTGAATATTGGTGTATCAAGCTATTATTCAGTTGATTGAGGAAACAAAACTGTTGCTTGGAAAGATAGGAATCAAATGTTTTTTCCGATATTCGACCATGGCACCTGGCTAAAATGGTTGAAAGCCTCATTTTCACAGACCATAATCAGATTGAATAAGCGAGAAAGCCAATAGAAAGATGAAAATCTCGTTGAAGTTTACTACCTTCATAAAGCGCTGCAAGGACATTCGACTGCTTGAAACTTGCTGAAGTTGTTAAAGAAATGTTTTCTCCAGATGTTCGATCAAATTTTCTACTGTATCGACTATGGTTGGATTATACAGCGTCTCCAATTCACACACAAACCTCATAGGAACTAAATCTTGAAAGTTTCAGCATTAAACCACTTTATGCATTCATGGCAAAAGTTTTCATGGTGTGAAATATGTTAAGAAATTAATAAAAAAGACGTTTTATCAAGAGATTCCTCATGTGACTTGAAGTTGTGTAAACAAAACTTAGCAGATTTTGTCCATTGGAGATGACTATTGGAGAGCCATAGCTATTGGAACCCTCTGAAATATTGTTAATGTTCTTCAAAAAATCTTAAATGTAGATTTCGTTAAAGAATTCGCTAATGTTAGGCAATCTGCTAACCTTGTTGTGTTTAATGTAAGACCTAAAATTTAGCATTTTCACGGGCTTCTATTGTCTTTTTCGCTTTCGATCGAGGTTCGAGACTTGCCCGGAATTCGAAGTCAAAGTGGTCTGTGAAAATGAGACTTTCGAAATTTTCGGCCAGGGGCCACTAGCAAATATCGGGGAAAGCATTTGATTCCTATGTTCTGATTGAGCGAAGAACAAATTTGTGAAACATGACTAAACTAACTACTTGGGTCACAGTTTCCATTTCTTTCATCGAATTGGATGACGGCACACACTACGTTTCAAGGTATACCGATTATCAGTTTATCAAGGAGTGCAACTAACTACGACATGTAATCAGTCTAAAACATGACTTTGAGTGAGTGAATGAAAAGCTCTGAGCATAAAAAATCTACCAAGACTACGTACACAAAGCGAAACCTATGGTTCTAATTCATTGTCATTTTGAGGCAGCATCTTTGTAACTATCTTCCTGATGACGCAAAATATGCATTATCAATTCAGTCGTCGGGCTCCATGGTAAGATAACCATATTACTGAGATTTTAGATTAATTTTAGACACCAGAAGCGAGCAAATCGGCTAAACATTCACGGAGTTACGAGCTTTCAAAGTTTAAGTTCGTGCGAAAGCTGAAACCAGACGCCCCTAAATTGCATATTTTGTGGAAGTAAAATCTCGTTTATTGAAAGTAAATCAAATGGAATTTCAAAAGCACTTGCGATAAACCAGCTTTCTATAACATTGAATCAAGTTTATGGATGCATGGAGGAATCCTGTTCAGCACAAATTGGAATTGCCTTGTCTCTCATTGATTAAGTTTTCATTCCATGTTTTTAGATAATTGCTTTCCGAAGTAAATTTTTGCAACGGTTACAAGAATTAAAAAACTTTGGAAGTCCTCTTTGGTCTGCTCTGATATCGACGAGAAGTAAAACATTGGAAAGTCTTCTTTTACCTCGATTTTAGGACATCTTTTTGGAAAACACGCCAGTTAGGGGCGTCTGGTTTCAGCTTTCGCACAAACTTGAACTTCAAAAGCTTGTAACTCCGTGAATTCTTAGCGGATTCGCAAGATTCTGGCGTCTGAAATTAATATAGAATCTTAGGAACAGGCTTATTTAACCACGAGCCGGTACATTCTATCGTTATTTCTTAACATTTGATCAAATGTCGAAAAAATTTTCTGGGACACCCTGTACTTTCTTAATGAACTGAAATGTTTTACGTTTTTTTGCAGTTCATATGGTAATAACTGTTATTAGAAAGTTCGTTTTGATTAGATCTTTTATACTTTATATACTTTACCAACCTTAAGGAAAATACTACAGTAATAGAAACATCATGTGCAATGACACTTTTTCCTATTTCTTTGGTCGTGGTCATTTGAAATAGGGAAGGGAGGCCAGTTATTTTGAGTGATTGTGCATTCTTTTTTAGGGATATGTGAAGACAAGGAACCCTGGTGTAATTCCTGGAAATCAAGTGGCTATTGCAAGAAGACATCTGTCTATCATGGTTACATGAAAACTAACTGTGCAATGTCATGTGGATTCTGCTTTCTCCGTAAGTCATATTTTAAGACACCCAGTGTACATCTGTTTTTAATTTTTGATGCAATTTGACAAAATGTTCACATTAACATCGAAAAGTTTCCGACGATCAAACCTTCCGGACTAATTTCTGTCTGAAAGTTTAATTGTCCGAAAGTTTTAAATTCTTTGCAAATAGCAAAAATACAGAAATGCTTCCCATGCCACTGTTAAGAAATTGAAATACTGTCATCTGTGATCCTGCGTCTAACGTTAGGTTCCATATTGCAGTTTTCAGTTACAATGTTCTTCAGTCAATGAATCTACCTATTCTTTTCATCTTCAATCTTGAAAACTGCTTTCAGAACGTTTTCCTTTGTTGTACACTTTTGTTGAATACCTTTGATGGCTTTTGATGCTTTAGCATGATTAGTTTAAGTTGCACATTATTAGGTAACGTAAAATGACAACTAATTTCAACATAATTGTGGAAAAATTGTTTATCTGAAAGTGTTTTCCATCCCCGAAATTCTCGAAAAATAGTCAGAAAGAAAGATTTTGTCCGAAGTTATCTTTCCGAAACTTTTCCGTCGGAAATTTTTTGATTTTGATGTATGGGTGAAAAATTGGTTTTCTCGTTGGTAGTGAGCATTGGCTTGAAGAAGTGTGAGTTATTCATATTATTTGCATCCTCCATTTGATTCAATGGCTTGAAAGGAACTCAGGTCCTGCAGGAGTTATCTTGACCTATCATCTGACGGGGACGTACCGTTCCGAAAATTGGCACCCATAATTCCGCAAATTTTGACTAATTTAGTGCCATAATGCCGCAATTTTAATGGTAATCCGAGTCATAATCTCGGAAATTATGAAAACATTTCTTGTCATTCTGATGTATTATAAAATATTCTTCACAACAGGAACCAGATTCCGTGAAATGTCTGAAATTGGTACAAATAATTCTCTAACTCTTTGAGAAAATTACCCCTAAAAAGGTACGTCCCCATACGACCAACATATTGGGATAACTCCTCGTGAGCTCAGGTATTTTTGCTATCTTTTTGTATTGACTTGATGCCAGTGGTATATATGTTAAAGTTCTAATCTTGTGTCTCCCTCTTCCTTTTAGCTCCACCTCCATTACCCACAGCAGATCCTTATCCCAACTGTGTCGATAAAATGAGTTATTGCTCCACATACAAGCCTTATTGCAATGATAAAGATTACATAACTTATCTGCAAGACAACTGCAAAAGAACGTGCAATTATTGCCGTAAGTAGTTCTTCACGTTTTGCAACTAACGATTCTTAGCGAGTAAAAGAGTTGCAACAATTAAGAAAAACCCTATTGATATGTAATGACTTTTTTATTTGAAATTTTAAAGCTAAATAGCTTATCATAAAAATTTAAGTCCAGTTCTATCATTCTTGACAGATATCACTACCCAGCCCCCACCAACTACAAAACCTTGGACAACACAAATGTACACCGTTCCAGGAGGTGCAGGTATGTCACACAGAGATGTTCGTTATGAATTGGTTTCCTCATAGGATCTGGAATAGCAGGTTACAGTTGAATTTAGCTGATCTAGCTATCTCGAAATCCAGTTATCTCGAACAGCTCACTAATAGCTAGAGCATGGTTAACTCCTTTACACGGCACACAGAGATGTTCGTTATGAACTGGTTTCCTCATAGGATCTGGAATAGCATAGGTTACAGTTGAATTTAGCTGATCTAGCTATCTCGAAATCCAGTTATCTCGAACAGCTCACTAATAGCTAGAGCATGGTTAACTCCTTTGCACGGCACACAGAGATGTTCGTTATGAACTGGTTTCCTCATAGGATCTGGAATAGCAGGTTACAGTTGAATTTAGCTGATCTAGCTATCTCGAAATCCAGTTATCTCGAACAGCTCACTAATAGCTAGAGCATGGTTAACTCCTTTGCACAGCTCAAAGAAGCTTCATTTCCAAATTTTTGTCGAAACGGTAATTTTGTAGCGTTTTTGAAAGGCAATATCACACGCAATGTTTATCTTTTTTGAAAATGAAAGCGTTATTTGAAGGTAAACCCTTGTGGTTCACAGAAAAACAAACCAAATATATTGATATCTTTTATGATTGCTCGGACATAAATTGATTTACGGGTTGGTGGCTTGGCAAATCAACCAAGCAAACCGCAGAAAACAATGGACACGTACCTGAAACAATTGCGTTTAAAGATTTATTTGCAGTTTGGTGGCGGTGCCCTTTTAATTACCCTGATAGTTTTGGATAAGTTGAACATTTCGCCTACTCGAACAACCTTCTCTAAACAACACTTGGTTGATTTATCGAGGTTCATTTATAGTTCGATGGATCCTGATTTGGTAGTCGAGTTATTACCTAATAGAATAAGCATCGGTCTGTTAACCCTCAATCGTTTCCATGCACCCCTCCTCCCCAAAAGAAACAATCTTTTATTCTACCGGGTGCGCCAAAATAAAAATCAGACGTTTGAAGAATTGTAATACCTCGACCACTAGATGGATTTGCATGAATTGAGTTTTGCTTCATAGCAGAAAGACCGAATTTTTTTAATGGGGCTCTGTCGCCAAACTGTAAACAAATCTGATAACACTGCATGTGACCATTGTTCTAGATTGTTTTCTGCAGTTTGTTTGATGGCTTCACCCAATCCACCAAAAATACTCGTTAAAAAATCCACTCATATCCAAGCAATCGCAAGCCTCGTAAGAGATATGAATGTTGGTGGATTTTTCCTCTGTGAAGTACAAAGATCTATCCTCAAAATGATGCTTTCATTTCCAAGAAAACACGTAAACATCTGTGCGCTATTGCCCTTCAAAAACTTTAAAATCACCGTTTCGGTTGAAAATTGGAGACGGAGCACCTATAATGAATTTTCTCGTATGATCTATAGGTAATTTCAACTTTACAAAATCCTATGTTTGCAAAATGCTCACAAAAGATTCTAAAACACTTGATCACTGACACCGAACGATACAAAAGTACAGGTTTCGCTGGTATCGGATGCTTTTGCACATGCATTGCCATGGGATCGAAAATCTTTATTATTTGTTTAAGAACTCATTTTCTATAACTCTCTAGAGATAGATTAGCTGCCCCTGCATCTTGTCCTGTATGAGAGATTCCTGACGAATTGATCAAGTTTTAAGGGTCGTTTTTAGCCGTTTTGCAACAAGCGAATTTTCTTAAAGTCGAATTCATCTATGCTTTCCAAACCCATAAAAATTCGAGAAAAATCACAAAAATACTTCAGTCTTCCTGCTATCAAGCAAAATTTTATTCATTCACAAGGTTCTATGCTTATAGAAGGGCAACTCTAACGTTCTTCCTGGGGGATTGTGTTTATTTGATTCAGAAGCTGTTTGGAAATTGTTTCATTTGAGCCCTTAATGCGTGAGAATTACAATGTATTCTTTTCGGCTTCTTAATCAAATAAACAAAATCCGCTTGGTAGAACTTTAGATTGACCCTTCCTCGTTTGCTATAAGCACATAACCTCTCTTAAAAATCACCTTTCGCGTGCGCAAGGCGAGGGTTTGCCCTATTGGTTTCGGGGACTTTGGTGGCTTTGTTTGTTTTGAACTACCAGTTGAGAGAATTTCATTTGTCTGCCATCACTAATCGTTTTGAATTGAGATGTCAATCAAACGCAACTGTTGCTATTGTATTACAAAATCTGCCCTTGTTGCACCCGGTATCATCTAAGAATTTGTCTCCTTTAGCTGCTTTACAGCCTGGCTGCGGCAAGAAAGGCCCAGGTCATACAAGAATCGTTGGTGGCAAAGCAGCAAAGCCGGGCGATTGGCCGTGGATCGTCAATTTTGATTATAAATACAATACTGCAAATCCAGGCCACCACTGTGGAGGAACACTTCTCACCGATGAATGGGTTCTTAGCGCTGCTCACTGTTTTCATGACGACACCGCCAAAGGTCATTATTGGCTGAAACTTGGTGAGTTTTACCTTTAGGAGACCAGCACAGTTTCCAAATCTTCTAAATGGTTGGTGTAAAATTCGAAAACCTGTTTCTTAGAACTGAATGGTTTTAGCTACAAACTTTAGCTACTTTGTAATAATTATACCGTTAGAGTTACACCGCGCCATAGCAGAATAAAACGAAAAAAATTTCAAAAACAATCATTTTGAAAAGAAATGAATTTTAAAATGCAATTTTAATAGTGGAGTTTCCCTCTGTTTAAAGCAAGGGGCAAATAATTCCAAATAGTCTACTGCGCACGAGATTTTTGGATTTTAAGCATCTCTCAATTTTTTCAAAGATTTTTGAGATTTTTTCTGAGATCTTCAAAGAATGTTTTGGAATTTCTATGACTTTTTGTGACTTTTAGATTTACGAGATTTTGAAAAAATTTCTAACTTGATAGCACTATAGGCTATTTTTGTTTTACCTTTCAGGCGAACATGACTTGAAAACTAGCTCTGGATACGAACAACGAATTCAAGTTGCAGATATTATTTTCCATCCCCGTTATGACCCGAATACGTACGACAATGATCTTGCGCTTATCAAATTATCTACCAAAGCAAGAATCAACAGCAGAGTGAAAACCGCTTGTTTACCAGACCAAAATACAACGTTTGCTACTGGAACGAAATGTTACATTTCAGGATGGGGTTTACTCAGGGAGTACGGACGAGGACCACAGGTAGGTCGTTTCAATCAGGGCCGTAGGAAGCTGCTTCAGATTGGGGGGCAATTGTTCTGAAACAATAGAGAACAATACATCTAACTAATACTTGTGACATAGCACCATTGTTTTCAAAGTTATTTGGGGGACTTGAGCCCCCCTGCCCCGCCCCCTTCCTACGGGCCTGGTTTCAATTCGTCTAGATAGCGGCATGACACCACAGCAGCATTGAAAACACGTCACTGTGACTATTTGGGAGTAAATCTTCAGAAAATTTCTACAAGTTTCTATGGGAAATTAGCGAAAAGTTCGTAGTGAAACTAATGAAATAATTGCAAGAAAAAATTTCTGCTGAACAGAAATTTAAACCAACATAGCTGTGTGTCTTTGGTACTATAATCTTGTAAACAGCAGCGTCGCAATGTCCAATAACTGTAACTCGCTAGTCTCTTCTTGAAAGCATTAAGATCAGCCTCCTGTTTTATTTTCAAAAGTTTTTGAATGATTTGATGAAAATCCAAGCTATCAGAATCGATTTATTTTAATACGTTAGTGGTTCGCTATGTTTCATGATGGCTTCATTTACCCCAACTGAATTTGTAAACCAACCTCGTTCCCATGTCCTGGCCCTCTCTCTGAACCAGGTTGTTTTCGAACACAAATTGATCGAGTCACATGGCATATTGATACGATTGCGCTAAGAGTGAGGCGTTGATAAGCGTTGATCTGATTGATCGATTTATTGTGGAACAAAAAGGATCATGGTAAAAATTCTTTGACACTATTGTATTGCAACTGTATGTTACCAAGCAACACACATGCATCATTGTTTATTCTTTTACGTCCTAGATCTTGCAGCAAGCACAAGTACCTCTTGCTGATCAGCTAATGTGTAAGTTCTCCAATCCAAATCATAAGGTGACAGATAACATGATTTGTGCTGGGTATGCTAAAGGAGGAATAGACGCATGCCAGGGTGACAGTGGAGGTCCCCTTGTCTGCAAAAGAGATGACGATACATGGTTCTTGTGGGGTGTCGTATCATGGGGTGTTGGTTGTGGACGAGCACACACCTATGGATTCTATGCCAAGACCAAAGTGTTAAGAAGATGGGTTGATAGTGTTGTCTTCACGAAGAACTGACAGTAGTTAAATCATGATTATTGATGTGATATATTAAGAATATTGATAACATCTCATTTTGTTAACTGCTATTTCTGTTTTGAATAAAAGTAATGTTAAAAATGAAGCTTGAAAGATTACAGGTCAAAGAGCAAAATCACGGCCTTATCGGCTAGGCTAAGCATTTAAAACTGGCCTTAAAAAATGGACTCATCGTAATAAACTCACAAACGCAACATTAGACACTGTAATCTGTGCAAGCAGGACAGAATTTCTCCCAGGTTACAGGTTAACTTTGGTATTCTTCTTTTACTTGATTTCACTGTTCTTTTCCACAGTGTCTAATGCTGTGTTAGTGGGTTTATTACGATGAGTCCGTTATCTAAGGCTGCTTTTAAAACATGACTATTGATATGTGACATACTAAAATTATTCATAACAAGTTATGTTAATTCATCACTATTTCTGTTTTACGGGAAAGAAATTTCAAAAATGAAGCTGGAAAGGGCTCAATTCAAAGAGCAACGTCAGGGCCCTATCGTCGGCTATGCTAAGAAGTTTGATTGTGAAAGATGCAAGTAAGGGATGTATCTACTGCGGGTGTTGGCCTTTGATGTGACAATATCATTATGATGTGACTCAATATGAAATTGGTGGGAAATTAGGGCAAATCTCATGTCTTGAAAGCAATGGCTGTATTTTGTCTTCTTTGGATAGGACAAGGAGTATGAAAATTTAATAAAAATCATGATATCACAACATAATAAAGTAAATTATTGTTAACAATGAAAGTAAAAAAAAAAGTTACAAGCCAACCTGACAGCTTGCACTATGGCACGTTAAAGAGCCATTGTCACCCAGGCTCCTTTGCGGGCACACTGCAATAGACAAATACGCTAAAGATGGCGGCGAGGAATTTTTTACCAAGATGTATATTGCGTTCGAATAACGAATCTTTACCGATTCTATAGGAATTCGATTAAAGAACGCAGTGCATCTTGGTAAACACTGCAGCAGTTGAAATAATACCGGGTGAGTCAATAAAAAGAATCCCTGTTGAAAAATCACCATACCCTGAATATTTTTTTTTTTTTTTTTTTATTAATTCATATTTTTACACGATATCCCATCAGTACAAAATTAAACTACAAAAGTTACAAGTTTGTTTTAAATGAAAAATGAAAAACAAAATTTTAAAATTTGGTATTAGCTAGGATTGGATCCAGGCTGATATCTGATCTTCCAGTCGTGTTTTAGTTGTTTACAGCATGCGCTTTCAATTTTCTTTTAAACTGATAGAGCGAGGGGATTTCCCTTATTTCGATTGGTATTTCATTCCAAGTTTTAAGCCCGGAAAGGTGGAAACTTTTTTTTGTACATTCAAGTTTAAACTTTGGGAAATATTGTTTCTTGTGTTATACCTAGAAATTTCATTCCTCTGACTATACTTGTTCCAGAGGCTCTCAGGGCACTGCTTGTTGACTATTTTGTGTGTCATGATAGATCTGTCAAAATAGATGATTTGGGTGAGTCAATAAAAAGAATCCCTGTTGGAGCCAGAGGTTCAATTTTGTTAATTCTACGTGGATGGCCGATAAGCATAAACTCAAAAATGCATCATCTCGGCAAGTTCGTTAATATCTTCAGAGGCTATCGTTGTGTGCGTATCATCAGCATACATGCTCGCCGAAGAAAACTGTAAACATTCTTCAAAGTCATGCCACATGTTACCCCCAAAGACATAGAACATTTACCATTGATTCTGCAAAACTGTTTTCGTTCAGTGAGGTAGGATCGAAACCAGCTAATCACCTTACCCTGCACGCCATACCTAGAAAGTTTTTCGAGCCGAAGGCCTTTTTTAAATCCAAAAACATGCCATATTGACCTTTTGAGAATCAATGTTATTATGCCATTCATCAGTACTCTTTACTAGAGATGTGATTGTTGAGTGTAGCTTACGAAACGCATGCTGATTCTTTTTTAGCAACTGCTTCTCTTTGAAATAGTCGAAGCTGATCATGAGCAATTTTTTCCAGAATCCTTGCAAATATGGATAGAACGGATATAGGCCTGTAATTATTCATGTCATCCCTTGCACCTGACTTAAAAATGGGGTTACCCTTGCAACCTTCCAGATATCTGGAAAAACTCCCGCGACCAGCGATGAGTTATAGATTAGAGTAAGGGGGAGAGCGATGAATTGACTAGTCCGACAGGAATTCTATCTGGCCCACTGGCTTTGCCGTTTTTCAGCTCTGTTAGTGCTCTTAAGATGTATTGAGTATCTACTGTCTTGAAATTCAACATCGTAGAATTTTTGCCACTTATTGTGGCAAGCGGGTCATCATTCGGTTCGGTTCTGATTTCTTTTGCTAGTTTTGGACCAACTGAGACAAAGTGCTTGTTAAACGCATTGGCAATTTTACTGTCATTAGTTACAAGTTTGCCTTCGCAGTTTAAGCTAGTGACTGGTACCTTAGAGGAAACTGAATAATGGTCCTGCATTGCGATCCGGATGGCCTCTGTAACTTCGTTTCTTAGTTTCTTATACGAAGGCCAGATTTCGGGATTGCGCCTTGCGTCCTTTTTTGCTTTATCCCTTCTCATCATCAGAGACCTTATGCGTGCATTGAGCCATGGAGCATATTCACTTTTCCTTTTTTGTTTTCGAATTGGAGCATGTAGGCTGAGAATTGCATCAAACAATTCTTGGAATACAGATGCCATCTTACTAGGGTCCTGAGAAAAATATTCAATGGCATCAAGGTCTTGTTGGAAAGCAGTTTTATCATAATTTTTCATATTTCTACTTTCAACAATTTTGTTTTCATTTTTGGTATTGAGTCTCCATGCATTTACCTTTCTAATCGCATAAACCATGTAGTTTAATAGCAGACGGTGAAGTGAAGTGAAGTGAAGTTGCGTTTTTCAGCGCCAAGCGCTGGGATCGCAGAAATAGAGCAGACCTAATCGAGTCCGCGACCCCTGTCACGACGCTCAAGTGATGGGGTCCTACCGGGTATCGAACCCACTCCGCCTGACTGTTCTGGCTGCAAAGTCAGAGGATTGCACCACTGCGCCACAACACCTCCAAATGACATGTTTAAATGGACCTCAATATTTACCTGACTGAAGTCGGCCACTCCATTCTGAAATTATGAGAGATTTTCTCCAGAAAGCCCTTTCAAGAATTCTTCAAAACAGGCTCAAAACAACGACCAAAATTTCCCAAGCTTTCTGCCTTATCCCAATGAGTTCAACACATTTTAACATGTTTTATCCTCTCAGGAAGATGAAATCGTCCGGAATAATGTTGTTTTGCCCCCCAGGGATGGGATGAAACGTACTAAAGCATGTACAAGTCATTGCTATGTTATAAGGCATAGACTTGCAAGAAATTTGGTCGTGATTTTATGCTGTTTTTAGAAGTTTCTTGGAGGGGCTTCTTCGAGAAAATCTCTGATAATTTCAGAACGGATTGGCCGATTTCAGGCAGGTAAAATTTAGAATATATTTGAACATGTTCACTATTGAATGACATATTTGCCAACATTATTGTCTTGATATCGAGGCAGCTGTGGTCTTTCAAACAGGGATTATTTTTTGACTCACCCGGTAGAAATATTTCTGGAGTTTACTTTTCTATCAGTTCAACTACTGCAGTGTAAATCCACATATTCCATTGAGGCCAAATTCGATTCTTACACAGTCTGAAATTGCAGCGTCCCCGTCATGACCATGTCTAGATTTTACAAGTGCAGTAAGAACCTGCAAAATAGAAACCATTTTCAAAACAGCCTGTTGCTTGGCCTCTCATTGAAACTTAAAAAAACTTCTTGTATGCGGGTACAATTTCTCGACAAGATCAGACTCGGGTTCCTTAAAAGGTGATTTCTATCTTTTTGCGGGTTCTTACTACAATTCCTTTATCTAACCTAAGTGACACTTCTTTCCCTCCATAACAACTCCTCAGCTAGAATCCCAAAGGAGACATTTCGGGATGTGCATTTCAGTTCATTTGCATTTCATTCAGTCAAGAGTGCATTAATTCCGTGACGACACAATGATGCATTTGAACGCTCAACGGCATTTGACTCTTATTGGTTTTGCCAAATTGTCAATGGTGACTTCGGTGGTTCAAAATTTCGTCGGGAACTACAATACTGGAGAAAATTGGAACAACCTAATGTTCTACAATTTCAAAGGAGCAACCCCCCCCCTTTTACCCCTGATACAAAGTTGCTTGGATGTTTTCAGCTTCAACATGCCAACCAACATTGTTTTGGGGGTAAAAGGGGGTGGTGCAAATGTAAGAGTGAGAAGAACTGAGATAATCAGCAAAAACTAACTTTGTTCAAAATATTTTGCCCATAATTGTCTGGCAAAAGTATTTGGTAGACTTTGCCTGTGAACAGTGAAAGTTGTATAACGTTTAATTTGCTTCTTTTTTCGATCAAACATGCAGCCATCATCTGTATGTGATATGTCGAGAAAGAATATTGGTCCACACCTCAAGTGACACACCCAAGTAACACAAGATATACCCTAGGTGCCAGTACAGAATGCAACTACATCTGCATCAACGATTGAATAAGGACAAGCTGATTTTCTGCTCCTTCTAAAAACTACTGGAATTCAAATAGAGCAGTGACCGTGCCATTATGTTTGGATCACGGGTAACCACAAGGGTAACCACAAGGGTGACAACAAGGGTAACCACAAGGGCAACCACAAGGGTAACCACAGGCGTAACCACCAGGGTAACCACAAGGGTAACCAAAGCTATTGGTATGTTCTCACGGGTAACCACAGGTAACCATAATATTTAAAAGAAATGTTCCATATCTTTAGAATTATTTATGGTTATCCGTAGTTACCCGTGCTTATCTTATTCAATGGAAAATTGTATTAAATCATGGTTACACGTGTAGTTACCCGTGCCAAAGCCAAATTAGTCTATAGATCAGATTATCTTGATGCAAAACTGCAAATATTTGCGAGAAGCTGTCATATTTGTTACCATAGAGATTTTTCATGCCAAAACACGGCATTTTTTCTGGATATCAGTTTCTTTGTTGGAATTATGGATGGATGAATGGCCTGAATTTATTTCTCTATCAGCTAATAAAGAGCAGTCAAACATAACCTTACTAGTCGTAAGTACTACAACATTGGTTTATGATACGTTGTTCTGACGATGTGTGAAGATTTGCCCGCTCCATCGTTCCATCGTCAATACTGAGCCTTTTTCCTCGCTAATTTGATCATATATCCCGCTAAAAATCTCAAGTGTTACACTTTGACGCTGATGCCATCTTAATTGTAAAGATTCTAATTATTTTTCACATATTTCCCTCTTTCTTTAACCCTAATCCATATGGGCTTTTTTCAAGCTACCATTTATGGGGGGGGGTGCTTTCCACCCCCCCTCTGAAAACTGCCTTAGACTCATCTTATGACGTCATTTGTGCGATTAATATATTCTATGTAAAAAGAGACCAAAAGAACCTGAAAATGGTGATTATCTACAACAAATGTATCCTTAGAGTGTTTTTCATTGAAAAAGCTCGAAAAAACTTGAAAAAATTGCTAATTAGTCCAAAATGGCGGCCAAAATGACGTCATTATCAAAAAATGCTGACATCATCAAATTCCAGAAATTTCGGTATCAAGTTGAAGCCTTTTGTTTGCTGATTCATTTGCTGTATAATACTTCATAATTAAATCAAATAATTCCATTGAAATCATTGAAAACAATGAATTTGCTGCTACCTCCTTCCAAACATGGGCATGTCACGTGACCTGTGGGTCCTATTGTTCAAAAATTTTTCCACCGAAATGTGGCTAATAGATAATTAGTAAAAGTCAGGGAGGCTGGGGGACATAACAAGCGTCGTTTAAAAACGCAGCAAATAGAACCTTGAGGGGGGGTGGAATCCACCCCCCCCCCAACCCTGGTAAGTTTCTTCATGCAGACCATCATGGGACAAAATATATTGGAACAACGTAAAGTTCTACAATTTCAAATGGACAACCCCCCTTTTACCCCCGATACAATGTTGCTTGGATGTTTTCAGCTTCAAGATGCAAACCAACATTTTTTTGGGGGTGAAAGGGGGTGGTGCAAATGTAAGAAGGGGAAGAACTGAGATAATCAGCAAAAAACTAACTTTGTTCGAACTATTTTGTCAGTGATTGTAGGTTTGCTTTGTCAAGAGAAAGTTTTTGTGTTCAAACATGGATTTTAGACAATAGAACCGAATTTAGGACCTGTTATGGGGGTTTTCAGCAGAAACTTCAGTTGAGCCCTATTATCAGAGGTGAAAATGGTTTGCCATTACATGACGAGATTCAGCCAGGGCTGAAAGCCAGTTTGATGAGAAAACTTGACAAAAAGGCATGTGCCATTGAAAATTCAGCCCGGGCTGGAAAAAATATTAACGTTTCATCTCGGCTAGCACAGGGCGAGCTGAAATTTCTGCCGGGGGAATTTCATTCCAGCGGTAAACTTTTTCCACGTAATGGCAGCTTGATATTTGCATATTTACAAGCATTTGACCATAGAGTGTCCTGAGATCAGAACTAAGCGAGCCTGATCTCAGGCTACCATAGAGTATAGAGGAGGCACAAAATTTCACCTCGGGCCAAACGTGCTGAAAACTCCCAGAGCTTCCTTTTGCCCTTCATTTTCACTTCCGGTCTCTATTTTCTGGGAACGAGGCCAGCCAATGAAGAGAGTTGACCTATTGTTCTCAACCAATGAAATCTCACTATTTCAAATTGGCGGGAAAATGATTCTAAACGAGACTTGAGCACCTCCATCTTTATTTTTTGGTTGCTGCAGCGTTTCTTTGGCCAGTTTTCATTGAAAAAATGGAGTCAGATTCATGTCTCAACGATCCAAATAAAAGCTTGGAATATCAAGAACATTACGAACAGATTTTCAACTGCCCTGTCTGCTTGTGCCCGAAGCTTCGAATGGTTTATGGAAAATGCCAGCACAAGCTTTGCGATGACTGCATTTACGACAAGGATGGCTATAGGAAAGCAGCATTGGATCGATGTCCTGTTTGCATGGCCAACGAAGCCTTCCCTCAGTTCAGACCTGACATACCAAGGGATAATGAACTTGCCATGCATCAAGTTGGAGTGAGGCAATGCAAGCATGATGACTGTAAGGAGCAGTTTTGGTACTGGGAAATGGAAGCGCACGAGCTGTAAGTATTTGGCCTAAAATAGTATCCTTTACTTTGGCTAAGAATGCATCTCAAAATATCATGCTTGCCATTAGCGACAAGGAAACTTTGATATTTTTGTGACAGTTATCCTATAAATCGGAGTACAAGGAAAATTTTTGAAGAAACATCCTTTACTTTGGCTTAGAATGCATCCCCTGATTCCATATTTGCCAGTGCTAAAATGGAAGATTTGACATTTCTTGGAAAATTCTTACCTAACCTTTACCCAGCTATTTTCTCTTTGGTTTTAAAGGAATCTCGAGGACCATCTCTCGACAAAAGTGGGGGTATTGCCCCCAACCCTGGCCATGCCACTGTATTCTTGGAGGATAAAGAAGTACGGATTTTGATGCATTGAATGCTAAATTTTACGCCAAGCATTCTTTGAGAAGGAAGAAATACGCCGGTGTAAAAAAGAGGAAGAGGCTGTACGCCACAGATCTGTGGCGTAACATATTCCACTATGGCACAGCTGCAAGCTTAAATGCCCCCATGCTTAAATGCAGATGAACACGAAACTAGAATCCTAAAGACGAACACGAAACTAGAATCCAAAAGATAGCCTCCTCGAGGTAGCTACCTGAATATTCGAATGGGGGGGGGGGGGCAGACTGATAAGGTTGCAAAATGCGCACATAAGATGCGCGCCTGACTATTTTTTTAAGAAGAATGGTTCTATTGTTGTTCCTTTGTTATACATGAAATTGCGAGCGGAAGATCCTCCGTGCGCACGACATGGATAGCAGTCTGGGGGGGGGCATATGTGCATCATCATCGGATCCAAATGGGTTAATTAAAATTTATACCTGATTTAATATCAAGTAATCTGTCTTTTGATTGGGTAGCCATTACCTTTTTGAATGAAATACACATATTTTTTTATAAGAAACTGCCCATAAGAAACTCTGAGATAAAAAAAAAAGTTAAGAAACTCCAGTACTGGGATAACATAAGTTAAGAAACTATTTATTTTGGTAAAGTAAATGTTTGACATATTTTACTTTAATTTCACTTGTTTCCTGTATCATTTTACTCGTATGGTACTTGAGTAATGTCTAAACATGGAAAAGGCTTAAAAAACATTGTGTTGAAATGTTCACGAGGGCACAGAAAGCGAGCATGCAGATTTCTATGGAACATCTAAGAAACTCGTAAGAAACTCTGATTACTCAAATTCTGATAATTTTAAGAAACTTTCAGTACTGGCCCAAATCCTTAGTTCCTCATATAGGAAAATACGGGTACCTTGGACACCCTACCAGCCTGTAGACAGGCTGTCTCTGGTCAGGATAGAAATCAAGTGATGTTGGTTGTTTTTCAGAGAAATATTTACAGGGGTGCATTCCATTCACTTTAGGCCCAAACAAAGATCTTCTGCAAGGAAAATATTTTCTTGCCGTAGTGGGGTGGAAATATGATAGAAACAATAGTAACTGATTAAAGTCATTTTCCTTCTATAACTGACTTGTTGTCAGTGTAACATTCAAGAACATTCAGTGTGAAATAAACATGAATGCACCCTGGAATATTTGTTCACATCGGAATAACTAATTGAAAGTTATACTTATGTCAAGAAGGAGAGTAATTTCTGAAGTTGTACTGGAGAAAATCTAGGAATCAGGATGTTTGCAAAATTCTTTCTCTTTTTGCCTCCTCCCTTCCCCCTAAACTTTCCAATTTTAGATACTAAAAATCATTTTTATGAAAAACAGAGGAAAAACAGACTTGATATTTGTACCCCCCCCCCCCTACAGTGTGCCCAGGGTGGGAAAAAATTAATTTTCGAGTTTTTGACTTTGAACCTTTAAGGGATGCTTTTCAATTGCATATACCCTGTACTAAAAGGTGCAAAAAACCAGACTTCAAAATATTCATCCGTTCCAGAGATACATCACTTCAAAGTTGCCAGTTTCACAAAACTTAACTGAACGAATTCTTCAAGCAGCATTTCATCTCAAATAGTATGCATCAAACATTTTATCATTGATTCACTTCCCCTAAAGTTACAGCTATGGCAATAGGCTTATTCAAAAGCTGGGGAAATAAGCTTTCTAACTATCATCAATAGAATTTTACATTGGCAATGAAACGATTTCAATTTTGGGAGCAAACTTGTGACTTAGAGAGTTTTTATTTCTCTTCTCGCCGTCTGTAACATCTTGTTACATTTTATAGATTTCAAAAAATGCGGGTCATTGCGGCGATATGCCGTTGCTTCCTTGTTATTGCATGCACTTCGAGCGGAGTAGAAAATGCTAATTTCGCTTAAGGGGGGATAAGGGCAAAGGGTGGGGAATTGTTTCAAAACGGTGCTTCCGGCGTCAAAATTTCAAAAGTTCTTGCCCTTATATGTTCTGTTTATGTTGCACTACCTGTAGGAAAACATTTCGTTTAATACGATGATCCTTTCCTCAATATAATACCAGCCTTAGCTCATCCCAAACTTAAATTTGAAGAAGGAGGTTGATGGGCAGGGGGTCAAAGGAGCGGAAGGGGGGTGGTAAAGTGCGCCTAAATTTTCAAAAATAGAATAATAGTAGCTTATCACCATATTATGAATTTTGATATTGCATTCTTCCATATACAGTATTGCATAACAAACACTGTTTGCATTTTAGGGGAAACCATTCACATGTACATTGATGCTATCTTCATCTCTTCAGTCTCAAAATTGTGGTGCACATTTTTGTGCGTCATCTCCTACTTCTCCGCACACTAAACAACATGGACATGGCCGTTTTTAGGCGACGTAGGGATTTAACACAATAAGCACACGTCGGAATATGCCATGAATGTTCTTTTTTACTGAAGTTTGCCCTGCCCGTGCACATTGCCCACTTTGAATTGACCTTACATGTTTGTTCCAGCTTTCTAATGGATTCTAACTCCACTTTGCAATTGATTTTGCCATTCAAGAAAGCTATTTTTCTCCTGTATATTTTACAACTAATATTGAATTTTCAAATTTACTAATTACATTAAAAGAAAGGTGCAAGAAATATAGTAATTATTTGCAGTAAACAAATAAAACCTCACTTTTTGTCGAAAACAACTCAGTTCTTGGTAGTAAACAACTCAAATTCATACAAACCAGTTTACAAGTTTTTCTTTATTCCATGAGATATATATCGAATTATATATAATATCGGTTATAGTGAAACACCCTAGTCTTCAAAAACTTTACGTAATAAAAAGAATACATTTTTGCAACATAAAGAAATCTAGTACAGAAAGATGGACATGAAACCACTTCATATTCCCATGGGAATATTGGGTCCCAGACCTCGTAAATAGTAGTTATTTCACTCAAGCTCATTGTCTTTACCATTGCTGATTCCTGATGCACTCTTGAAACCTTCTCAGAAAATACCAGCAATAAATTCAATATAGTGCTATTTTGTCAAAATCGCCCAAATAAGGAAATTTGCCCCAGCATCCCCCTATTTCGGAAAATTTTAAGATATCCTCCATGTCATATCCTCCTTAGAAAACCTTTCTAACGAGCCCTCAACCATATTTTTATCAGTTTTCTTTCTCGCTCTATGAATTTATTCTCGAAATCGGAGATCTGGGCACACTGTGCCCCCCCCCCCGCCACCAATTTTGTAAGACTTAGTGGCACTATCAATGTATGCCTTCACTTGGAAAGAATGTGGATTCACACCCTTTTTTATATCTTCATTACTGTATGTGACCAGAAAACAGGATATTTGCATTTTTTTACCATTCATTGCTAAGAAAGACATTGGTTACTGAGTTGTGGCAGTGAACCTACAATTTTCAATTGTGCAAATGAACTTCAGAAATTAAATTAAGAATAAATAAATTAATAGAAAGAAATTAACAAAGGGAAGGGATTAGATTGATAGAAACTAATGTATCTCAAAAGAGATGCCAAAGGGTTCTCTGAAAGATAATTCACGCATCACACTTGAGTTAAAAAAAACCGGTAAAGCCAATATAATGCAACCGGTTAAAGAAACCAAATTGAGTTTGCATTTAGTAGCTGGTGGATGTTCTGCCAGTACCTACAGCATTCTCTCCACATTGAAAAGATTCGATTGGGTGGTCATAGTGTGACTGTTAAGCTGGGTACTCACTGAGGGTTTAAGTGTGTGTAAGTGCGTGTAAGTGCGTTTATCTTTGCGCGTTCAAGTGCGTTTAAAATGTTGGATAAGATCCAATATCATACTCACTGCCAGAACATAAACGCCAACGTTAACACCAAAAAGTAGTTTCAAGAGGAATCAACAGAGAAAAGTTTAGCAAAAGAGTACTATTTCTTATCAAACTACATCGTTTGAGGAGAATTTCAAACATTGCAAGAAGAAAACAAGGTAGGAGATGCGTATGAATGAAAAAAATTGTGGGTACTAGAATCAGTCAGAAAAGAGAGCAGTGGGAGGCAACAATCATGAAAAAGACATGAATCATGAAAGAGAGGGAAAAACCGGGAAAAACAACAAAACTAAGTAATTTTCTTACTAAAAAAGTTATTCTGACGCACCAAAACGGACAACATAATATCAGTTTTCAATGCGATAATCCGTTGCATATTTTGGCGCTTTTGAACTTTAAACGCCAAGATCAAAATTTTTTGATCCGCGCGTTTAACTTTTTGGAGGGTTTAAGTGTGTTTAAGTGTGTTTAAATCCTGAAAAATAAACACCCACATCATACTCACGGAGTGTTTAACTTAAACGGGCTTGTATAAACGCACTTTAACTCACTTAAACGCGCAGTGAGTACCAAGCTTTACAAGTTTTTCTCATAATAGTTCTAACTTATCCAAAGCTTATTAGAAATTATGAAAGTACTTTGTTCATTAAAGAACGCACAGCAAAGAGAAGAAAACATCCAACAAAAGCAAACTTGATAAAAAAAGAAATAAACCATTCACTAAAAGCGCAAAAGTAGCGAAGAAAAAAGACAAGAATGGAACAGGAATGAAGAAGAGGCTAGCTCAATTGAAGCTTGATGTGCGAGATTTTCTTGGTGAAAGGACTACAAGATCTCAGTCAGGGTAGCAAGTGTGTTGACTAATGGGTAATTACAATATTAATAAATTATCATATTTGTCTTTATGAAGACCTTTGTAAGCTATTTGGATGCCATTATGACATGATTGAATAATGCAATTCACTCTGAGATAAGGAGGTATCTGGTTCCTAGCATTACATTTATACTGTATATTTAAGTATCCTCCGTATCCCCAGAGCGCATACATCATTTCATAATATTGTCTGCATTGCCTGAAAGGTAACAGTTAGGATAGACTACTGTCGGTATCTGAAAAATTAGCAAAAAAGCCTTGATTTAAGCGTAGTTTCACCACGTGTTCAGAAGGGTAGCAGTAGGGTAGCATTTAGTTTGGTAAGGTATGATTATCATTCAATAGAGTATACTTCAATGGACTAAAATTTTTAGAGAAGAAATTATTGTGGTTTTTACCTTTCTGAGCTAAATCTATGAACTTTAGTTTCACAAAATGACCAAAAACACAATTCGTCAAAGACCTTTCCTGCCAAGTATTTGAACAGGTCATCTGTGTTGTTTTGCTCCAGAAAGCTACAGTGTGATACTTCAAACAACACCTCCTGTAAAAAGTAGCTTGTTGATGCCCTCATAAATATATCCTTGGCTTTGGATGAAACAGCTGTTGAAGTGTAATTATCTAATATCCTAGAAATAACTGTCGTGTTCTATTTCTCTAAAAAGCCTTGTTTGTAAAACTCCATTCATCTGAGATGCATTGTCAAAAAGAGCCTGCTACTCTCACTCAAAGCATTTATATCATAAGCTTTATGCCAAGAGGAAGTCCAAGATGTTTGAAGCCTTCTTGCTAATGCGGTCTGTAACCTGTTCTTTTTGTCATTAGGCTGATGTTGTGAGATGTATGCAGCTTGAGTCTGATATTCCAATCCAATCTCTCCAGTACTGCATTACATTTTAGTAATGGAGAGATTAGAGTACCCACTGTAAGACAGCTCAGCTGAAGAGCAACCATCCTTAATATATTTTTATATCAAATGCCACTGTGCCGCTATACTTCTGAGCTGATTCATTGTCCATTTTAGCGCACTACTGCTAGGATGTAGCTGCATTGTTTGTATAACTGCATTCATATCATACCTAATCTCGGCCCATGTTCTTCTTAAGCATTCCCCTAAAAATACAACATGGACAAATTTACATCCCGGGAGGACCACTCTTATACTTTCCTATAATATCATGCTCGTACAAAGGCTTACCATATGCACCCTAAACGCTGACCTGTTTTAGCAAAATACATACCCTAATTGCGGAAAATTGTCTTGAAAACATAGCCTTTCCCGTGTCAAAATAGAATTTCTCTTGTTCAGGTTACCCTAATCGCTGACAAGTCAATTACTAAAATTGTTGATATTGCTGGTGTGATTTGAAGAGGAGAAAACTGCTTCCGACTTCCTACCCAATCTTGTGCTGGTCTGCTAAGCTTTTTGACTCGTTACGAATTTTATTTTATACATTTTGATTAAAATATCATTGTAGAGGAGTTTAAATTTATCAAATGCAGAAAAGTGCACCCTTTTTTTGAAATTATGGTCGAATTGGCACCCCTAAACACGGGCCCGCGCGGGCCGTACCTACTTTCAAGAAAGGCACCCTTTCCCACGCTTTTTTGTACGAGCATGATAACACATCTGGTACCAAGTGGTCCCCCCCCCCCCGGTACCACATGGAGCATGGTTGTATATATCAACCTTCTGCCATTACACAAAAATACAAGTAAAAAGTAACTAAACTAAATTAAATGAAGCCCAGGTTGAGATCTTATGTAAATGCAAAGCAAGACAATTAATGATTTTTGAAAGTCAGCATTGGCTGAAATTTCTCATGCTAAGGGTCTCTTAGAGAGAGTCTCCTTGAAGAAGAAAAATGTTAATTCTGTCATCAGGATGTCATGTTTTGAGTTTGTTATTTGAGGATTTATAATGGTTGATATTTTATTTAACTTAACATCGCAAAATGTCAAATCGATTTTGAATGATTTTTCTAATGCTAACACTACGTTAAAGGCTGTTGGGCAACCACCATGCATTGCAATTGTTTGCTCCGTTTTTAATGGGTTTCAAACATAGACAGATTTTATAATACAATAGCATCAATTGCTTTTGATTGACACCTCAATTACAAGCGATTAGCGTCTGCAGACAAAGGAAATCCTCTCAACCAGTAAATCAAAACAAGCAAAGCCCTAAATGTTAATCCAAAACCAGTAGGGCAAACTTTTGCATTGTGCACGCGAAAGGTGGTTTTTAAGAAAAGTTATATGCTTATAACGAAAGAAGAAGAGTAAATCTAAAGATTTGTCTGGTGGATTTTGTTTATTTGATTCTGGAGCTGTGTGGTAATTGTTTCATTTAAGCTAAAAAAAACGAGAATTGAAATGACTGCTGCTCGGCTTCTCAATCAAATAAACAAATCCACTCGGTAGAACTTTAGATTTACTCTTCTTCTTTCGTTATAAGCACATGGCTTCTCTTAAAAACCACCTTTCACGTGCACAAGGCCGAGAGCTTGCCCTCTTGGCTTCGGGGCAAAAGTTGCAGCTTTGTTTAATTTGAATTACTCGTTGAGAGAATTTCCTTTGTCTGTAGTCGCTAATCATTTTGAATCGAGGTGTCCATTAGACTAGATGCTATTGTGTTACAAAATCTGTCATTGTTTGGGTTTCATAGGTTTCTTTCAAGTCAAGTCACATGTTTAAAACGGGTAGGGAGAAATATATGGCCGCATCTGGAATTGCAGCAACATGGGCAGGGCATGAAAACCCACCCGACCATGTAACCGGGCGATCGCAGGAAATTACTCAGCAAAGTACTAGATTTTGCCTCGTGTCTTTCAGAAATTTTATAATGCTTTCTTTTGTTAGGCATCAATTTAATCCACTGCCAATTTTTAGCAAATGCTATGGACATTGGGAGCTTGAAAGCTACTGTTGAAAATGTATCATTAACCGTTTATCCGAATAATACGTAGCTCTGCAACCCAGTGCTTGCAAGATGATATTTTGAAGGTGATTCGTGCTGGTTGGAGCCAGTTTTTAGTGGCGATCTCATAGACGAAACCATATTTTATCATTTGCAGGAAATTTAAGGATGATTTTTAACCGGTCGCAAGAATGAAAATATTTTTTCATGCCCTGAACATGGGGCTGACTTGTGCAACATTAGAAAACTATTTAATGCAGCAGGAAATTAGGCCTCCTTGTGCAAATAAGGATGCAATGCATGCTGGATTTCCAAGAGCCGTTATTGATTGAAAGGGCTTGGAACCAATTATTGTATCTAGGTATATATAGTTCAAGTTAGGAATGGAAAAGTAGGAGATCGAAAATGACTTCCAATTTTCTATGTGCAGGTCTCTTTTTCTTGATGCGCACTTCTATAAATGTTTTCTGATGGTGAAATATTAGCCTGCGTGCAGACTTTGGTTATTGGGGAGGAGAGGGAAGAAAGGACCTCCTCTCCTCCCCAGTGATCAAAGTCTGCGCACAAGCTATGAAATATGTGTCAATGAGAGAAAAATTTTGAGCATGGCTGTCTTGGTATCTTGAGCTAAACTTCATTCTCGAGCTAAACAGCAATCAACTCTACTCAGTCTTTGTCAGTAACAACGATCCCAAAGATAGACCAACCTTTTATCTCTTTACCTGTCATCAAAAAGCTGGCATTTTCACGCTCATGTAGCCCATTGACTATGTGTAGCCTTAATAGAGGCTCGACAGCTCTTGTTGCATGTCAGTAAGCTCAATAATATCAGATCTAAAGGTTGATCTTCTAGCTAAACAAAAGTGAACTCTGTTTTGTCTTTGTGAATAACAACAACAGCAAAAATTAGACAGCCTTTAATCTCTGTATCGTTCGTCAGCAAAGCCAGCATTACCACATCCATGTACGAGGTCGACATCACTAGTTCTTGCAATTGATCTTGCAGCTAGAGTACCGTCGCTTCCGTTTTGTCTTTGTGAGTAACAGTATCAGCAAAGTTCAGACCAACACTTCATCTTTTTGTCGTACATCAACACAGCGAGCATTGCCACGCCCATGTACACTTCATCGAGGCTCTTGTTGCATCTTGGTATGCTTGATATTATCAGATCTTGCTGTTGATCCTCGGGGAAAAATACCGCCATCTCAGTTTTGTTTTTGTGAGTAATAGCAACAGCAATGATCAAGCCAACTTTTTATTTCTTTGCGTCTGATGAAACTGAAATAAAGCAACGAGCTGGAGTTTGGATTTAATTCCATCAACCACAGTGAAGCTTCACTGTTGTTGATGGAATTAAATCCAAACTTCAGCTCGTTAAACTGGTTATAACTGGTTATAACTGACCCGGTACGATATGTTTCTTCACAAATTTTCTGAAAAGTAATCTAGTTTGATCATTAACCAATCGTTCTTTTTCTGCTTCTTACGCTCTAACGTACCTTTTTCTCGTTACTACTGATGAAGGGTTAAGCCCGAAACGTTTAGTCTTCTAAGCTCTAGGCTATTTATTCATTTTAAGATATTTTGTGTATTTATCGATTATTGTAGCCGCACGTGCAAACGAACAATTTATATTTAATCTAGTTTGATGCTGCGATTTCTGAAGGTAGATAGGATCTTGAGCAAAATTTTGTGATTGCCGTTGTTACGATCGAAACTAACGCAGTCTGATTGGTCAGTCAAGATAAGTGCTGAGCAGGGGCTCATACCGTAGAAATAAGCACAACATTCGTTGTCGTTAATTGTGACTGTTATAACATGATGCGCTGCATTTTAATTTCAGCTGTGTAAATTTGCTCCACAGTTCTTTTGCTGTCGGAACCATGCAAAATCAAGCATCTTTAAGTTTCGATTCAATCAGGGACGCCGGAGCGATGGTAGGGCAAGGGGGGCGACTAGGAACGCGAGGGCAATCGAAGCCGAAAAAGTGGGGGTCCGGGGGTTCCCCCCGGAAAAATTCTGTGGCCACGCCCTTTAGATTGGCTTAAAATGCTATCGAAAATGTTTCAATGAACATTAATCATGTTTCTTCACGAAATTTTTCGGCTATTCCTTCATTCCGGATCGCATAAAATAGCATATTGCTTATTTTGAAGTTACAATTGCCAGTCATTTTTCGTTACTGGTGTGTTTCTGTTTCTGATAAGGAAAGGAAATGAAGCTATAGTGGCTTTTCTATCAAGTTTTAAAGTAAATATTGTTTTTCATTGAAAGGGCACTTTTGCCCCCCTTGCCCCCGCTAGGAAAGGGCAGGAGGGGCGGTTGACCCCCCGCGCCCCCCCTCTCCGGCGTCTGATTCAACTCCCTAATTTTACAATCAATATTAAGGAGAATGCTGCAAATCTTAACAGTTAATTCTTCAAAACTTCATATAAATTAAGTGCGATAAATAGTATTTCTCTAAATCACTGAACAGTAGATTATAGAAACATATTCATTATTGATAAGAAATCTTGAACTAGAGCGAGTGCCTTCTGGAATAAGGAGCCAGTCAAGAGAAGCACTCAACGAATCAAGAATACCGCTTAGGTTATAAAGCCTCAATTTGATATGAAACTGTGGTTATTGAAGGGCTAGGCCTCGTCGTATGTGAGTCTTAAATCTGCACCTTTGATCCTGAGAGAATAAACTAAGTTGCATTTTGAAATTTGGCGCTTCAGAGAATCGTTGATCAAAAATGCAAATAATTCATCCATAGGATTTCTCCATTGAAGTGAACTTATCGTAAAAACGCAAATGATATATTCATCAAATTTACACGTATGTGCTGTCTGCCGTTTTTCTTTGAGTTGTGGTACATTCGTACCTACGAATTGATTGATTTATTCATGCGAAATATTGCTGGCGGGATGATTGATACATCAATACAAATGACTGTAAGGCTAAATACAACATAGCTAATGACGATTTTGCATAGAGAGTAGTAATCCAAAGAATCCGCGACAATCTTGGTGATCAAATCTTTGGTGGAAGATTTGTTCTATATTTCTAGCGTCGAATATTTGAAAGGTTTAATGGATATAAAAAGTTTCATCAAATTTCATAGACGTGGACAAGAAAACATAGCAATGAAACTTACATAGAAGCTGCGATGAAATTGGCCGCCATTAAAAAGCCAAGACTTCTGTCACGTGCGTGTGTTGTCCCGCACTTTCCAATTGTTTACAAAAATCTTGTACAGCCCCTTTAATGCTGGCCTTGAAGCAAGTTCATTGGACATAGAAGAATACAATCACTAACACTTCTGGAGGAACATTCAAGGCATCTAACTGGCTACAGTAAAAGTCAGAGCTCAAGAAAATTGATGATTAACAATCTGTGCATTTGGAACAAAGGATGGCTGATCCATAAGGTCCTCAAAAGTGATTGAGATCAGCGGCCAACGAATTGTCCTATTCTTTATGTAGTCACTGTCACCCAATCAGCTTCGCTAAAGAACGCATTCAAGCGCAACGGATATCATATAGAACTTTTCCATAACTCATTAAAGGGGCTCCATCGTCAAAATGTAAACAAAACGATGATTTTTGCAGTTTTTTGAAAGGTGATATCACACAGGATTTTCGTATTTTTTTCAAAATGAAAGTTGCTGTTTGGGCATTAATCCTTGTACTTCACTAAGGAACAAACCAAACATTCATATCTTCTACGATTGCTCGGCTATAAGTGGATTTTTAACGGTCACTTTTTGGTGGCTTGGGTATAGCCACCAAACAAACTACAGAGAACAATGGATGAAAAATGGATAATCCCTGACACGTGCGAGTTTACGGAATTTTTACTGTTTGACCACGGAGCCCCTGTAACAAAAGGAAAAGCTGTACCAGTTGAAATATCTTCCCGGCAACTTTAAAATAAAATCCAGCATCAGCTGCTCCACTTGAAATGGCAAAGTTCAAGCTCGTGCCATATACAGTCTTCGAAATTATTGCCTTGTTTGGAATATTCTTTAATTCTGGGCAAATTTCTTTGATGATTCGACATGAAAATACGAAAATCCCTTTCGATATATCCGTGCTTGGACTGTGCTTTGCTGATCTGTTTTCTGTGATGATATGGTTATTAATCTACATTTATCGCCATCTTTTGGAAAATAAAGTCGTTCTATTTAGCAGGGAATATGTTTTCATTATTTGCTCAGGTGGATTTTTTGTTCTGGCATCTTATTCCCTCTTCCACACATTATTCATCGCAATACAACGAGTATTCGCCGCATTCTTTCCTCGCAAATTTCGGATTTATTTCACGCGGGGGAGCTGCTTTGCTTGCCTTGTTTTTATTTGGCTGGTGTCTTTTGTGGCTGGTTTTCTCGCGACTAGATATAACTTTTACAAAATATTTTCGGTCTGTGTGCTGGCCTGCGGAGGTTTGCTTGTTGTCTGTTCTATCATAATTTGTCTGGGTACTTACCGGCAAAGCAAAACCGTATCGTCGATGTCCGTGTCCGCTCGAGGCCAAAATCGAAGCAATAAAAGGACTATCATATACTGCATTATAATCACAATGCTATATGTTTTTAGTACATTCCCAATCGCAATTCTACTGCACTGTGGTTGATGGAATTAAATCCAGTTTTCAACTCATTGCTTTATTTCACTTTCAACAAATGCAAACAGATAAAAAATTGGTCTGATCTTCTCTGTTGCTGTGACTCACAAAGACAAAACAGAGTTAATCGTACTTTAGCTCGGAGATCAACCGTACGATCTGATATTGAGCTTACTGAGATACAACGAGAGCCTCGCTCGAGTGTTCTTGGGCGTGGCAATGCCAGTTATGTTGCTGAACATTGACGAGAAACACTGTACGCGTTAACTGATCTAATCATGATATAGCACACCTTTTCAATTAACGGCCTCATTTTGAGAATTCTTAAGCATTTCTTCGTAGAAACCTTAGACCACGGATTAGGATTCAGCATCCAAATTCTGGTCTTGAGTTAAATTTTCGCAATCCTACTGTTTGCAATTATTATTTTATAACGATAATAAGTTGAAACTTTATAACGGATTTGACCGTGAAAATTGCTCCGGTTGTAACTTTACGTTCATTATTTACGGTCAAATTCCTTACAAATTTTCAAAATTATTATAATGTCGCGTTCAATTCCTACCCTGACCATCCCCCCCCCGGGCAGCCCGGGGGTCAACAAAAAATCCTTGCTCAAATGCCCGGGGGCCGGGGAAAAATTGATGGTCAAATGCCCGGGGGCCGGGCACTGAAAAAATGCTATATTCCCAGTCACTGTATAAGCAAAAGCTCTCGTTCTTGCCAAATGCTACTCAAATGCCCGGGGGCCGGGGAAAAATGTACGGTCAAATGCCCGGGGGCCGGGAAAATTTGTTGTGCAAATGCCCGGGGGTGTCCCGGGGGGGGGAGACATAATCATAAAATCAAATCGCAAACACTAGGATCATGAAAATGTGCAACCAAACTCAAATTTGGGTGTTGAATCTGAGGTCGGAAATTTCATATGAAGCTATTTGAAGAAATTTTGAAAAGCTCCAAAAGAGACTGCTTAGTTGGAGTAAGAGTAATCGGGACGAAAGGCAGAAGTCCACAATTCAAATATTCGGATATTTCATGTTTTGGAAATCAGTTATTTAGCAAGTGAATTCGGCTGAAAAAGATCCGATGTTTCTGGATATTTAATCAAAACATTTAGCACTTCATTTTTTTGGCATAAAGTCGGCAAAATATCTTATCATCCAAGTGCCAGTATTTTGTGGTTTTTTCGGCTGTTTCTTCTTTCCAACTTGCGGCTACAGTAAGGACCCCCATTTAAGAAACCACCAAAAAGAAACTTTTAGGCCATTGAACAATAATTAGCTTCCTTACTTATAAGAAGCTCTTCAGGCTCATACCCAAAATGAAGTTTCTTGTATTTTGATCTACACTAAGTCCTAGTCTGACAGTCTGGGAGTATTCCACTGCATGCAGGGCTCATAATAAATTGCTACAAAGATGTCTTTGATCTAACAGATTTTACCTAAATTTTAATGGATGTTCTTGAAAATCATTGATAACATACGCATCTGGCTAATCTATCTATAAATAACCCTTTTCTGTTGTAACCTATTGTTCCAAGACTTTCCAGAAAAGAAATTAGAAACTAAAGAAACTTTCGGCCTAAAGAAATGAAAAGTGTCATTGATATAAGAAACCTGTTAGACTGAGGTGTGAAAAAGTGGTTTCTTAAGTGCGGGGCTTTGCTGTATTTAAGAGATCTCATCGGCTGATTTTTTGCAACTTTCTGCTATATTAAGAGATACTGCTGTGCCGAAAGTTTAACCGACCAATTCAGCAGATTTAACCAGAAAAAAGATGGACAAGACAAATATCCTTTCAATGCTGCTCTCATTTATTTGTATGATTATTATTACAATGTATCATTTTCAATATTTCTAAGGTTTTCTCTTAGATTGATGGATTAATCAAATGTTCATATCGAAACCTTGATTTAGAATATACTGGGTTAGTCAAAAAAGGCCCGGCGTTTGAAAGGCTACTTCTCACTGAATATATAAGCAATGATATTTTGCAATGTCTAGTTGAATAGCTAATACGTTCAATAATTTTTAGAATTGTTCCTGGCTGAAATCGGTCGCTCCGTTAATATTTTACAAGGGAGTTTCTAAAAATTGACCCTTCGAGAAACCTTGAAAAACGTGCTCGAATAATGAGCAAGTTTTCCTAATATGTTTACCTTACATAAATGACCTGAGGACGCTTTAGCATGTGCTATCATCATGGGGGCATTAACAACTCCTCCCCTTAGTATACATAACTTATTTAGGGGGACTCCATCCATTCTCCCAAGGGGACAAAATGCGTGAATGCCTGTCAGTGTCATTATTGCAAGGAAGGAAAACAAAGGGAAATTTTTAAATGGTTTTCCATCGTATTTACAGGTTTCGAAAGGGGCTTTCTGCATTAAATCTCTCATATCGACGGGAAGGAATGGCTGATTAAAGCCGGGTAAACTGCTAAACCTAATTGGACATATCGGGAATAAAACAAGACAGTTTTCAATATTATTGCTTTGATATTGAGGGAGCAGCATCGTTTCAAGCGCCGGGCCTTTTTATTGACTCACCGGGAAGTACAATCAACATAAAATCAATTAATTGATCGAGACAATTATCAGAAAATCAGCAGTATGATATAAAGATAATGAGGAAATTATGATTAAATCAGTAATCAAAATCACTTCAAGCGAACCAAAATCAGTTGATCATAATTAATAGTTTTCTTGCAGTCTACCTGCTTTAGTCACTTGCATATTTGTCACAGAGATCTGGATGTGCCACATCAGCGCCATCTTGTAAGCATGTGAGCACCTCTGATTTAATTTCAGTGCTACGTTTTGACCCAAGAATTCCAGCAATCGTATTCATTGTTACTTTGTTGTATGCTTCATACAAATTCATGAAATCTGTAAATTTATTCATGTTTGCGATTTCATCTCCATACTCGTTGACAATTCTTTCAACACCTGCTAGCCTTTGCTTCCATCCGCCTGGCTCACCAATTTTTGCAGGGAATTTCGGGTTGTTTAGGAATTCAAGTTCCCATAGATAGATTTGCTTGCCATTCAGAATTTTCCATGGTCTTTTAAACATATAAAGATGCTTCAATTTCCCATCTATTTCACAGTCATCGAAAAATCGACCTCCCACCACAACCCTATCACCAGAACTGCCCCCCAAGTTAAGTGTGTATTTATCGTTCACCGGTGATTCTGGGCATTCTAAATGCGCTACATCGCTTTTCTGACCTCCTTGACTGTTGCCTCCGAAATTGTAAGTGAAGTTGGAACCTTCGTAGAATACCAAATCTAACTCTTCCATTCTATCGGAGTAGGCCATGCAACCACCATCTTCATTTGTCGATGAGACCATAAGACCGCATTTTGAGTGCACTGTAACAGTTGCAAGAAGCACCTTTCCATCTTGTCCTCCCTTTCTATGGGTTTCAATTGGAGTCTCTCCACTGCAAGGATTTGCTTGGCGTTTCGCAGCAGACGATAATCCCATTCCTCTTGGCTTCCATGGATTGGTCAGTTTGCTTCGCACAGATCTCTTCTTCCCATTGGTTCGATGTCCATAAATCTTGATCTTCCCACTTTGATAGAGAATATCGTTTGAAACGGCATCTGAATCAAAGTTTTCAATCTCCAACCCGGGGGTATAACCGTCACATGGGTCATCGTAGATATCTGACATATCAGGGCCTTCTGTTGAGTCGATTATCTTGAAATGCCTCGTCTCTGATTGGCTTGCTAGTGATTGTATGTCGATGACATATCTTGACGAGCCCTTTCGTTTGATGGCAGTGAAATCGATACCATTTTCGCCACGCTTTGTAGCTCCCAGTGTTATGACATCGCTGAAAGGGCTGCCTCCAACAAATTCCACATTCTTCACAGTACCAACACGATGATGCAATGTTCCTGCAGCCATTGAACGGAACAAAAGAACACCAGTCACGGCATTATAATTGATACCTTCAATCCCAGAGGATTCACTTGCTCCATGAAACGACAAAGTGTTATGTCCTTGATTCCCGAGATCAGCGTCAAGTATGTTCTCGAAATTTGAAGTATATAGCCCAAACATACCATCAATATTCAGCGCATCATTCCCTGCTCCTGTTGTTATGGTGATCTTTTCCTTCCAGGCAAGGTTTGGCATTTTACCTAATACTACTACGTCATCATACGGCAAGCCGTCATTGGTCTTCAGATCGGATCTGATTTCATATCCTCTAACGATTAAATTTGAATCGATTTCTCCAAGCGAATCTCTTTGAACTTGGTCAGTATTGACAAGAATAATTGACCCGCCATATGGTGGATCTTGCGGCCTAGATCCTCCTTCTGGATATGTCTGTGCAGTTTTTGTAAATCCATAGAAGGCATGACCAAGAATATACCCGGATTGCTGTCTCATACTCCCGTCTGCTAAATAATCACAAGTAAATCCCCTCTCCGGCACTCCAAGACGCTTGGGACTCTCACATTTCGCATTCAAGGGCTCCTTCTGGCGCTTATAGCCAATGTTGCTTTTGCCAAACTGCAGTGTGATCTTTGGGCTTACAACACCCCACCCAGGAAGGTGCCCTTGGTTAACAACATATAGATCATCCCTTGCCACCTCATTGTCAAGTAGAAACTTGTGCGCTGTATAAAGCTGCATGCGTGAATACTTATCCAATTCCATCATGGTCTCGAATTTCTGACGGCGTGCAATCGCAGCATAGTCAACTGGCGGTTCGTAGAATATATCGATCAACGTTGCGCCGATTGCAAGTACCAGCCCGACGACTGCCCCAACCGGACCTAGCACGCTGGAGCTGACCAATAAAGATGCGACGAATGTTGCTATACCGACAACGCTCGAGGCAATGCCAAGAGTTGATGAGGCAATTTGACCGTAGTTGCAGGTAGCAGGAGTGGTAGTGCAATCTTGAATAGTTGTAGCTAAGGACCACGCGTCTATTCCGATCCCAACTACGTCAAATATTGGGCCAAGGACTTTTGTCACAGATTTTACTTTTAACCACTTTTGCGCCTTCTTGATGTATTTTAGAGTTTTGCTACCCTCAGCTACATTGCCCAGATTTCCGACGTCGGTTTCGAATGCTTTAAGAACCTTATTCTTCTCAATCTTCAGCACACGTTTCACTTCTACATCATCAAGGGTGTCCAAATTGGCGCTGAGTTTATCCTTTATCTTTGTGTTGTAATTCTTCCATGCTTGATTTGTCGCCTGGAATGTTGACTTCTTGGAAATTTGCTCTACGATATGTTCAGTAACAGGAAGTAATGCTCCTCCGCCTATGTCTAGGACAGCCAAGGTTACAATGGCTTGGTTGAGATTTTCTCTCACTTTGGCATCTTCTTCGCCTCGCAGGGACTGGGAAACTGCGGCAATGATACTTGATCGCGAGTATGTACCAAGGCCGAAGTTAGAAACTTTGAGGGTACTCTCAACTCTGGATAGCAGTTGTGCAGCAGAGTGTTTCGCTGAGGCATGGCTGCTAAACGAGATGCAGAGCCACACAACAACTATGAGTTTCAACATCGCTCGTGTTTTTTCCTTCCTGTTGAGAAAAGACACCATGTTTTAAAGTGAATGAATGGAGCTAAGGAGAGGCAATCTATAAATAGGACAAAGGAAACTCCTATGCGCGTTATTGTTCTGCTTGCTAAACAATATCTACGAACATCTCCAACCTATCAAATTCAATAGGCTATTAATAGAATACCCAGACTCCTTCCGCGCGGGGCTTTTATCTCCGTTGATTCTCTTTAAATGGGAATGGCAAAAAATGTACAGAGAGATTTAAGGTAGCCGCTTTTGATTTTTACCAACTGGGTGTCCCAAAAAATGTAGCGACGGTTAAAAAATCATCAACATTTCTTCGATCAACAATCTCCAAATTCTCTGTTGGAAAGACAAAATGTGTCCGGTTAACTATATCTCTGTTAACCTAGTCACACTTGCACGTTAAAGGGAATAGACATAGCTATATCGACAAGCCGCTATAAATAGGCTGAAGAAACGCCCACAAACCCAGTGTTTCCTTCGCCACACAATGAAATGGCAGGCGTCAAAGTTGTTGAATAAAAATAGATTATATTTTTAACTTGGCCCGGGTCAGCTTTTAACTATGTCGATTCCCTTTAAACCAGCTAAGACTAAACCAGGTTATGGAATGGGGCCTGCTAATTTGTCAATCCAACAAATCGAGTGCATTTGATTGGTAGAAATTTAACCTAGCAGATAAAGCCGGTTTGATAGTGTCAAAATGTGAATGAAGTATTTGACAGGTAAAAATTCACAACTATATGGCTATGACTGCTTTTAGGAGCTGCTTTGTTTCAGAGCATACTGCAAAAATTTACAGATGACTGTCAGGTTGATTTCAGTGTCCAAATTAAGCATCTCACTCAGTCTTAAATTTTAGAAGTGAATGTACACTGTCATGCAACACTTGACTGTTGAAACTCGCAAAATTGCGGCTTTTGGTTAAGGAATGCAATTTCTCTTAATGAGAATGACTCTAATTAAGGTTTCTATACAATCTTCATATAACATTTCACGTGATGCATACGGCAATTAATTTACATTTCATTTCATAAAAAGAAACGGATCCTACCTTGAAAGAGATCAGCTGTGTCTTGTTTCCTGAAAAAGTACTGTGCAACTCGAAGTTTACTCCATTCCATCCATATAACCTGGAGGAATGTCACACAATCAATTGCAATGCGTTCTATTTATACAAAATTCCCTTTTAAGAGCTTACACATACATATGTCAATATTTCTCCAGCAGTGTACTTGTGTCAACGTTTCTAAGGGGGGTCCTTGGCACTAAAATTGCCAATAATGGCAGTTTGATCAGCTATATTGATGCACTTAAAGGACACTTCCAGGGTTGGTATGAATCATGATTTAAGCACAAGATTGTACTGTTATGAATGGTGTATCGTCCGTTTTGCAAAAAATGGCCCCCTTCTTTTGCGAAATTACCAGGAAATTACGTATTCAATATGCTATTTGTGCGTAGTTGACGTCATCATGCGTAGATGTTTCTCCCAGATCTTTTTTTGAAAATACATTATTTTTAGTCCAAAATCAAAGGTAATGCACACTGCATCTTTTTGCCCTACTTTTTGCCCAAAAATGAGGATTTTCGAGAATCCGTTGTTTTGCCAAAAATCGAAGGGTATCACCTTGCCATAAATAGGGATTCCGAAAAATCCTGTATTTTTGCCAAAATTGAAAGATAGCCCAAGAATAGGTATTTCTGAAAATCTCTAATTTCTGCCCAAAATCATAATGCATATATGGCCCTTCTAGATTAGATTGGAACAGACTATATTTCAAAAATCCCAAATTTTTGCCAAAAAGTCAGAGGGAAAAGCCTTACCTTTTGCAGAAAAATAGGGATTTTCGAGCATCTCTGCTTTTTGCCAAACATTGAAGGCTATAGCCTTACTTTTTACAAATAATAATTATGTGGAAAATCACTTATTTTTGCCAAAAATCAAAGACTATAGCCTTACTTTTTGCCAAAAATAGTTATTTGGAAAATCACTAATTTTTTCCAAAACTCAATAACCTTACTTTTTGGTCAATGTTTGGGATTTTCAAAATAATAACTTTTTTGCTCAAATCATAGGGTATACCACTTTTTCCCCTACTTTTTGCCAAAAATAAGGATTTAAGAAAGACAACCAAAGGGTATAGCCTTACCGTTTGCGCTCTGGTACCCAGGGTAGTTTGCCAAATAATAGCAAATTTCCAAAATCTTTATTTCTGCCAAAAATCAAAGGCTACAGCCTTACTTTTGTAAAATGATAGGAATTTTAGAACAACTGCTTTTTTGCCAAATATCTGTCCAAAAATAGTGATTTTCGAGAATACCGTCTTCTTGCCAAAAAAGACGGGTATAACCTTAATTTTTGCCGAAAAATTGTGACTTTGACAAAAATCAAAGGGAAAAGCCTCACTATTATGCCAATTAAAGATATTTTCAAATGATTACTTCTTTTGCCAAAAACAAAATATTTTTACTTACATCCTTATTTTTTCGCCAATAGTTTGGTTTTTTGAAAATACCTTATTTTTGCCAAAAATCACAAAAATCAAAGGGCATACCCTTACTTTCGATGAAGAAAGAGTTCTTCGTAACCCCCCTATTTTTACCAAACCAATCTATGGGCTGGGACCAATCATTATTACATTCGATTGATCTACCAGGTGTCCCAAAAAAGTACTCCTGTTTAAAAAAATCGCCAAAAATTGATTATCAAGCCTTTGATAACATTTTCTTTCTGAGTTGTTTTTTCAATGACCCACAATGATCAAATGTTTGCTTTTGACACAGCAAGGTAGAAACATTTCACGTTAAAAAGCCTTATTTTGAGCTATGGTTTGTAAGCAAAATACTCAATCTTTTCTAAGAGTCAAACTCTTCAAATTTTTGTTATCATCAGTGAAGTCTCCAATGATAGTGCCCATTTCATTCTGTCATTTATGACCAAATTAGATGCTTTACATGCACAAAGAAATCGATTTGGCAATCATCAGTGCTTTTCTGCAGTATGATCCAAAACCAGGTAGCCCCACAAAAGAACTATTTTAAGCCAATTACAAGATTAGCTACATTTTTGAAAATAATTTGGTCCTTGTTCTACTTGACAAAAAAGGAAAATTGAAGATCGGCCGTGTAATCTTTCAAACGGGTGATGATTTTTCAAACGGGATTACTTTTTTGGGACACCCGGTACGTACGGATGTTTATGGAATAAATATGAAAATCCAAATCACATTTTAAATCTGAACTTTAGTCATTGTCCCAAACAACTGATTTATTTGGTGTCCGAAAACCACCGCTATGAACTTTGAAGACTATTAAATATGGCATCCGATGTCCTACCTTCAACGAAACGTTGCAGGTCTTTGGCACAATCCAATGCGTTAGTCACATGCTAGACATCCAATTCCTGTGATTGTTTAAGATTTTTGCTTCGTTCGGCATGGATTCAAAGTTTGAATCCCGTTTGAATCCATGTGTGATGTTCACATCAACAACTTCTTCATGGCAAGCACAACGAAAGCAACTGGTGTTAGCGTGTTATACCTTTAAGAACGCTTTCCCTAAAGATGTTTTATAGTACCAATAATGCTAGCCTCCAGTACAAAGAAATACACTCTTTGATGGATTTCATTTGCAACATACTTTTCAGTTGGTTTTCGAGGTTTTTTCGCAAGTGTCCGATCAGCACCGCCGTCCGATTACCACCGCTGACACCCTATAGAGGCTTACTTTTTGCCATACAATAAAGATTTTTGAAAAAAGCCTGTTTTGTGCCAAAAATAACGGGTATAGCAACACTTTTTACTCAAAAATATGGGTTTTTGACAATCCCATACTTTTACCCAAAAATGGGGATTATAGTTTAGTCCAGGCAAAGGTAACCTGTATCGAGGCTGAGGTATACTTTTAGCAAGTTTGGTCAAGCAAATGCCCAATTTTTGTAAATTGTGTCCAGAAAAGGGATTTTTTTGTGAGTTAGGTTCAGAGAATCCGAAATTTTGGCGATTTTCGTCCAATATAACACAGCAAAAACTCTCCGTGGTCTACTGTCTACTAGACCCATGATCCACACATGTACACAAAAATCATGAAATCTGAGGTCAACGTTTTTAGCGATTCTAGCGAAACATTCAAAAACATTTCAAATAGTACAACCCATTTCTAGGGAATTCGTACGAAAAACAGAAATATCCATAAATGGGAACTTTCAGGCTGAAAAATACCCAATTCCGGCAATGAAGAATGGTCAGCGAATGCCTCAGAAAAACTTGAAGCTATAAATACCACTGCAATAGAGTATCAAAAGAAGAAAAACCCAGATCCATTCATTCAATATCTTCGGCAATACTCTGCTAGCAGATTTCAGGCTGTTTAAACTATTTAAGTGACATAAGTGAAATACATTTGGTTGAAGGGCTTCTACGAACCAGATGGTCTGTGTCATTTACACAGCTTTAAGAGCGTAATTGAAACGAATTTGCCGCTTGGGGCTTGTGCTGAAACATAGAAAATTTATTCTATCATGACGTTTCTGGAGCTTACATGATCCTATTTTGATCGTGTTAGGGCTATGTTGACAATGAAGATGAAACTAACACCCCCATTAAAAAAACTTTAAATTCAAAGCAGCTTAAACGAAATCACGTTATCAAATAGGGTACCTTGGTAAAATCGTAATCCAAAACCGCCATTTTCATCTCATAACGGTCCAGTTGCAGGGCCTATCAAACGGAATTTTGCTTTAGAGCCAGGTACATAAGCTTTACGGGAGTTTAAAATTATTTGTGCTGTAACAAACAACCATTTACCCGGACATGTCTATTGAGAGAAAGGGGAGAAAAATGAGATAAATCTCGATACCTAACACCCGTTGTGAAAAATTCTCTATATATTTAGAATTTAGCCGCAGTTATGAGTTAAACAATTCAATCTATCGAGAAATGTGAAAAAGGTTCCAGCCATTGGAGTTAAAGACCACCATCACCCCGCTAAGAGGAATTCATTACATAAAGGATTAATTTCAGACGGTAACACTTAAAAAGGATCAAGTTCTAGGTATCTACGTCGGGTTGACGTTTAACGGCAGTCTACCGAAAAATCGAAATGTCTAATAAGTTGAATTAAGGCCGTTGGTTGTTTACATGTCCATTCGCTGCTTCGAATGTGCAATTATTCTAAGCAAATGACCAAGAAACGATATGTTTTGACTTCAGGATAAAGCAGCATGGAGCATGTGTATCTGTAAACGCATTGGTTTCCAATACATGACGGTCTTTGCGCACATCTTAGAACTTGAATTCCTTGTATTTCTTTGCAGCTTTACCACTGTCTGTCGGCTTCTTTCGTTTCTGAAATGGAAATTTTGAAATGTAAACAAATTTACTTGCAATAGTTGCAATTTGATCAATTTTTCTTTTATTCAATTTATTTAAAGTTGGCTATTTACAATATACAATAGCACAAAGGTGCTAATTTAGGCCAACTACAATTATAAAAATACAAAAAGAAATTAAAAATAACCTAAGTTTTCTACATAACGCTTGCATAGTCTGCAGTCACAACTAACCGTGTACTTTTTAATTCTTCTTTTAAACATTGAAAAAGATTCAGATTCCTTTATGTTGGCAGGTAGTGTCCTCAAGAGCTTCTGCCCGAGGAATCAATCTAGCAATCCTCAATAACGACCTGCGGAATCAATTCCCCACCAAGAATAACGAAGCCCTCCTCTAAGAAAAGTTACTTATCATTGTATACTTTCAGCTGTTGTTCTAATCAAAATGTTTCGTTTCCCATCTAAAATAATGCATTCCCACAATGGGTTAGTTTTGTGTGAAACCTTAATCGTCATGCACCCCCATCTAAAAAGCATGATTTCAAAATATTTTCAAGTGTCCTTTCAAATGCCCGACGCTACTAGGAGCCTGTAACCTACCTCAAGCTGTTTCGCGCTAAACGACGCAACAACCATATATGCTCTGGCACACTGTCTGTGATAATCTAGGCCAGGGATATCTTGACCTATTACCTGACGGGACGTCGGCCATTTTGCTCAAAAAATTGCGCCAATAATTCAGCTAGTTTTTAAAATTCTAGGGTCATAATTTGTAAAAAAGATTTATTTGACAGAATTCCACAAATTATGAAACATTTTGTGTAATTTCTATACTCTTGCCACTTTTTATCGAGGTTTACGAGAACAGGATCCATGATAACGCAAAATATCTGAAAATGATACCCATATTTCCGCAAATTTCTGAAAAGGATACATAAAAATGGCACATCCCCGTACTACCAACAACCTAAGATACCCTCCCCCCTCCGGCAAGCTGTTAACGAATAGATTATTGATGGATGGTAATACCTGATTTGTTACAATAAGGGCTAACAAATGTTGGACAATAAACATTTTGGTGCATAACACTTTGACAAATGAAGTTTCGCCCAGAATGATTATAATTTCCAATAAATTTAGACATAAGTTTAATGAATGATTGCAAAAATTTTGCACACTTAGAAAAAAAAATGAGTGAATAGGTATGATGAATAGCTGAAAGAAAGAAATATAGTTCTGCTTTTCAAAGCAATGCGTTTCGAAGCCTACGAGTAGACCCATTATCCAAAAGAGAAATGGTCTTCGAAATAAACAGTAAAAGCTTGCTACAACGGTTTCCAGATTTTTAAAACTGAATTCATGCTGCCTTCGCCGAGAAGCGTCGTACAACGCATGTGAATAGAGGATTGGGTTTCACGAAACAGTTATGTTCCTTGTTTCGATGCTTCTTTGGATGTTTATGGGTCTGCTCGTAGGCTACCTTTTTCGCAGACTTCAGCTTTCAGCTCATAGTACTTTTGAAAACGGTAGTTGTTCCAAAGGATGAAGTAATTATATAATCATAAACAGAAAGAAAATGTATATTCAGTACCTTTTTAGCAGCATGTTCTGCGACCATGTCACTAAGGTCTTCTTTTTCTTTGATTTTCTCTCGTTCTTTAATAGTTTCGTCGTATCTATCAGGCAGAAAGGCACGTATCATTAGCACGTTTATAGAAAAGACAGCTTACAATGGAGAATATCAATGACACTGAAATACGGATATCGGTCGCATTTTCTACACATTTTTAATCTCGATCGAATTAGTAAGTTAGTGGACATTTCTATATGTTCTTTTCTGTTATTGGTGAGGATGGTTTGGTTGATTATAAGTTACAGTAAGTCTCCGCATATAAGAAATGGGCTAACAAGAAACTGAGCCTGCCAGGATAGAGAATATGCTCTCCTTCATAAGAAACCAGGCAGCCTGATTTTCTCCAGTTTCTTGTGAATTGAAAAAAATACTCGACCACACTGCCGTTTTTCAGTGTAGCTTCAGTTCTAAAATGTGTAAAATCTGTTCAACGTTTAGATACACAATATTTCATATTTACTTCATCCATAATCATTTCTTGGGGCATCTTTGTTCATACTATGCAGTATGATCGTTGAATTTAGAAATGGTTTTTGACAAGAAAGCATTACGTAAAAGAAAGTTTCTTAACAGACATATAAGAAATCTGCCGGCCTCACTTGAAAATAATTTCTTGCATATAAGAAACCAGACAGTCTGATTTGGAAATTTAAGTTCTTATATGCGGGGACTTACTGTGGTGGACAGTCACAGTAAGCTAAAATAGAAGGCATTTTAAAACGCGAAAATAAATTGTTATAGACCGTGTGATTAAAAAACAAGCCTTATTTGAAAAACCACTGCTCCATGGATATAAAGGCAATAACATTTGTAAGTAATTCAGTCACTAGTGAAAATTTCAAATACATTTTAAAATCAACTGAACTGAAATCAGCTATTCGCTTCTGAAATCATGTAGGACTTTCTCAAAAAATCGCCTTCAAGAACCTTCGAAACAGCCACAAAATCATAACGAAAGTTGCTGCCTTACAACAACGACTTGATCATTAACACTTGTTATCCCTTTGGAGGATGAAAATATATTCCCTGGGAAAATAATAACATTATTCCGGGCGATTTCATCATCCCAAGAGAAAAATACGTACCCGGGGGGGGGGGTACTCATATATTTTTCCGTACGGGGACGTGCCGCCGAACAGGGTATCACTTTCAGGATTCCTACGCCGGAACAGGGTATCACTTTTGTATGGTCGACTCCATAACAGGGTCCATATTTTGTATAATTGACTACGTATCATCGTTGTAAGCCATTTGCACCCCACGAATATGATTTAAATCGTTTGGATGGCAACATTTCCGCATTTTCTGATAGATTTCTATCAAATTTCTATCAAATTCCCAGGGCAGCCTACAATTTTGTATGAAGAAATCCAAGAACAGGGTATCGTTTTTAAAGTTTTACTCCGGGACAGGGTATCATTTTCGGGAATTTTACTCCGGGACAAGGTGCCTTTTCGGATTTTCCAGCGGCACGTCCCCGTATTTTCGTAGACCAAGTACCCCCCCCCCCCCTCCCCGGGAATACGTGCTAAAACGCGTCAACTTATATGCTGTTAAGGAAGAAATACTAGGACATTTGGTCATGATTTCGGGCATATTTTGAAAGTTTCTTTCAGGGGTTTTCTCAAGAAAATGACCGGCTATTTCAGAAAGGAAGCCAGGTAAATTTTAAAACGGATTTGAACATGTCTATCAATAAATAATACATTAGCCAATATCATCATCTTGATATCCAGGGAGCAGTAGCCTTTCAAAAAGGGATTGCTTTTTTCATCCGGTGCAATGAGCATTGAAAAAGAACCAAAGAACACAAGAGATGGATATTTTGCCCATGTTTGGACGCAAAATTCCCTCTGCATTTGGTTTTCCACACAAGAGATTTCCTTACATTAGACAAGTTTTTGATTGGGCAGGAACAATGTCACAAATGTTTTATTGACTTACTTGGCAGACATCGCTGCTGGATCAAGTTCCAATTCACTTGGGTCTAGGGCGATTTCGACTCCTTCACCAGTACCAACCTGAAATCATAACATTTATCATGAATAACAGATGTGATGTGATGCAAACTAATAACAGCCCCTATACATCTTTTTAAAGAGTCATTGTCGCTCGGGTTCATTTGGGGGCACGTTGAAATCCCAGACTGTCTGAAAATCAATTTTGGCCTAAGCGAAAACCATCGATAAATATTGTTGTGGTTGCATTGACAGGACAGTTTAACTAAACTGAAACTTTTCTATCAGTGCAACCATTGCAGTATGAATCCATGGTTTCCGCATAGGCCAAATTTGAATTTGAGACCGTCTGAAATTGTAGCGTGCCTGCAAAGGATCCTGGGTGACAATAGCTCTTTAAATTTTTTACAAATAAAAAGGCATACCTGTCATGGGAATATGAAATAAAAATGCGTGCCCCGTTTTCTATTGCCAATATCCCACTGATTAAAATAACAGAAAGCTCAAGCTCTGGGTATTTGTTAAGTATCTACCGATAGATGTAAAACCACACCATTGATGGATAAGAACTTTAGGAAATCTTGTTGGTAGATAGTAAAGATACGGAGCTTGTAACATTATAAACTACAGTTAAGATCAAAACAATTTCTAACTTGAAAATGTAAATCAACATACCTTTCTAGCCTTGAAGAAAAAGAAGAATTCAATTATAATTTCATTGAAGCATCATGTATGACAATTATGAGCTATAATATTCCTGTTACTATTGGATCAAGCATTTCAACAAATTTCAAAACCTACCCCATATGTTGCAAATAGCATCTTTAATAATGTAATTTAAACGGCTCTCATGCAAAACAACACTGAAGTTCTTCCATAGGAAATTTATTATCCTTTCAATGAGCAGTTACTGTATTATTGTCACTTTCAATCGATAGTTTCGATTCTCAAACTGTTAAATTCATACCACACACAATTATACGGCCATATTGGTAATCACAAGGAACTTAAAACATCAACGATGCCAGGCTTCACAAAAAATAACAAACAAGTCAAGTCTTTACTAATGCAGAATTCCTTACATATATATATGGTAAAACATATCTATCCTATCTAGTCTATTGCCAGCAGTGACGTAACTCCATACTGGAGCTAAGTAGACAAACCATCTTCTGGCATTTACTGCCAGGTGCACGAGACTTATACAGTGAGTGGTGGAACTCCTTTGGCTGCAGCACTGGGACCAAATTTACAATGACCTGTATAGAGAACACCAGAGTGCTTGCAAAAGCATCTAAAAGGTAGAAACCAATGAAACTATTTCGTGTCTGGGAACTTACGCCAATACAATTAAAGGAACTCTTAAAAAAGCCTGTATAAAACGAGATTTCTCTTTCATAAAGAACCTGGTTCTTGAGTTTCTACGATTTTCCGAGGCCTCTTTAAAGAGACACAATCGCCGAAAACTTAATTGACCGAGATTTAAGAAAAGAAATTTGCAACTCGAGAATTATTTCAGTGTCTTCCCATTGTCTACGTACACGTGCCACTTAAAAGTGTGGGTACCAAAATATCATTTCCTTTCCTGTAACTATTTGCCCATACTTCTACTGTAAGAAGTCGTATGAAAAAAGTAAATAATTGTCGGAAAGAAAGAAGTCCATACTCTAAGCATGAGGAATCTGGTTGCGATTTTCAAACACACAACTAGCCATTGTGTCTCTTTACAGCCTGAGTATTGTGAACGTTTGGCGACAAGGCGACAAGGTGACAAGACACTTACCAGGTCGTAGACATGGGCTGATCCCATCATAGATGCGCCAACATTTGTTTTCTTCTCGTGAAGTACAGTATATAATGACGGAGTTTCGCTCCCAGCTTCCATGAGGTCTTCAATTTCTTTTCGCTTTCTTAATTCGATGATATCTGGTGTTTCAAGTCCAGCTGGTATTGATGTTAAACCACTCGGAGTTATCAGTCCCCTAAATAATCAAAAGCATTGTTTAAGGAATAATGAAATAGGATAGCATATGTAAAAAGTAAATGGTCATAAAACAGAAAGAGAAAAACATACAGGAGAAGTTAGAAAAGAGTTCCCACCTTGGAAAATTCATAGTACCAAGGGTTGGAATGAATTGAGCTCTGCTTGACAGCCAAGGATTTTTGTAATTTTTCTAGCTAGTTTATGACCACCGGAAATATTAGAAAATTTTTTTTGGGTGCGAAATGCCTTAAAAGGACCTAAAACGCTTGATCAAATTGCAAGGAAACACCTCGCACAGAACAACGAAAAAGCAAACGTTTTCACGGATAGGGAATATCATCATCTGCTCATTTATTGCCATTGGATTGACAACATTTAGTATGTTTGAAAATATATTTCCTTTAACTCTTGAGAGAAATGAACTGGTCTTCCGTATAGTTTTGTGTGAGGAGATTCTTCACGATCTGATCCAGTGTTTTTGGCCCTTTTTCATCCATCTCGCAATCAAGACATTTTTGCTAGTCGAAATTGCATATATTTTCAGTGCTCATAAAAATGCGAGAAAAAACAGAAAAATACTGTAGTCTTCCGCCTTTTAAGCAGACTTTGACTCGTTTAGATCCATCCTGCACTCTTGGTGCTATGAGCTTTCAAATCTTTTAATTTTTCTGGCTCACCCAGTATCTTCACAATATTACCTTTGAAAAGTAAAACGAAGAAGAACTGAGCAACTTTGTGCTGACTGAAACTTTAATGGAGCCATTTAAAGCTACAAGCGCCCGAAAACTTGAAACGTTTCAAATCTATATTTCGTAGGGTAGTTGATGGCCTGGAATGAAACTGTTTCAAAATCTTGCCAGTTGCCAACACTACTCTTGTGCAAAGAATGATAAAAAATTGCAAACAAACAACTGAAAAGGAAAGCAAGCTTTTGCTAAGTATCTTGTAAAGGCTTTGACTAGGGTATATGCAGCAGGGGCTCAAATAGACCTTTTAGCTATTCAGAAAAGAATCAGAATCGAACAAACTTTTGCTACACTTTGTAGAATTTTCGAATGTGCACAATAGTGATAGAAGCTCTAACGCCACTCGATCGAACGTCACGTATAAAAATGTATAAAAATAACGTTCGATCCAGGCTCTTTTTTAGAATAGCTAAAAGGTCTATGGCAGGCCAGGAGGAAATGTGAAGCTCTGATAGGTGGAAAACGGTAGGCTGCGAACTGTTATTTCCTGGAAGGAAGCAAAGTACCACTTTCCTTTGAAAAATGATCAACACACATATTACTCTAATCTAAGTTCAGGGATGTAAATATTTTCATTATAACACAAAAGAACGCAAATGGCATACGTTGTTTTATCAAATTTTATACCGTCTCTATTGTTGAAGGTTTCCTGATGCTCATTTTCCCAAACCCTTTGCTTTGTTCCTGCTTAGATTTCCTTGGATTCTTCCTAATCTGCTTTGTTTTTGCCATACCGCCAAATCCTTTGCCTCCTCATTTCCCATCACTTCCTTTTCCTTCCCTTCTTTCCCTACATTTCCCTACCTTTTCCCTTTCCCAATTCTTAGGAAATTTGAGCATTTTGGCTACCTTCCTGGCAGCACCGCTACCACGCTACTAGAGCCCTGCTTTGAAACGTCAAGGAGAGTAATTCAAAAAAGAGTTGTAATCATAAAAGTTCTATGAACCAAAATTTTGAAGAAGTTAATTCACGTTCTTCCTCATTCTAACCCTACCAGGCTCGTTTGGCTTACCCCCTTTACGAAAGTTTGTAGGAAACGGGAGGGGCGTGATTTCTGGGACACCCGGTAGCTCTCTATGAATACAATGGAAAAATAGGTACGTACGCATCTCCTGGGGTTATCAATCCAGTGTGATCTTCTTCCTCTTCTTCTTCCTCCTGAAATAATATAGATTTAATCAAAACAACAAAATATTAGCGTCAGCATAATATGACGTTATCAGAGGGGCAATGGGCAATTTACTAAGAAACTTGCCTGTAACTAGAGCACAGACAACAGGAGACGCAAACGACCGTGGAAAGCAAATGTAAAATTGTGAGGCATTATCCACTTTTTATGGCAAATTTCAGAATCTTCCTTAAAGATTTCAAGATTTGAAGTTATGAATTTATAATGAAAGAAAAAGGATAAATTTAAAGATTTGCTAGACGAATTTTGTTTATTTGATTACGAAGCCGAGCAGAACGCATTACAATTCTTACACATTTAAGGCTTAAATGAAACAATTACTATTCACCTCCTGACTGAAAGAAGCGAAATCCGTCTGGCAGATCTTTATATTTATCCTTCTTCTTTCGTTATAAACTCATGACCGTTCTAAAATCACACCATTCGCTTGTGCAAGGCGATAGTTTGGCCTACTGATTTCAGGGCAACTTTTGCGGTTATATTTGTTTTGAATGACTGGTTGAGAGAATTTCCTTTGTCTGCAGTCACTAATCGCTTTGAATTCTAGCATCAATGGAAAGCAACTGATGCTATTGTGATACAAAATCTATCTTTGTTAAGCAAGGACGATTTACTTGAAAGCTTACCTCTGATTCCTCTGATTCCTCATCTGATTCCAGTTCTCCCCAGGGTGTTCGATCAATTTCATCATCATCGATTACAACCGGTGCTTCTTGTGGCATTGTTCCAAAGACATCACCATAAAGAGGCTTCCCGTTTTCATCGACAGGAGGCTTACCCCAACCACCAGCATGGTAACCAAATGTTGCACCCTTCAAAGAAAATATAATAAGTGTTTAATCAGAAAGCTTCCCTTTGCAGTCGATTATCTAAGTAACCAGTTGCTACGGTGCCTTGACATCATGTCTATTTAAAACAATGGATGAGTGTACAACGAAAGACGTTTTTGGTTATTCACGTTGCTCTTTATTGCAGCTATTAACTTATTATCTCTCCTTTAAGGGATTCAGAATAATTCGTTGTCTCTTTGGCAGGATTTAAAAGTCTTCTCCCTAGATCAAGGTTTAGGGCCTGTTTACATGAGGTGGGCCAGCCCATCTAAATGGGCTGGCTCACCTGAGTGAGATCTGTGTCTTCAGTACAGTCCTTTGTTAATCTGTAATTGCATTTACATGGAGAGTGGGCCAGCCCACTAGAGTGAGATCCATGAGAAAGGCTGGTGGGATCCGCGTCAGGTGGGATGTGAATTGTACATGTAAACACGATCGGTTGGGCCAGCTCACCGAGGTGGGCTGAGAGTCTCCGTTATACGCATGCGTAAATAAATAATTTTGGCACCAAACCATTTCTAGCAACAAATCAACAATGGCCAACCGAATCAACAACAAATCCTCGAACTCGAAATAAAGAAACACGAACAGAAATGAAGAACATTTGGTCAAAAAGAAGCCATTTAAGTGGACGTCTGAAATGGTTGTCTTTCGAAGGAAACTATTTCGTTTTCTCAACTGAGATGCAACGAACCTATCCATCGGATAGTTTTGATAAATCGCCCATAAAATCAAAATTTCTTGTAACTGAAGTACAAGAGCGAGTATTCTGGACAACTTTGCAATCAGCAACGGAACTTTTCCGCCATTTTGGTAAAAAATTAATTGCTGGCAACCAAAGTTTATGTTTTGTTTGTTTGTGGCGTGTGGCACCCAAATTATGGCACGAAAGAGAGGCCAGCCCGCCTGAGTGGGATGAAACTCTTTTCGTGTAAACACCCGTGAAAACCATCTCACCCGTGGGCTGGCCCACCTCATGTAAACAGGCGCTAAGTTAGTTGTTATTCTTTCACAGTTCATTATGTCTAATGTTACGTTGTGGGTCTACCACGACGAGTCTATTATTCAAGCCCAATTTAAAATTCCGTAACGCAAAAATCATTTGTTTAAAACAATTCTCTCTGTTGGGTTTTCAGCATTGTATGAATTCTACGATAGTTCCACTTTCCTTTGAATTCCATCGTCTGCATGAAAATGGGGAAATAAAGCATTTTGGCTTTGTATTTCAGAAAGGGAATTTTCCCAATAAGACCATAACCTTGTGTTCAAAATGATAAATGTAATAAATGAAACAAACAATTAATTTTCGTTGCTGCTACTGAGGGGTAAATCACTCAAACATCTCGTACACTCGTAAAAAAATGCTAAAAATCATCAAAAATTCCCAAATATAAAAAAAGCTTGAATATCTCACAAATCTTCACTCATAAGCCGGTTTTCCACTAGGCGGATTTTTCCGCGCGCAGCGGATCGGCTGTTGTTTTTAGAATAATGCACATTCCGTGGGGGATTCCGTGTGTTCTCATCTTGATCAGCCATTTTGAATCCCTGTCTTGCTCATGGCTTTTCTCTTGATGTCATGTGTCAAAGCTTTCAAGCAATTTGATTGGTTGGCGCCATCGAACGCGGCGGAAAAGTTGAAGTCAATCCGACTTTCAAGTACGCGCGTAGCGGAACGACAAGACGTGGTCATTGTTTGTCAAAACAATGCAAATACAAATGCCGCTCCACTGCACGCTGGAAAATCCGCCTAGTGGAAAACCGGCTTCAGAAATCACAACGAGAATCATAAAAATCTTTTAAAATCAAAACAAATCCAAGAAATGTCTCCCTGCAAATAATACAAATTCTCAAAAAACCTTTTGAGAATTCCTTGAAAATCTCAAAAATTGGTCAAATCCTCAAAAACTTGAACAACCGTTACAAAATCTCGAAAACTCTTGGAAAATTTAGAAAACTTTTTAAATTTCGAACATCTGGAGCATCTAGAAATCGTAAAAATCTATAAAATCTATGAAAATCTCAGAAAATATCTCAAAAATCTGTGCAAAATCTAAGAGATTTTTGAAATCCTAAAATCTCATATGTTTTTTCTGGAGTGATTTGCCCCCAGGCTACCACTATTGGTCGGGCTTACGTCTGGAATCCTAAAATCTCATATGTTTTTTCTGGAGTGATTTGCCCCCAGGCTACCACTATTGGTCGGGCTTACCTCTGGAATGCCAGCATTTAGGCCAGGTATTTTCAGGTTTGAAAATATCTCAAAAATCTGTGCAAAATCTCAGAGATTTTTGAAATCCTAAAATCTCATATGTTTTTTCTGGAGTGATTTGCCCCCAGGCTACCACTATTGGTCGGGCTTACCTCTGGAATGCCAGCATTTAGGCCAGGTATTTTCAGGTTTGGATATGAAGGTGGAGGACCATATCGCTGCATAGCGATTAGCCATGGAGGAGGAATCAACTGCTTGCCCTGTAAAACAAAAAGTATCCTAAATAAATTCCTCTTTTGAAAAGGTAAAGTAAAACAGCTCGGGGAATTTAACATAATCTAACAGTCTTACAAAGTTGCTGCAGAAGAGCAATCGTCGATGTATAATTTGAATCTTGTGATATGTATAACATCAACTACATATGACATATTTTTGGCATCTGACTTCTCGGAAATCTTTGAAAACTGAATGTACAACAGAGAAAGATTTCCATGAACCAAACGATCTTCAAATGTGCCAATCCGAGAAATAACAAAGAGCCTTGTTAAAGAGGCCTTGCGACTGACACGACATATTTTAACGACATATGTATAACATCAACTACATATGACATATTTTTGGCATCTGACTTCTCGGAAATCTTTGAAAATTGAATGTACAACGAAGAAAGATTTCCATGAACCAAACAATCTCCAAATGTGCCAATCCGATAAATCATTAAGAGCCTTGTTAAAGAGGCCTTGCAACTGACACGACTTACGCAAGTGCCATCTTTTCGTTATAGGTCATTTTAGTGTACCAATAAATGGCGACAACAAAGATACCACAAAAGGATACATTCATAAGCACGCCAGTTACAAAGGCCCCTTCAACAACTCGAAAAAGTGCGATAAAGAGATGCACAAACTATCAACAAAATTGAAGAGGTAACATCAAAATGCACTGTTTCAATTGGCAGAATCAAGAAAGGATCATTTGAAAAGTTTTGATGAACTTTATATAAGAGAGCTAACATAAATTTCTGAAGATTAACGTACCTAAAGCCTAGCTTAAACATCGTATTTTAGCCGTGTCGAATTTAATAGATGCCGCTAATAAGTTCCAAGTGTCAGTTAGATTCGACATGAAAACGATATTTAAATCACCAGCCGTTTTAAATTGTCAAAATGGCAGGAGTTAACCAGCTCTGTCGTGTTAAACGGCAGAAACATGTAATAGATAAATGATTTAAGTACCAAAAATAGCTGAGATGTTCAAAACACGAAGTTTCGAGCGTATACTCGTTATCAAGCACGAGTATAACGAGTATGCGCGCGAAACGTCATTTTTTAACATCTCATCTATTTTTGGTACTTAAATCATTTATCTATTATATCATCGTGCCATCATTGGAGCTTTAATGCAGCCAATGCTAGGGTAAATGGTGAAACAAAACATCGACCTGCTGTCTGAGTATACATTGATTTCAACGTTATTTTGGATCCAACAGTTTTTTATAAACTCAGCCTACAAGAGCACAACAACGTCATGATGACGTAACTGTGGAAGAAGAAAATGTACTTACCGGCCCTACAGGCATTCCCAAAGCAGTTCTAAGATCGTCGGATAAATCACCAGGCTTTTTTTCCTTCAGTTTTGTCTCGAATTCTTTGCCCTGAAAGATTACTTGAAATACAGGCACCATATGCAATACGATGGAGTAAGAAACGCTATTGTTTGGGGACGTACAGCTTAAATGGAATTGGCTTTTGATAGAATATTCGCTGAGGGATTTCAAATTTTTTGTCCCACACTAGCTATCGAAATACAAGAATCAATGCTCAAGCTCAAGAGCGTTTATCTTTAGGTCTTTCTGTCGGGTGAATAAAAAAACATGGGGTGTTTGGCGGACTGTAACGTTGCTTGTAGCCACCTGATCGTCGTAAACTAAATTGTTTCGTGCAGCCAAAAGTTTAACTTAGATCATAAACCGTTCCTCATTAAAATCGGTCACTTGATGCATTAGTTAAAACTATTCTCTTCATAAGGCCTTGTATAGGAGTCTTGCAATCTGGTAAAATCTTTAACCAATTCCCTTCATCATTTCAGCCTTTCAATGTTACAGGTAAACGTGGTACTATCAGTGGAGAATGGAATAGTTAGAAAATAGTGTGTTTTCCCCCGGTGTGCCTTGCCCTGACTTGGCCTGCGAAGAGAATATGCTTGAAATATATTAAAAAAGTGTGCTTCTTTGCCTTGTGAAGAGATTTCTTTCAACTGGTTAAACGCGCTGTAAATCACAACGGGGCTCCCTGCTCATTGAAAACGTCATTTCTTAACTATTTCATTCTCCCCTGATAATACCACGTGTACCAATAACTTTGGCAAGGCAAAAATGCTGAAGGGGCTTAGTTAAAGATTCAATCAGTTTGCAAGATTCACATATGAGGTCTTACGAAGAAAATCGTTTACAACTAATGCATCAAATAACCGATTTCAATGGGGAAAGGTTCATGATCTAAGTTAGACTTTTGGCTGCACGGAAAAATTTAGTTCACAACGATCGGGTGGCTACAAAGCGACACTACAGTCCGCCAAACATCCCACCTTTTTCGGACTAACAAAGTATAATTGCAACAGAGAATATCAACGAAAAAACATCCTCGGACAATACTGGTTGTATTCAATGGGAGAGGAGTCAAGTGTCCACATGGACGAGTTCTTCTTACAAGTGGTCCATACTAAAAGAACGATAGGTCCTATTGAAGCGTGTATAATCGAGCAAATGCATATCGAATTCTCATCACATCAACAACTCCCCACAAGCTTGCAATCCATTCGTTCCCGTAAAAAGATGATACCGTAGTCCAGCCTGTGTTAAGATAATACCGGTGGAAATCTTAAAGGGGTTGTGCCGTCGAAACGTGAACAAACATGGGGGTCAGATTAGCCAATATCGACATATGTATGCAAAAATCATGTTTAATTAATTGAAGATACAGGACGCTGCAATTTCCCAGCACAGTTTTGGTCTTTGAATGACAGACTTTTCTGAAACCCTCCTTAAAATCGGTTTACATCGCAGCAATCATAAGAAAAATGGAATATTTTTTTTTATGTTCAAATATTAAATTTTACAATATATTTCACATTCTACTATACCTAATTCTAATTACTATACGACACTACAGGTATGATACCATGGGGAGCGAAAAACAATGACTACCCCATGGCCAATATCTAAAAACACGAAACGTTAAACTGTATACAGTCACACAACGAACATTTATAAATTAAAGGATACTATAATAGATTGTGTTTCACACCAGATGTCAGGTCGGGGCTGCTATGAATTTACTGAGACCAACTCGTAACTGCGTGAGTATTGCAAGACCTTTTGGGTCGTAAATGCTGTAGACTGGCTTAGGCGGAGGACACGGAATATTTAGAAGGAAACACAAAATTCGTGACCGTTAATTTACTAGAATGTGTTGCTATTCCTAAAAAAGTTTTAGATTGGCTTCAGGAGAAGAATTATATTACACCTCGTTTTGCAAGAATTTTCTTGAGACGGCGGCATAGACCTTTAAGATTTTCAATGACCGCTAGATACAGCAAATATTCAGCACATAAGCTAGCTACAAAGAGTTGTGCCACGTGCATTGATATGCAATGACTAACAACTTTCAACATCAGAATTAATCAAATTACCTCATAATACAAGTCACCATGCATCGACATCTTTGGCTTCGTTTGATATCTAGAACAAAAATGAATCACCCTCCACAGTCAGCAAATCTTACATGATCACAAAGAGTAAAACAAATCCTTTGTCTTTCTGGAAGTAAACAAGTATAAGAAAAACATATGAGAAGAATTTTCAATAAATTAATATTGTTATCATATTCCAACTAAAATTCTTTGCATCAAAATATAATGTCACGGGCAATAAGGCCTTGGCAAATCTGGAACGTTTTAGCTCTATAATTGAGCCATTTTCAATCATAATAATCGAGGAAAAACAAGTGCAAGTGATTCAACTACTATCTTGACCATTCAACATGTGTCAAACTATAAAACGTTTGTTTTCTTCGTTATAGTATGCTTCAAAACCAGGCAGCTAATAAAACATCATAATCTAGCTCACTGACAACAGTTAATAAGTTAAACAATACAGTATCATATGTGGGGCGAGTGGCCGATCGGCTTATACAGTTTCCGTCAGGTGAATGAAGTTAAGCTCGGTCGAGTCAGGTCAAACTCTGGATGGTTGACCTCGGAGGCTTGACCTCTCAACCCACCATGCCGTTCTTCGGAAGGGACGTTAAACCAGGGGTTCCATGCCTGGATGCGGCCTGCATAGTGGGCTTTAATTAGCTTTAAGTAACTAGAAATTCTTCCTGCCCACTCAACCTTAAATTATTGAAAAAAATAGTTTTACGCATACAAGAAACGCAGATTTAAGAAACACAGACCCTGATTTTCAAAATAATAGCCATTTGATAAGAAACTGGCACAGGTGTGAAAAAAGCTTGTTTCTTATTTAAATGAAAACAAAAAAATTTGTATGCAAACTAAGCAAAAAGCTCCTTCATGAAAATAATTGTAGCATTTACTGGAAGTGAAAATTTACAAATACAAATCAAAATAATGTTTTGCATCACAATCATAGAGCTTGTGTCTCAGTAGTTGATGGATAGTACATGATTTTCTAATTAGAAACTGTACCCTGATTGAAGTTTATCTCAATTTATAAGAAATGCGTCAGACCTCAGAACTGAAATTGAAAAAGTTGTTTCTTATATGCGGGCACTTTACTGTGCCACTAAATTTAATTTGATCTTTGATACAGCATCTCCAAAAGAGTATTTCAATATACACTTAATTTTGGAGTTTCAGTAATTTTTCAAACGCCAAAACTTTCTTTGAACAATCCAACTGTACCACCAAATTTCATTCGATCTTTGATTCAGCATCTCCAAAAGAGTATTTCAATATACGTTTAATTTTGGAGTTTCAGTAATTTTGCAAACGCCGAAACTTTCTTTGACCAATCCAGTATTTCTTTAGCCTGTTAACCAGACCCAATTTCAAAGGAAATTATGGGCTGGATAACATGCTGGTATTTGTTGATATGCAGCAAATATACTTACTTGAAAAAGGCATCGTGTAACTTTTGATAATCAATATCAACTTTTCCAAGTTTCGGTCGGACCTGAAAGAAACAAATTCTTTGTAAAAAAACAGTCATTTAAGACATTTTGTTATGATAAATTACCTAGCCTCCTATATTTGTAGGCAAGCAGGCAAATGCTCAAGAATACCACGAGAAGAGCTTATCGTATGCATGAACACATATATTGATTGCTTTCCCACCAGTGGCGGACACTTGAGGAGGCTAAGGAGGGTGCGATCGCCCCCCAAGATTGGCTTGAAGAAAAATTTCTTGATCGACAACAATTAAGATAAACAATGCTCTTTAACTGAAACAAAAGCTTGGCCCCCCCTCCTCCTTTTTGGCAAAGTGTCCTCCACTCTTTCCCACCACAAGTTACTCTGTTTATCAGTGAGTATTTTGTATCTCAGAAATTAGTTTATAAGAGGCTAGTATAGTATTAGGATGGCTAAAATTTTAAGACACTCTAATATTACATCCAAAATTTGAAGTAAGAAAACTAAAAGTTTGCCATAGCAAATGGTTCTCCAACCCATCTCTCCAATAGAACTATTCCCTTGCTAGTTGCTGTTGCATACAAGGAAAGGCATCTGTGGTGTAGACTTATGACGATGAGTCTCTTGTTTCCCTGTGCTCTTTAACTTCATGATGGCGCTTCAGTCAACAGAGACTCATAATAGACTCACGAAATAGTCCCAGTTATCGCAACAACAACAGCAACAGCAATGACAACAACAACAACAATATATATTTTTGCTCAAACTGGGACTTATGGACTTTCACATCAAAAAGTGGGACGAAAATAAACAATGGGCGCACAGATTTTTCTGTGCCCTTGGAAACGAGGTTAATGGCCTCTTTTCGGTAGTTGGAGAATTTCAGGAGCCGTGCGTGTTGGCGTGCACTATTGCTAGATGAAGATTGCCTTCAAAATGAGGAAATTCTTGTTGAAACTGAAAGGTTTGTTAATTCTTATGTTAAACAAACATTCATGCGAATACTTGTGGCTTTTGTTCATTGCTAACGTCACTCAAAACTTGAATTTTGAGGCGTTTTATTATCTGACGATTGAGCTGACAATTTAGGCCCACCGCCATTAGTCGCCTTTTCATACAGCGTTGCTATGGTTTCCATATCGGACATGAAATCGAGGAAAACAATTTCGTCCCAATTTTCAATGTGAAAGTCCATGAGTCGTAGTTATAGCGTCCATCAGCCTATCAAAGCAATAACTACGAACTTGCAATCAGTCTATTCAGTCAACAGAGACTCATAATATTACTCTGAAAAAGTTGACCCTATTTAGGCCTAATATGCTGGGATTCCTAGCATATCAATCAGAATGCGAGATTTGGCGAAGAACAATCAGTTTCGAACCTTCAATTCGATTGACGCAGTTGACTAAATTTGAAGGAAGTTGCTGCAGCAGGTACTTGAAGATTTCTCTAGTATGCCTTGGTATTAAAAACATGGAAATTGCAGCATTAAAAGACTTATTTTGTACTCACCAGGTAAAGTGAACTTTATTCTTCAAATGAATACCAAGTTTTGTTGATTAAGTGTCTGCTTACCGTGGTTTCTATCGCATTTCCTTTCTGAGGAGTGACCGTTGAACAGAGCCGAAGCAGTCATTCGATCCAGATTCGATCAATCGAATGCAGAAGATAGGGTCAAGTTTTTAACTGTTTCATTATGAGTCCCTGTGAGCAAGGTACCGCAGGGATACAAGGGAATCATCGTCATAAGTCTATCTGTAGTGTAGTGTAGCGTAGAAACAATACCATAATTCTATAACCAGAAAACAAGAAGAAACTAAGAACCTCAGCACTAAAAATAAGATGATTGATGTCGAAAGTACAAAGTACTGATCCAATTTTCTTTTAAAAAACCTATGAAAGTGTAATTCTAGCTATCTGCTTGAAAAGTGCAGGAAAGAGGTCTGGAAATAACCACGTCAAGCTCTGAGTAGTAACCTATTTTACCCATAATATCACCAAGGCCATATATGAAAAGTTTATTTACAGAAATCCATACCTTAGCTCTCTGTTTTGCTTTCATGGTCTTTGCATCTTCCTAGAGAAAAAAATAAGAAAAAAAATCAAGTAACGCTTTACTGAAAATGAGACAAGCGAGGAAATGATAATATCGTAAACGTGAAGGAACTTTAAACATCCATATCATAACTGCGATCAACAGTTTCAAAGCACAAAAACCAATGGGAACAGAACAAAGAAACGTATAGAAAGGAAAACATTAGGAACACATATTTCAGGCAATCTTTATCTATTTCCTGTTGTTCAATTTGATCACTTCAATCAATGAAGGTGAAGTTGCGGTTATCGCAGAAGTAGAATAGGCCTGATCGAGTGCGCGACCCCTTGTCATGACGCCCAAGTGGTGGGGCTCTACCTGGGATCGACCACTGTCTACCCGACTCCTCTGGCTGCAGTGTCAGAGGATTACACAACTGCGCCACAACACCTTAAAGGGGTTGGTGTCCTGGAATTACCCACGAATCATTGCGCATTATTTCAAAATAAAGTGGTAATACTCATTGCAGCGTGTGCATCATATTTCATCGATCAGCATCATGCTTCTTGTTTAATTTTAGTTTTTTACATCAAAAGTTGCGTGTTTTTTACTTACCTTTTCTTGCATTGCTGCTCTCATTTCCATAATACCAGTATTCTGTCGAAGAAACGAATGAATAATACAGGAACTATCGGCTATCATGAAGGAGTTTTAGATAAATTCCAAATCTAATTAAAGTCTAAATATAATCTGGAGGTTGACGTGCGGCAATAGTTACTAATTAAAGTCTGTTTCAGATTAGATGTCACGTGAAAATGCTGGCAAAATAAACAAAATTCAAAAGTTTTTTGTATCAGAAATTTTGTGCTTGCGCAAATTTCAGGTGACACCTATTCGAGACAGACTTTAGTTCTATTTACAAAATAAAGCACTCAAGCTAAACTTTTTTCTACTGCATAGTTGTAACAAATAATGCAAAACTGCACGTATGATAACTTCAGGTGACTACTTTGAAAAAGGAAACTCGTGTCTTGCTCTAAAAGCTGAAAGCAGAAAAATTTGCAAAAATTCTAGAATCTAATTCAGGCTTTTTGCTAAAGCTCAAGTCATGAATCTTCAAAATCGGTCCAGTGTACGATTTATTGTGGCCTGCCAAACGTGCATAGTTTATTTTGGCGCACCCGGTACGATGTGAGTAAAATTATATCGTCATTAAAAGTAACTGAACACTGACAAAACAGATGAAGCATTTTGATGTGGGGTAACGCAATAGTTTCAAATTTCTCAAAAAGATTAAATTTTGGACACATAGGTAACAACTAAGTTGTATAGGATTGTATAAGATTATGTTTACCTTGATAAACTCTGGAAGTTCAAATGGTGGCTTGACAAAACCTCTTTTCCCCTGTGAAGAGATGATAATAGTTTATAAATGTAGGAGCAAAGATTTACAAACATGCAGTCAGCTTCAAAATTCTGAGTCCACTTTTCATATTTGTTTGTGTTTTCATTCATCAAAAATCATTGATATAATAATTTTTTCTTAAACAACACAATTTCTTGTGGCCATTTTTACGGAATACAATTTCATATTCTTGACTGCCAAATGCTACAAAAACAAATTTTGGGTGGTTTTTGATAAAAGATAATTCTGAAAAAATTTGGTAGTGGATTTAAACTTTTGGCCATGACGACTGTAGATCTATTATTGCAGTTCTTAAACTGAGAAACTTTCATTTAAAAGATGTAAAAGTGCCTCTTTCTCAAAGAAAAACATTCTTGCAAAGTACTATTGAAGTATAAAGCCATATCGGTTTAATAATTTGAAATTCTCAGCAAATTGAAATAATTGATAAATCGTTAGCTTTGGACAGAGTATTTTACTGAATTAGGAACCAATATAATTTTGATCACGTGCATGCATTCTTGTAGAGTTTCAGTCTTCTTTTTCAATACGATCATGAACGAAATAGAATCCTGAGCGTATACCCTATTCACACTGACATATTAAACCGGCTTAAACTAAACGAGGTTATCAAATGTTGCGTTATGATTGGTCAGTCCAACAAATCGAATACATCTCATTGGCTTAAATTTAACATGGTTTGGATAAAGCTGGTTTAACTGCGTCAGTATGAAAAGGGTATTAGTATCAAGAATTGTCTTCCCCTTTGATAGACGATTATGCTGTAGATGGCGAAGAGGAACTTTCTACCAAGATGCACTGCATTCTTTAATGGAATTCCTATAGAATCATTAAAGATTCGTAAGTCGAGCGCAATGCATTTTGACATAAAATTCCTCGCCACCATCTTTAGCGTATTTTGCAACAACGGGCATCTTGCATGAAAACTCTCTTCTCTTCCGTCTGCATAGATCTTGCAGGGGCGACCAGGCCAATTGTAACCCTGAAAGGAAGCTAACGATCTAATTTTTGCACATAATACGTATGTGCGTTTTATTGCTCTACACATGCCACAAGAAAACATAGAATCGTTGAAGTCAGTGAGATTTCACGGCGAAAAACCTTGTCTTTGAGCACGAAAGAAAAAATGTGCTTCAGTTGTGAATACTTAGCAGGAAAATAAAGTTTTTCAGTACGACTGATGTAATTTTCACGTAGTTGACATGGTATGGTATTTATGCAGGACCGTATTTGCGTTAAATGTTTTAACATTAGCATCTTGTAAAACGCAAAATCAGGTATCGAAGATCGGATATTAAATTCAAAAGTCAACAGTTTGAGTGCAGCTAAAATAACATCAAGCGTAGAATAGACATGGTTTTCTATAGCCCCTGCAAGATCTTCCTATCCCATGTTTTGCTAGGAAATGACATAGCATAATAATCACCTGTAAGTATTTCCTTTTAAAGCACCAATGCCGTGGAACTGGTACTGTGTTTCTATAAGCCTGAAAGAAAATCATATAGTTGAATACAACATTTGTTCGTATATTCAATTATTCAATACTCATAAGTTCTAACATAGGTTATTTGATAATGAATCATCAAGTGATAGATCTCAGGTTACCAGTGATACATCTCATCTCAGGCTGGATTGCAAAACTTGTTAAAGTTTTAAAACAGTAACTTTGGTGGAAATAGAAAGCTTGCAAATGATATTAAACATTCTTGAACTAGAAATGCAATGTTGTCATTTTCCTTCTACCTTCCGCACTTACACACCGAGGGCAAACGTATATGGCAAGCAAAATTCACCAACATTAGAAAAAGTCGCTTTTCCGAGAGAAGAAATCTTTCTGAAATCATCAGCATTTCTGGATAAAATTTCAGATTTTCAGAAAACCTAGTTCTTCTTGCAGAAAAATCGGGAATCTGAAAAAAATTACTTTTGTCTCCAGAAAAAACGAGTCTGTCCGAATTTGATGACTTTCGCATCGAAGTTTTCTCAGTTAACTCGGAATATCTTCAGAGAAACTCGGATTTTCTAGAAGAGACTGGGTTCTCATGACTTTTAAACTTTGCTTCTCACAGACGTCAGCAAGAAAACATATAGGTAGACTACTATAAATAGCTACTAACTGGAAAATCATATACGATGAACCGTTTCAGATTCAGTTTATTCCATTTAAAGTTCATGCTGGTATGGGAACCAAATTCGCTGTTTCTACTTGTTACATGTTACTTACCTTAAGGTAAACTAATAGGCGAGGATCTTTGGCGTTTACGTCATGCATTTCTACCACATCTGGTCGATGGACAAGCTATTGCGAAAGAGAATTGAACCATTAATTAGAAGATGCAAAGATCTGATTAAATGATTTACTTTTTCGCGAGTCTGTTGGAATGACCTTCAAGCCAAGCATCTCCGAGATGCCTCTTTTGTATAAAAAAAAGAGATTAAAGGAAAGTCTGATTGGCTAATATCGTTTGAGGATGAGTAGAGTATGCCATCTTTCTACCTGGTGAGTCAGAACAAGCGTGAGGCGTTCGTTAAATTTTATTGATGCAATTTGTTCCTCAAATTCGTGTTTCTTTAAAACTTCATTGCAAAGATAGAAGGCTAGTTTAGGTATGAAAGTTTACTGGGTCGGAACCGGACTCTCCACTCAATAATTTCAAGCGATTTTGCGTGTCATAAGAATTCTAAACTAGGCCCTTAATTTGAATTACAATCATGTACAATCATGTACATGAACTTTCAATCCATGACAAATGTAGCTTTTCTCTCCATAAAATCGAAGCAAGGCATTCGCTGTGTTAGAGAGCAAAAGGAAAAAATGTCGTTGTTTATTTTGTAGCCCAAGGGGGGCATCCATTTAAATGGCGTCACTATGAAGCAGAAAGTTCTTATGAAAACGATACCTCCTCAATAAAATAGTGATAGTCGCTATAAAGTAACTACGGAAAGAACTGACCGATTTTAACAACCTAATGTTCTGTAACTAATACAATAATATTTCTGCAATATATATTTCAAACTACCAGATCAAATTTGTTTTTCGTCACAAATACGGCTTGTTAAACATCCCACGTTTTTCCTGACTCACGCGGCATTAGGTCTTCAAGTCCAGACAAGTGGAAGCAAAGCAGATGCGAAGACCACGGCAAACCGGGGGCATTCAACATGAACGACCCGCTGCGCAAAATCGAAGGGTGAGGATTAACCTTGGTTTACATTTCTAAGTTGCGCATTTGGATCATATTTAAAGGGAGTACAAAGACCAGCATGCTTTGCGCGAAGTCAGCGACTTGCTCTGCACAGCTTTCAGAATAACTGGCTGTATGAAATTCACAAAAAAAAACAAACGATGGCAAAGGCTGCTGGTCTTTGTACACCCTTTAAAAATATAGTGACAGTACAACAGAAGATAGTTCCCATTTTTGAAAATTCATAGCACCAAGAGCACTTGATGGGTTGTTCGCAGGTGAATTCTGCTTGATAGCCGACAGCTTGAAGTCATTCTTAAATTTGCATCGTGTTTTTATAAGCTAAATTCGACTTTACGAAAACTTTATCGTTGAAAAATGCCGGAAAAGGCTGAAAACATTTGATCAAATAGAACTCGTAGCACAGAATAATGAAGAAAGCACAAATTTCCATGGGTGAGAGATATCATCGTCTGCACATTTATTGCCGTGGGATTGAGAATTTTCATTATTTGTTGGCAAATATAATTTTATAACACCCGCGAATGGTGAATTGCCCTTATGTATTGTTCTGTGTAAGGAGATTCCTTGTGATTTTAACAAGTGTCTTAGGCCAATTTTTCAGGCATTTCATAACAAAGGAATTTTCATGAAGTCGAATTTACCTATATCTTTAGATCTCATAAAAACACGAGAAAAACAGAAAGATACTTGGGTCTTTCGGTATTTTAACTAAAACGCAAATCCTTCAAATACATCAATACTCTTGGTGCTGTAAACTTTCAAAAACAGAACTTTTCTCTGGTTCACCCGATAGTTTAAAAGCGAAAGGTTGATTCCTTTACAGACTGTGAGAACGATGAAACTCATTTTCTAATTCATATAATTCAATCAAAAATAACTTTATTTATCACTGATACAAAGATTTGAAATTACTTATACAAGGGAGGCGAGCAAGGAACTGCATAACAGTCCTTTTCTCCCTGTTGAAGTATGCGTCAGTCTAGCAAGTTTTGTGCGACACTTCGAGCAACACATGATCGAGGCTTCAGGGGTGTCAGAGGAAGTACATTCCTAACGTGGGTGATAAGTTTATAAAGCAATAGGGTGGCAGAAATTTGAGACATTTTCTAAAGCGTGCGATAAGCGTGCAGTGCATGGCTAAAACTGTTGGTCCTTTGTTCCCTTAATAAATTCATTTGCTGCTCATTTATTACACTGTTATCAAATTCTTCACTTTGCTTTACTACTATAAGATGTTCCAATCTACTTCATTGAAAAATCGCAAGGACTTTTACAGTTACATTCAAGAAAGAAAAGGTCAAACCTGCTTTAATTGCGCCACCGTGAGTCTGCTTTCTCGTTTTAGTTTCTTTTTCGATTTCTTAGGCCCACTTTCCTCCTGTAAAAGGTGAAGTTAAGACAACATGATAAAGATATTCTGGCAAAAGTTTAAAAAATTGCGCAGCTATAATGAGTTTTACCTGGGTTCCAAATCTCTTAATAGGTTGGTACAAAATTCTATCACCTATGTCTTTGCATTATATGGCTTGAAAGACACCTTAGCTCTTTCCTGTTACCCTACTGTTGGAATTTTCTGAAATCTTCAATATTTCCAGGATCGCAGGGTTTTTCTTCTTTATTAAGAATTTAAGGAAAAGTTTGAAAAATACTTTAACCATTGTAATTTCTAAAATTATTTGAGGAAACGTTTAATGATTGTCGAGAAAATAATAGTTTATGAATTTTTACAAAATGGTACCAAGCATGAGTCTTTCACTCTTCTGGCTTACGATTTAAAAATAAGATGACGTCACATTCTCAAACGAGCTGAAAGAATATACGCTGCAATTTCGAAAAATATTTAACATTTTTTGAAAAGTGCAACAGCAGAATTATAGCAAAGTTGCTACGGTTTTTTGCACGCTATTCAATTCAAAGAAATAGGTCATAGAATTTTACACCAGCCTTTTTAAAGATTTGGAACATATGCCATGAGTAATCCATTACGAATGAATGACTGAGTAACGTTAGTATTGAACATTTAAAAATGAAAGAGCATCACAAATATAAATCATTAAGTCGCTGCAATTTATATTCTCAGTTTAATGATTAGTAACATAATTGTGTGTTTCGGGCCAATGTCTCTCTTGAAACAGAATAGACTTGAACATACCCTTTCCATTTCATCTTCTTCAAAGAGAGTATCTTTCTCTTCTGGCATTTTGACTGGAGCCTAAAAAAACCAAGTTTTTAAATGAGACTTTATTCAGGGTGTATCAGGACGTTGGGAGATAACTACTATATTTTGTTGACAAGTTTAAAACACTTGTTCACTCACCGAATAAGGTCAGCAGCTGCAAACAAGGGGAAGGCTAATATTAAGACAGGTCATAGTTGAAGCTAAATTCATGTAATATACATGGTAAATCACATGGTAATACACATAGTAATACACATGGTAAGACACATATATATCGGGTGAGTCAGAAAAAACTTGGGGCGTTTAACAACCTATGTTTTGGTGAAAACAAGTCAAATCAGCTGTGTTTAAGTTTTATTTTGCATAAGAAAGATACAATCTAGCACAATGCATACCTTGTTTCAATTTGTTGGAAGATGTCACGGTTTAGAAATTCATAAGTGCATGAATATGAATCAAATTGAAGACCTATTTTAGGAATCTTGCGAAACAGCATTTTATTAGATCACTCGTAATTATTGAACGGAAAGACCTATTTCAATGTAACAAATTTTCAGGCCTAAAGTTAGCCCTTCTTCTAGGGAATGACCTTTAAACAAATGAACTTGCGAAGTAAAATGTACCAATAAAAATTAGCAAACACCCCACATTTTTTCTGGCTAACACAATATATAAATATAAGAGATTTCTATTCTTACATGAAAAAAAGTCACCGTCTGACAGGTAGTACAAATTTGCTGCAAAATAACTGCTTTTGTATGTAACACCACCCTTACAGACTTATTTGATGCTTTGAAGATGGCTTTGTTTTAGCATATACTGTTGTTACTTTGATGAATCATAACATTCCATTTTCAAAGGGGTTATGTGTGATGTGTAGTGGAGAATGTAAATCTTGGAGATGTAAATCTGGCAGAGGAAGCCTGTCCCAATTTAATGAATATTCATATTGTTGAGCTGAGCTTATGATACATTTTATTGATGAAACTGGTCGATTCGAGTAAAGTACTGAAGTCCTAAACCCAATTTTTTCATGAGCCACCAAGTGGCTACGTTTGTTTTGTGACTTGTTGGTAGCAATTGTTTTCAACGTTTGTCTTGTCTTTATTAAGGCATTGAGTCATGATAAATAGACCTGCTCTGCTGTGTATCCTGTGACCCACGTGATAACGATCTATTATCATTTCTAACAAACAAAACGGGCCTGCTGTTACACAATGCGTTACATGTGATCAACTTCATTTTACATGAACTTTAGCCAATCAGATGGGCAATAAAAAAAATGATTCCGTAGTTTCTTAACATGCCTCAATACCTTAAGTGCACTGTGAAGCTTCCTTTGTCATATCCTTTTGCACCTTTCCGTTCAGTAGTATCATCACAGGCAACAGGATAAATAGTTGTAAAATTATAATGTAACTACTTGCCTCACGTTACCAAAATGTCTTTTTCTTTGTTTTCTGTCTGTTCTGCTAACAAATGTGCACAAACAAGCGATTTTGATATCGATATGCGAGGCCTGAAAGTTTCTTCGGACGGCCATCTTGGAAATAATGTAACGACTGCCCAGCCTTGAAGAAACTTTCAGGCCTCGCATATCGATATCAAAATCGCTTGTTTGTGCACATTTGTTAGCAGAACAGACAGAAAACAAAGAAAAAGACATTTTGGTAACGTGAGGCAAGTATTTACATTATAATTTACAACTATTTATCCTGCTGCCTGTGGTATCATATAGTAATTTGTAAGAAGCGTGGTTAGTAATAATGTACTGTAAATTGTATGGAATATAACAAAATGTGTGATTTATTACCTCTTTTATCACTTCCTTCTTCACTTCTTTAACCTCCTCTGCAAGCTGAAAAACAATGAATTTTATCGATCACCGACTCACAATCAAACTCAAACTACATTAGATTATATGATGCAAACTATTAACTCCAAGAGACAGAGATAAGTGGCACAGGCTTCAATAGATTAAAGGAAGACACAAACGTGTTTGTTGGCCCTTTGTCTGAACACGGGCAAATATCTTCGATAATAATAACTTTAAAAATTGAAATGTCTTCAGTCACTTTTACCTCTATCAATCCCCTAAAGTCACATTATTCAATGAAGACGTTATATTTCGGTTAACGTACAACAACAGTTTTCTACATTTTTTATCAAAGACAATCATCCCTATTCTAATACTTTTAACTGATGTAAAAGATGGTTCTAACGATAAACCTTTCTAACCATGTCAAGGTCTCCTGCAATAACCCTTTTCTAAGGCCTGACCCAAACCATTCATACTAACATGGAACAAAATTTTACACAATTTGTCCTCTTCCCGTTTTCTCTCTTGTTTTCAAACTACTGTGCAATTACTATGATTGATGTATTTGAATGCAGAAACATTTCTAAACAATACACCACGTGGATTTTCAGGAAAAATGAAACTTCAGAGGCCATTTTACAACACTGATCATGGTTATTAACCACACCAGTGTCCAATGAAAACATCTATTTCTCATTGATCGTTGTAATAAGTATTTAATTAGAAAGATGCATGATTGATTACCATATAAAACTATGCTTTATTGTATATACCTTAAATGCTTCGAATATCTTTGCAAATGCTGCATAATTTGGGTCATTCATTTGTAGGTCAAAAGTTTCTGGAACGTATTCAATTTCAGGACCATCATCAATCTGTGTTGCTTGTTGACTTTCGTTCTGTGAATATGCAAAACAAAGAGGTATGATAGCAAATGGATTAAAGACCAGACTTCATTAAAAACTATTCTGGCCAAAGCGCAAAAGTTTGGGAATGAGAATAAAAAACCGTGACCTGACAGCATATGTAAAGTGTTTTGGGCAGTGGGGACTCTGGAGGGGGATCAATGGTGGTAGCAACTGCTGTCGCTGTTGTTCTCTCATCCGGGGTTCCTGTTGCTCTGCATCATGCACCTATGATGGCCTGACATCCAATGTGAAACAGATCCCAGTATTTATCAGTAATTAATCGTATTTGTAGCTTTTTGTAGCTGTTAATTGAATTTCCGTCTATTTGCATGTCCTTATGTTAATGGCCACGGGGATAGTCATTGTCGTTTTCTACCTGGGGTATCGTCCATGTAGTATTGTATAGTCGTATAGTAATTAGAAAGTATACAGGGTGTCCCAAAAAAATTTTGCCCCGTTTGTCTGAAGATTGCGACAAAACGGCAAAAGATTCTCGCCAAACTTTTGCATGATGATGCTCTTCAGATTTTCCATTAAAGTTTGCCACCATTCCCGTAAAAATCCGTTGAAAAATGATGGAGCTATGACCATCATAAGACCAAATTTGCCTGATGACTGAAACCAGCGGTCGGCCATTTTGTCTTACTATTTTGCAGTGATAAGTATCTTCACGTGAGGTAAGAAATAATTTCTGTGAGGTCAGAAATAGTGGAACTCTCCGAGGATTATCGGAATTTTCACGAGAGCTATGACATTGGAGGCTGCTGTTTCATTTTCAATCCATGAAGCTATTTATCGCTGCAAAATAGTAAAACAAAATGGCCGACCGCTGGTTTCAGTGATCGGGCAAATTTGGTCTCCTGAAGGTCATACCTCCATCATTTTTCAACGGATTTTCATGGGGATGGTGGCAAACTTTAATTGAACATCTGAAGAGCACCATCATGCAAAAGTTTGGCGAGAATCATTTGCCGTTTTGTCGCAATCTTCAGACAAACGGGGCACAATTTTTTGGGGACACCCTGTAGTAGGATGTAGATGTAACATGTATTGTAATATTTTAGATGAATATAAACAGAAAATAAAAATAAAAAGTTTAGGTAAAATGTGCCTGCTATCAAAGCGCTCCAAGTACAGTAAAGGTGCAACTAATGTGCATTGATGTTTTTTTCTTTTCTTCCTTTCATATCAAATACTTACAATAAATCTTACTTTCTACTGTACTTATCTAATTACTATGCAACATCACAGGGACGATGCCAAGGGCAGCGAAAGGCACCCCATGGCAAATACATAAAGACATGCAATGTTGAACTACATACAACTACCGGGTATCTAAAAAGTACCCCCTTTTGATTGATTAAAGTAACAAAACGATAAGATATCGGGACTTTCAAAGTCCACAACTAAATTCGTTAATCTTCAGCTTGAATGCACATACCTTGCATTTTAGAATCGTCCACCAAGCACCGGAACAAGCTCACAAGTCACATTTTAGAGTGCACTTGAAACAAGAGGTCTTACGAATTGGCCTAGCCATATGATCGGATATGACGGGCAGTCAGTTTGCAAAAGAACTTTGAACATCAACTTTTAGGTTTTACTTTTGAAAAGAATTGTACTTTGAGATGCTTCAATAGTTCATGATATTACTTTTCTTTTGAGAAATCAATCCTTGCATTGAATTCCATTGCAAATGTTATTCTTAATGCCTGTTTATAAGTAATTTGTTCTTCGCACAAACCAAACTGATTAGAGTGCGACAAAACTAGTTTTTGGTGATTTCACGTTGATCTTTTCAGCAGTTACTAGTGAGTTACTAACTTATTTGTTTCCTTTCAGGTTTTAAGATTAATTCAGTTTCGTCTTACAGGATTTAACACTTTTTCTCTTGTTACAGGTTTATTTTGGTTGTTGTTTCTTTTACAGGAGTTAACAGTCTTCTTTCTACTGATTTCGGTGTTTTGGTTGCGTTTATGGGTTTAATATGATGAGTCCGTTTTTTAAGGCTATTCTTATCAAAGAGGAGGAAAAGGAGCACACGCATGCTTATTTTGGAGATGTGATACGATTTGATCATTCATACCACGTTCTTATTCTATTCGCTTAATTAGGGTCATGGCAATGCGCCCATAATTACTTAAAAAAAAACTGAAAATTAAAGTTTGCAGGTGCTGTGGAGAATTTCACACAATCGTACCGCCTTCGCGCAATCGTAAGTAACGCCAGTGTTTAAGGGACGATTTTTAAATGCAAGGTACGTGCATTTAGGTTGAAGATTAACAAATTTAGCTGTGAACTCGCTAAGTCCTAATATTTTATCGTTTTGTTCCTTTCTCCAATCAAAAGGGGGTACTTTTTTTGAGACACCCGGTACACCTCAGACGATTAACACTAGTTACTTACAAAGATAATCTACTAATTACTCTACTTACTGAATTGTAAAATCATTCTATGTCTTTCTTCCATACATAAATGTGTTTTTAATCTTTGATGTTTAGTGCCTGCAAGCGATGCTTGTGCGCTCATGAACATTAACGAGGCCTGTTGCAGACCCAATACAAGATGTTAAACACAACATATACTGGTTTACAGCATTATTGTGGATTTCCTCATCCACCCAAAATCTATAAGTCTGCTCCCTCTAGGCGAATTGATATGACTAGAAGCTTTGACTAAATCTACAATGATACAATTTATCATATCCAGTCCTTACTTCCCTGTCTTAAAATATTTACCAGCAAGACATCATATTTTGGAACAGGAAAATGATCTTACTTCTGGTCATGATTTTGCGTGATTTCCACACTCCAAAAAAATTGGCAGTAAATATTCAGACCACTAAAACTTATGCCCATTGTAACTTTTGGACATACATTTAAAATGTTCAAAAATTGATTAATGTCCAGACTTTTTATGATGGATGTACTGTATCTCATCAATATTCATATTATCTAAAGATATTTCTGATAGTGAATCAAACTAAAACCTTTTGTGACAATTGACTGGGATTTTTCTTCTTCTTTTTCTTCTTCTTTTTCTTTCCAGCAGCCTCTTTTGAAATCTAATGGATCAAAAAGGATTAAACTGAATTTTTTCCAAAAACGCAAAAACATGAAAGTTTCATCCCACAAAAGCTTCTTCCCTTAACCCTTTGAGCCCTGCATTGTTTTCGCACGCATTCTCTGCCCACCTGGATTGTTTGCAACGCATCGTCAAAATCGACTTGTTATTTTGAAATGTCAAATTCGGCGTGAAAAAATTATCAAATCACAAAATGAAGTACTGCAAATTTGTTCAAAATTGTTCAAAATTGTCTTTTATTACCACCAAACCTCACTTTAGGTATCTTCCTTCAAGTTGCAGGTGATTTTCTTAGTATTTTAGCTTCCAGCTTCTCAAGATCACCAAAAATGACATGATTTGGCGAAGAAGACGATCTCAAAGAGAAGTTGGAGTAGGCCATCGTGTTCCTTCCTGCATGCAATTTATAGTGTTAAATGTCATAAGCCCTGCTTTGGTGAATGAAATAAACATGTTTTTGCCTCTCAGGTCTCTTCTCTCTTCATCAAACCTGCTTCAGATGTATGGCACATAGACTAACATTTGAAAGAACCTGACCTTTGACCTCAATGTGTTCCGTTGTTTCTCTACTCATTTCTCGCGTAAAATCCCTAAAATCTCATGCGAAACAGCACAATTCAACAAATATATCAACTAACTCGGAAGAACATACATTTTTGTAGCTTTATGCCCATTTTAAGCTACCACTCTCAGGCAGCAGATCACTTTTTGTAAGATAAATTTCAAGATAAAAACTCGACTGTGACTGTGTGATCAATATTCGTTTTTCAAGATTCCCTCCTCATTTTACCTTACAGTTGCTGCCAGCTAATAAATAATTGCAATAAAAATAAAGTCTCAGTTGTCCATTGGCCTCATACCATACAGTTGCAGATTGCTAACTAAACTAATAAGTGTAAGTAATGGCAGTAAAAGATAATCTCTCAGTTGTCTTGCAAATGTTCAAATTATACATCGGCTTTCTCAGAATATCTCCAGCTCGGAAGTGTCTACTTTGAGGCCAGTCCCTTCAGTATTCTTTCAGCTAACGATATGCTCCAGCCAGCAGCTGCATCTATTTGACATCACGCACATCGTCTTCTGCTTCGATGTCTTCTGGGCCTAGACTAGGCCTAACTAAACTAAAGAGGCCTTCTTCTTTGGCCATAAAATAAAACCTTCGTCATTGCTGCTTCAATCACCAAACATCTCTCCGTACTGCTGTTCATTCAAAACGAAGCTCCATGATTCAAATCAGCTGATTCGCACGCAATAATAATATGGAACTCTCACAACTTTCAACTCGCCGTAGCTCCGAAATTTTCACTGGAACCAACATCGGTATTTCACATCATTCTGAAGCTTATTACATAACCTATCGAAAGAAGTCCCGTATGAATGAAAATGGCGACTTTTCTGCGATGAAAACGCGCGAGAACGCGAGGAACTACGCTCGTCCCAAATCTGCGACTGCAGGCCTACGCGTGGGCGCTTTGTCATCGCAGATTTGCGACTGCAGGGCTCAAAGGGTTAAAGAACTTAGAAGTTTAAATAAAAAGAAATCAACAATCTTTAAAATCATCCTACACACCATGGCTTTTCAACTGATACCTTTTGGCACACCAGTTAAGACATGGTAAAAAGGCAGACTCGTGATCTTAATAATAGTAATAGTAAAAATGCAGATTCAGTTTAAATTTATATACATGTAAAGTACTCACCTTTTTATTTTGATCTGCATTATCAGCGTCACCAGCATTTTTTGCTTCATTTACAGATTTTGTTTTATCTTTAACAGGATTTTTTGTTTCAGCATCTGTTTGGGCATCTTTTTGTTCTAGAAGAGAAATGCACACTGTATTTGCCATAACTTTAAATCACTTGATTTTGAAATAATGGCATGTATACTTGGTACAGGTCAATATCCCAGGGTGCATTCCATGTACTTAGGCCCAAAGATCTTTGGCGTAGACCCAGACTGCATTGTTTGCAAAATGCGCGCGGAAGATGATAATTTAGGCCAGTGGTTGCGCGCCTGCACCTGGCTGCACAGAGGAAAATGCGCGCGCCTGGATAATATGCCTACAGGGAAACAAAGCATAAGTTAGCGATCGATCACGCGATTTGTGCCTTTTGAGCGCTGGCCTGGCCTAAATATTGCAGTAGAAAATGAACCAATCGACCAATTTAATTGGAATATTCACTATGCAATTCCTCAATTTATTGGGAATCTATATATATCAAAAGTTAAGTGAATACAAGTATCAAAATAATGCCCTTTGAAGTTTTGTGAGCTGCAGTCAGGTAGGCCGTGCATTATCTTTCGTTTCTTCCGATCTAATCCTTTGGCTTTGTTCCTCGCCGTGGGGTTTCATCACTCAATATAAACACGGAATGAATTCAGATTCCATCGTAACCAGTCGCTATTTGCCGGTAGAGAGAAAGAGATATGTCGCAGAGAACACAGACCATTTAAAGCAACAAATATTTCAATGAAACAAAGCTCGACAATAATGGACGTACAAGATTCTAATCCTGCGCACGTGGTTGCACGCCCGCCCCTAACACATAAAAAAGCGCGCCTGTGGAAACATAATATTTCAAGCGCGCAAAAAAATGCGCGCGGAAGATCTGCCGCGCGCACGACATAAAATGCAGTCTGGGCGTAGACCTGACTTTTTGTCAGTGTAGTGGTGTGATTTTTTCAATGAAATTGGTTCTTGGCGTGACGGCATACAAAAATCTGCCTACCTTGGTGCCAGACTGCTATCTTTACCGTGCGCTCGGAAGATCTTCCGCGCGCAATTTCATGTATCTGATACAAAATAAAAATATTACAAATTTTCATATTTTTTCATATGTTTTTATTTGAGCGACAGAAAATAGATCTGGGCCAAGTCAAATAGAAGAGACTTTCGTACAACAGGCCAATGGCCTAAGTCGATAATGCTATTATATTATATTTGTCCCCTATCTATTTAGTTTTGTTAAATTGCTTTTTGCGATTTTTGGGGGGAAATTGAAGTTCTCTACTAACTACACACTGTGTGTGTCTATTTCGTTTTACCAACTTTAAATAATTCCATAACAATATGAGGATTAAAAATGCACGCCTTTTTGCCAGAGGCAAGAATGCTTTTTCTTGTTGTTTGTACTTTTTAGGCCTATTTTTCTTATCATCTTTAGTGCTGTCTCCTATTTCCAGTATGGAAAGTAGGGAAATTTTCGCCGAGACCTCGGGTGTGCAAGAAGGGTCCTCTATTGTTTATCTATTGTCTGTTTTGAATACCCTATTGTTTTTCTTGGGTGTGCAAGTGCCACAAACAAGTGTGCCACACTTTCCATACACGATCCTTCTCCTATCTATTAGGCGATTTTACCTAAAAACTTCCACAGAATATCAGAGTGCTAGAGCATGAGGACGATAATTGAATATCACTGATACAAATATAAGCTAATAACTCAAATTTAAAGGCATTTATTTATTACCTTGTCTCTTTTCAGCATTATCTTCGACCGCCATTTTGAATCTCTGCCAACGTCGATGCAAACACGCGTGCGCAGAATATCTCGTATTGAAGAAGAGACTGCATGATTTTGAGCGCCAAAAAAAGCAAAACAAGAAACGGCGGTTGCTGGCTGTTTTCAAAATGGAAGTTGATCAATCAATGCAGGATGATGAGAACATTTCAAAGAAGGGAGTACATTGCTCTGTACGTATTGATTATGAAATGTAGATGCTAGACTGTATGCCGTAAGATTATGTGGATTTTACTCGGTCTCTTTGACTTTGCTGACAAAACTAACATCTCAAATGTAGGCCTGGCTGCTTTTTATAATTATAATGCTATTCAATTTCATTGAAATGAAATTCAACTCAAACTCGTTGCCCGATTGGGCAACAAAAAAGAGCAAAATTTCCTACGGCGAGTTTGTGTATTTTCAAATGCTGAATCCACAAATATCTAAAGAAAATTGTATTTTCTACGATACCTTATTTTGCTTTGATACAGTTTTACATTTTATTTCCCATGGGCATGGGAAAGGGTTTCCCAATCAGGCAACAGATTGTTTCCTAAATGGGAAACGTTGCCTGATCTTCCCATTTGGGAAAGAGTGCCAAACTGACAGTGGCATCGTTGGAGCATTATTTCTGGGGGGGCCAAAGGTCACAATTGTCCTACTAAAACACATTTTTCCAACAACAAAAATGCAGAAATATAGTGTATAAAAAGTGGCAAAATGTCTCAAAACTGTCGTCATATGAAGGTTCCATAATATAGTGAAGGATTTTTCAAAAGAATAGAGCAACCCATTGAGAGACGATTCTTGTTGGAGGTGAGGCTGTCCGTTAGACGAGATTTGTGTCTGAGGTGAGTCTGAAGCTAGTTGTGAAAGGATGGAGGGAGGATGGGGGGCAGGGAAAATGTTTTGTGACCACGCCCTTCATATCATTGGAAAACGCCCCTATTTTGAAGAACTTAATATTTTGTTTTAATGGGAAATTCCAAAAAAAGCACCTCAAAATCACTTTGAAAATAGATCGTTCTCAAAATTTAGATTTAGATATTTAGACCCCTTTTCGCAAAAATACTCTTTGTCCGCCATCTTGAATTTCTTGTTGTGCAAATCCTCAAAGTCTGATATTCCTTGAATTTCATTTATTAGTCTTGCATCTATGAAAATAGGTATCCTGGTGTTTTCAGGCATTGAGATTAAAAAAAAGCATTTTAAGCACCATTGGGACAACAGAAATGTCTCATTTTACCAAGCAAAATTGACGAATACAAAATATGTTTGCATCATTGATAAATAGTACTGAAAAGTTGATGGGTAGCTATAATCTGTCTGATAGGAGCACAGAAAGTTTCCTAGAAGAGATTTGATTATCAGAGATTTTGAATACTTGGAATTTCTTACAAGTTTCTTGTAGCTTCCATGACAACCTTCATGTTCACTACCTGCACCTTCATGAACATTTGAAAACAATGTTGTTTTGAGCCTTTCCAATGTCTAGACATTACTCAAGTACCTTCTGAGTAATACGATACAGGAAATAAGTGAAAATAAAAGTAAAAATATGTCAAGGATTTCCTTTATCATAATGAATCATTTCTCAAGTTTTTTCCCAATACTGAAGTTTCTTAATTTGTTGGTGATATGAGAGCTGAGTTTCTTGTAATCAGTTTCTTATCAAAGATATGTGTATATACCAGCAAAGGCCAACCTTTCTGTGCATTCACCTACTTCTCAATAAATTTGTACAACAGTGACAAAGCTGATTATAAGTTTCTTGTGATTTGGTATGCATGCGTGGATAGCCAATAATGTGGCAGCAATCAGATTTTGCTTCACAATTTTTTTGTTTTCTAGACTAGAAACTTTTGCTGAATGCATATACCTACTGCAAAAAAACGATATATTTAATTGATTTGTTCATTGCAGATTTGCCAATCTGCAGATCATGGCAGCTGCATGCGCCAGAATCGTTCTCTACTTTAAAAACAATCACCACTGCTTGTTGGTCTGTAAATGGAGGGCCAGGTCTAAACCGCGGACACGCGGACCAAACGAGAACAATAGTCCGCGGTTTTCTTGTCCGCGGTTTTCTCGTCCACGTTTTAGACTTTCACACCGGTTAAATCTAAAACGCGGACAAGGATTTTAGAAGACCGCGAACCATTCAAATATAACAAATTTGAACGTTTGTTACCTAATTCTCTGTTTTTCTCCGAAGTAAACATTGTCTCTTTGCATCATTTCTCTCGTATTGCACCAATACTGTTCTTGGAATCTGTTGCACCCTGCGTAGACCCATTCGTAGAGATTGCATGCAGGTGGAGGTAACCGTTTGGAAGAATGGGCCTAAGTAGAGATGGGCTAGGTGAAACAAGCCGAAGGAATGGAAAAATAATTACAAAGACGGAAACACTAATGAAATTCTTTGAAATTTTGCATAAGACAAAAAACGGGGATTAAGGATCGTTTCTCACGGCGTCAACGGACCAGAGGAAATGCATGAAATTGACATTAAAGCTTTAGAGAAGGCGTGAAGATTACTGGAAGTATCAAATGAAACAAAGAGCTTCATTTGGCCTTATTGTGTAATTATCAAATTCTGGTCGCAAATGTTTCAACTGGGATCCGCAAATGTTGCTACTGGGAGCTGCAAATGTTTCACTACTGGGATCAATCATCAATAACAAGGTGATCACAATAATTTTCAATATCGAATTTGTTATATTTGAATGGTTCGCGGTTTTCTTGTCCGCGTTTTAGATTTTTACCAGTGTGAAATTCTAAAAAGCGGACCAGAAAACCGCGGACAAGATTGTGACTTGTCTAAAATTTCTGAATGGCTGTGATGATACAGCTAGTAACCAATCGAAAAAGGAAACATGATTGAGAACTGACTGAAGAAATGTATTTTTTCGATTCCCTCCGCTGGTTTCACTTCAATTATCTGTACTTAGGCCCATTCTTCCAAACGGCCACCCCCACCTGCATGCAGGCCCGTAGGAAGCCGGGGGCAGGGGAGCTCAAGCCCCCCCCCCCAATAATTTATTAAAACAATGGTGCTACGTCACACACATTAACTAGATGTATTGTTTTCTATATTGTTTTGAGAACAATTGCCCCCCCCCCCCTCAATCCGAAGCTGCTTCCTACGGCCCTGCCTGCATGCAATCTCTACGAAGGGTTGCAACAGATTTAAGAACAGTATTTGTGGAATACAAGAGGAATTGCGCAAAGAAACAATGTTCTCTTCGGAGAAAAACTGAAAATTAGGTAACAAACGTTCAAATTCATCATATTTGAATCGTCCGCGAAATCGTTGTCCGCGTTTTAGATTTTACCAGTGTGAAAGTCTAAAACACGGACGAGAAAACGGCGGACTATTGTTCTCGTTTGGTCTGCCTGTCCATGTCGTCCGCGTTGTCCGCGGGATAGACCTGGCCGTAAATGGAGATCTTGTCAAGCATTGCCATACTCTGCAGACTGGCAAACTCGATTGCTTGCCTGCATATTGTATTGTCCTAGTATGTCTTTCTATTTGTTTATAGATTTGTTTTTAACTATCTTATTTTAGATTGAAGACTTGAAACTTGAATACAAACTGAAATATGAAGGTCTGTTAAAGATCTATCATGAAATGGTGAAGGCATTTGCAAATGCAAGCAAATCTTCAGAAGTCTTTGAAGATGGTAGTATTCATATTAGTCCCAATACCCAAAGATCCTACAGTATTTGTGTTTCCAATGATATATATACAGATACCTAAGTTGCAGACAGATTTTAAGAAATGGCAGAGAAATGTCTTTCAATCAACTTGTACGAAAATACAAGGCCTGGTAATAACTACTGTATGTACATTACACAAGCCTTGTATTTATGGCCTTGTAACCTTGTTCTTGCATAGAAAGGCCTTGCTGCAACCTTGTAAATGGCTCGGAAAATGCTACAGTAATTAGCCCTGTGGAAATCTTGTATTAGACTGGTTGTAACTTGGAATCTTACTGATAGCCTGGTAATTTTCTTCAAAGGTTTTTATACAAGGTCATAAAAATGTCATAATCCCCGCTACAAGGCTAAAACTTGTTCTGTAAATGGGTTAAAAGTTTGCTCAAAGTAGATACTCCTCTGATAATCAACAGTAGACTATGTTTGATCATCTATTTTGCTGCAGAAACAGTGTCCACAACTATGGCTTTTATGATTGATAAGGAAACTTACTGTAATTGAGCAACAGAATCAATTTTATAGAAGAACATTTGTTGTTGCCTTTGACACTTTTTGCAAGATTTTAAGGGAGCGATGGTCATGGTCCCATGACTCCAAGCTCTGTATGAAGATTAAAAATTTGATTGATTTTCACAAGTCAATTTCTATCTAATCTATCATATATTGCACAGAACCCAAAAAATTGGAATTGTGCACAACAATAGCTGTTAGTTGTTGATAGTTAATATAATCTGTACATATTCCACATTAGATTATTTATACATGAAGCTTTTCTTCCTTATTATCAAAAGTTCTGCTGCTGACAGATTTTTCAATTCCAATGCCGCATAAAATTATCGCAAATGAGAGAGAAAACGTAATGTTTTGATGTAATTCTGCCAAGAACTTTCCTTGTTTTCTTCGATTTATATTTCATTGCCTTTGTATTAAAGGATATCACAATTATCTGAATGAACTCAAGAAAGATGGCCTAGAAAAAGATATGCAAATATACAAATTGCAAGAAGAGGTCACAGACCTGAAATCAAAATTTGCAGAACTACAAAGCAAGTATTCCACGCCTGAGGAACAAACTATCAAAGTGGACGGAGCTCATGGACCGGTTGCAAATGAAACTTTAGAATCTCAAAACCAGAGTAGCAGTATGTATGGAGCTCCTAATGGACATGTTGCAAGTGGAACTTTGGAGTCTCAAAACCAAAGTAGCAGTATGTATGGAGCTCCTGATGGACCTGTTGCAAGTGGAACTTTGGAATCTCAAAACCAGAGTAGCAGTATGTATGGAGCTCCAAATGGGCATGTTACAAATGAAACTTTAGAATCTCAAAACCAGAGTAGCAGTGTGTATAGAGCTGCTGATGGACCTGTTGCAAGTGGAACTTTGGAGTCTCAAAACCAGAGTAGCAGTGTGCATAAAAGTGACAATGATCTGTCAGTATTCAAAGAAAAGGCAAGAGTTCCAGTTGATGAGTCACCAATTGTTGTCACAAGCTTACCAAAGACTGGTGAGTAACTTGAAACGTTGGAACTGTCCATAGTTAGCATGAGTGCAGACTTAGAATGAAAAGAGTTCCTGTCTGGTCTGTCTGCCGGCAGGCTACCCATAGTGTACCCAAGCATGGAAATAATTAAAGAATTGGTTTAACTTCAAACATGATTTTTATTTATTTCATTGCCTTATTGACGATATTTTGAATCCTCTGAAAAAGAAAACCGCTTTTTCTATGTTTTTTGTGAATTTTGTAAAAGTTAATTGAGGGAATGTTCAGCAATAAATCCAATAATGATCCAGCTGCTTGTGTAAATCCACTCATTTCTATTGCAATTGAAACTGTTACTGTACATCTACTTGCCCAAAAGTTTCCAAAGTGCTACACGTTTGTCCTCATTGTACCACCCAGTTGCGATTTGATGGTACAAAACTGACGGAAGTCTATGATACACAAGGGTTAAACCCATTGCATGCTTTGATATGGAACTGCCAGTCCCGTTCTTTTCTTTTAACCATTTGTATGTTCTTTTTTGTTTGTGTTGTTTTTGTTTCTATTGTTTGTATTTCCCATATTGCTTTATTTTTTCGTTTTGAAGTTGTATTTGTAAACAATGGTGAATACCTGGGGGGCAAAGGGGTGCGATGGCCCCCCCCCCCCGCCCAATGTTGGCTAGAACAAGGATCTTTTGTTCGAAAACAATAGAAACAAACAAAGATTTTTAACTGAAACAATAGCTTCGCCCCCCCCCTCCCCAATATTTGGCAAAGTGCCCACCACTGTTTGTAAAATTGTAAGTACCGTTCTTTGTGGAGGCCAGATGACCTTGCATCTCCCTATGCCAAGAGCGGTACAGTATTTACGTATTCATATTCGTTAGTTTTAATTCATTATGAATAGAAAAAATGTTTATTTAAGAACTATCTGACAAAGGAAATAAGCTGGAATTAACTGTAATCCTTTACAATTAAGACTATTTCTAGAAATACAACTTTTGATTTTCATAGTTTACCAACGCATGTAAAATGCTTTTTCACAGAGCTCAAACTGTTGCTCACTTAAGACAACATTTTTCAATCATTAGTCACTTATTTTTCCCACCTGGGAAGAGTGCTGATTACTAGCCCGTAACTGTTTGAATAATCCCAACAAAAGCCAGTAGTCAAGATTGATGCTTTGATTTTTACATCAAACTCATCTTGTTTGGCTTGCAGGACTTCATGAGTTTTATTCACGGATGATCAATGTGTAAGCATAGCACGTTTCTTAAACCGTCGAAACATTCCAGTACTGTACTCAGCCATTTATTTTTTAATCTCTTTCAGACATAGCAAGTCCGCTTTTCCTGCCGGAGACACCACGGCAAGTATCCAGAGTGAGAAGAATGTCAATTATGAATGAGACTATTGACAAAGCTACTCCTACAAATGCCGGTGAAAGGGGTACTTTCTTTAAGGTATCCATTTGTTACTTCATTTTCATATTATTTGTCAGTTAGTATAGATATAATTTAACTAATCAGATATTCCATTGCATGCATGATGGAGACTTGGGTCTGTTGCATTTTAGCTACCGGGTGATCCAACTAAACGCCGATGCAATCTTGTACCAGTAACAAAATATTCGACCGAAAGAAATGACTTAAAATTTTTCATACCTAAATAGATAGGCTAATCCCCAACCAAGTCTTGCCATTTTATCGGCACCGCAGATTGGATAAAATGTAGATTCATTGAAAACAAGCAGATCCAAAACCCGTCGAAACTCGTCAAAAACACGGCATCGTTTTGAACAGTCGAAGACAGTGCAGACTTGCTTCGACTTTTTCATTTAATATTATTTATACACAAATTAACCCTTCAGCAAATTAAAATATATAACATCTATTTACAATGATAAAACCTTATTAATAAAAACCTAAAGCCCTATAAAGCTTAATCCTTGCTGTTCTTCCAGGGAGTTGTGTTTGGCTTGAGAGTCTAGCATTTTAGATGCGTTTTAAAATGTTTTTTAAAACGATCAAGTGTCGGTAACTCGCGAATTTTGGCAGGTGTATCATTCCATGACTTGAGAGTTGCGTAATGAAAGCCCTTTTCTGCAAATTCAGTCCAATATCTAGGGATCTGGATATCCTTACAGTGCCTCGTATTGTAGGTCGAGTGAAAAGATCTTGGCTTGTATTTATCACAGAGGTTTTCAGGGCATAGTCTGTTAATAATCTTGTAAGTCATGACATTCCTATCGTAACGGAAAAGATTTTCTACGCTTAACCAGGATGCCGACCAGCCATCTTTTATTCTTGCGTAAACTGAAACTGATAAACTGAAACCTGTTTCGCTTTCCTCCATAGTGCTGAATCCCCAAAACGCTGGAAATCTTGTATCTGAGATAAGACCTTTCTGGTCTCCTAATCGAAACAGTTTGGAAGCTGAACCAGCATCTCATTGACGGGGCACCTGGCCTGAAAGGTCATCAGAGTTCTTTATGGGTGTCCTAAGCTGCAATCTTGTTATCAAATCAGTAGAAATTAGTGTTAAAAGCTGGTTCTTTAATTGTGTGGATGTTTTGCTACCATAGATTAGTCATAGGTCATAGCTTGAAGATGTGATGAAATTAACCAAAGGAAACGAGCAACATTTTTATGAAAGCGCGATCACCAGCCATAGCAAATCTGGTCTTGCCTACTTCAGTAATAGTTACCACATGCAGATCTAGTGAAACGAGATGCCTTACGTGATTTCAATAATTCTTTAAGATACTTTGGTGCTGGATCTTTTAAACATTTAACGGTTAACGTAAATATCCTGAATTGTACAGGGTGTCCCGAAAAAATTGTATCCTATTTGCCTGAAGATTGCGACAAAACGGCAAAAGACTCTCGCCAAACTTGTATATGATGTTGCTCTTCAGATGTTCAAATAAATTTTGCTGCCAACCCAGTAAAAATCCGTTGAAAAATGATGGAGCTATGATCTTCAGAAGACCAAATTTGCCTGATGACTGAAACAAGCGGTTGGCCATTTTATCTTACTATTTTGCAGTGATAAATAGCTTCATGTGAGATAAGAATAGTTTCTGTGAGATCAGAAATAGTTGAGCTCTCTGATGATTATCGGAATTTCACGAGAGCTATGACATTTGAGGCTGCTGTTCCATTTCATCCATGGAGCTATTTATAGCTGCAAAATAGTAAGACAAAATGGCCGACCGCTTGTTTCAGTCATCAGGCAAATTTGGTTTCCTGAAGGTCATAGCTGTATCATTTTTCAACGGATTTTTAAGGGGATAGTAGCAAACTTTGATCGAATATCTGAAGAGCAATATCATGCAAACGTTTGGCGAGAATCCTTTGCCGTTTTGTTGTCAACTTCAAGCAAACAGGGCACAATTTCTTTGGGGCAAAGAATAGGCAACCCAATTAAGTCGCGTCAACACCGATGTTATGCTAGAAAGAACTACAATGAGTTGCCAAGTCAAAAATCATCCAAGAATGCATCTTGATTTAAATTATCTACGAATTTGAGCATGTTTCTTGAGAATAAATTTTTACAATTTGTGTGCAAACTATAATTTCAGTCTCCGTTTTATTTAGCGCATTATCATGGAACAGAAAGAGCTGCTTGATTTCTACGCAACTATAACTGGCTTCATGGCATGGAAGGAAAGGGCGCACAATGATGCAGAGTCGCAAGAATATCTTGTCGATTTCTTTAAGATGAAACCACAAAACAACAAATTAAAAGGTGACCATTGTTTGCTTTGGTACCAGGTGCGCCAAAATAAACTATGCACGTTTGGCAGGCCACCATAAATCGCACACTGGACCGATTTTAGAGATTTATGACTTAATCTTTTGCAGAAAGCCTGTATCAGATTGTAGGACTTTTTGCAAATTTTTCCGTTTTCAGTTTTAGAGCTAGAAGCGAGTTTCTTAAAATGTTCATTATCGAAAAGATTGAAAACGATCAAAAACCGTCGATCAAATTTTAAAAGATTCAACATGAATGAACAAAGAGAACATTTTTTCAGGGGAATTTGGGGGTTTACTACGAACTCTCGTACATCAGATTACAATTGGTCGATTTCTAAAGCGCAACTAACCACGAACAAGTTCTCTCTTTGTCCATTCATGTCGATTCTTTAGGGGTCAGTCATTTATAACTCTGGGTACCGGGGCGGGCTAGAATTGCTAAGCTAGCTAAGAGTTTTTAAACCCCTTCCAATTATCCCAAAAAAAATTTCGAGCCCAATTGAAAATTAGGAAAAGATTTCATACCCTACGACTGGCCATCTATCAAACTATTTTCAGATAACCACATCACAGAAGTTCTGTTTTGTAAAAGAGATAAAAAAGACGAAAGGCAATGCTATTTGAACTTAATGAAGTACTACCTTGGAAGGCCAGTGAGCTGGAATTCTATACAAATATAATGGGGTACAATGTATGATTTGAAGGCCGTCATTAAGAAGCTAGCTAGAGTTGCAGTTGTGCGAGGATATGGTATTCCATAGGCCTTATCGTGTCATTGAAGAAATTTTCTGGAGAATCTACCATTAAAGTTTTCGTACCCCCTCTAAAATTTCCAAAAGAAGTTTCATACCCCCCAATTTTCCTTGGAATAGTTTTCATACCCCCACCAATTCTAACCCACCCCAGTACCCAGAGTTATAAATGAGTAAACCCTTAGAAAACTTGATCGATGTTTTTAATCGTTTTCAGTGTTTTCGCAAACTAAAATTTTAGGAAACTCGCTTCTAGCTCTAAAAACTGAAGATGAAAAAAATTTGCAAAAAGTCCTACAATCTAATTCAAGCATTCTGCTGATGATTAAGCCATAAATCTTCGAAATCGGTCCATTGTACGATTCATTGTGGCCTGCCAAACGTGCATGGTTTATTTTAGCGCAACCGGTAGAATAATTTATTCTTGAGGTACTGCAAGATCATATAGAAAGGGGAGAAGGTTCAAAGAAAGTTTCGTCCAACGCTGGTGGGGTGTACGACCGATACTCAAAAAAGACCACAAACTTTGATTAATTTCATGCTGCTTTTAATCGTTGGATTAACGAAATTTTTGTATTTTCTCCGCAAAGTCTGATTATTTGCATTTTCTTTCCTCAGCAGATATTAGAAAAATTTGATTGATTACCGGGTAAGTGAAGAACAAATTAACACGTTTGGTGGGCTGTGGAATAAAAAAGTACCTAGCCCATATTCAAACTAAATTGTTAATATATACTTCTTAGCCGTAAATGTTCACCGACTGCGAGACATTTCTGGCTTGAACTGATGTTTATTTACAACTTAACGCCGCATCATTTTTCATCAGATATGGAAATACAGTTTCTGGTCGATTACGGCGAAGATGACATCGAATATCGTCCGATTAATTTGCCACAAGAAGAAGATCCACTTCAAAAAATCGCACCATACTTGAAGGACACACTTTATTTGTCGTCTGAAAATGCCCCGAAACTTCTCAAGACTTTACTGGACGCAATTGAAAGCTAAGTACATTAAAAACCCGCGTATTAGAACCTAGTGGATTAAGAACCTATGCAGGCTCAAACTGTCAAATTTTCAATTGTTTTATAAGAACCAATCCATTGTATTCATCGTTTAAGAAGAACCAATCCATTGTATTCGTCGTTTAATAAGAACCTATCCATTGTATTCATTGTTTAAGAACCCAGGCTAACTTGCAAAATAGTAGGTCCTTATACGCGGGTTTTTATTGCATTTGTATTCATTCTAATCAGATCATTTGTTTTTATGTTTCAAGATTGAGATTTTCGTTGAGCTTGCTATGCCGGGTGAGTCAGAAAATACAAACGCCGTTTGTAAGGCTACTGCTCCATAGATATAAAAGCAATAATATTTTGCAATATTTGATTGAATAGCTAGCATGTTCAATTATTTATAATGTTTCCTAACTGAAATCGTTCACTAAAGTTCAGATCCTGCAAGGGATTTTCTTAGAGGCCCTTTACCTGGAGACCTGACATGAAACTGCACTCTCTTTACACGAGATCCGATATGAAACTCATGGCGGCATGAACTCATATCGCCATGAGACGCGACATGAAACTTTCCAAATACATTTGTCACGTACATTTTAATTTTCATATCGCCCCGATATGAAAAAACTTGTCTTTACATGAGATTTTCATCCCATTTTCATGCCGGAATGACTTTTCATGCCGACATGAAAAAGCGACTTGAAACTTTCATGTTGCCCCGAAATGAAAATTTCATGTCGCCCCGACATCATGTAAACACAACAGTAGCTCAGACCAGCACCCGATATGAAAACTTGTGCCGGCATGAAACTCGTGCCGGCATGAGTTTCATGTCGGGTCTCATGTAAAGGCCTCTTAGAAAATCCTTCAGGAAACCTTTAGGCTGCGTTTACGCGAGGCCGGCCGAATTTTTGGCCGGCCAAATATTTGGCCACTAAGCCTTCCCGTTTACACGAGACCTGCCTAACCGACCGAATATTTGGACGCTTAGCCGACCTTCACTCGGTCACCTAGGGAAGTGGCCTTATTGCGAACTGAGCCGGTCAAATTCGTGAGCGGCCTCGTGTAAACGCTCTCAGCCGACCAAAAATGTGCACGGTACCACATCGAGGATGGAATGCTTTGAATAGTAGGCCAATGAAATATGGTCGCAAGACAAACTGGCGCCAAATTCCAGTCAGTTTATCAGTTCATTCCTAATGCGCATGCCCATAAAAGATGGCCGGCCTCGTGTGAACGCGAAGCCATACTGACCAAATATTTGCACGGTACATGTAAACGACCAAATATTCGGCCGGCCAAGTACTCGAGCGGCCCCGTGTAAACGCAGCCTTAAAAGCATGCTAAAATCACGAGCAACATTCTCTAATATTTTCACGTCACAATAATGACTTGACAGCACTTAAGCACGGGCTATACTCTTGGGAGGATCAAGACGTCTTCCCCCTTGTATGAATAACTTACTCAGGGGCATTTGATTTTCTCAAGAGGATAAAATACTTATATACATATAAGTGTCATTATTGTTTAGAAGAAAAATATAGTAAATTTTGCTCGCTGCTTTCGCTCGCTTTCACAGGTTTTCGAAAGGGGCTTTCACTAGATTATCTCCCATATCCGCCCGAAGGAATGGCTGATTAAGGCTGGGTAAAGTACTTGAACCCAATTGAACTTATCAGCAACAAAACAAGACAGTTTTCAATATTATTGCTTTGATATTCAAAGAGCAGTATTTTTCAAACGCCAGGCGTCTTTATTGGCTTACCTGGTATAATTTGTAATCATCTTGCATCTGCTCTAATCTAAAGAGTTATGATCGCTACAAAGCTACAAGGAACGAAAATGAACAGCCGTTTTGAAAGGACTATAACTGAAGGAAGGAAATCCAACAGCCAAAAGCTCAAAGTTATCTTATTTCAGACTGGCAGAGTCGTTGTGGTTAAATTCTTTTTTAGCATATTTTAAAAACTTGGAAATGATTTTCTTTTATTAGCAAAAAAGTTGAATTTGTGACCAGCTGGAAGCAAGGTATATTTGCAGACAATTTCCTGTTTCAAGACAATAATTTTTTTGAGCTCGATATATTTGCGGAGCCTCTCTTACAAATTTCCTTGGAATTTGAGAAGAATTTAAGAAAGATGCAATACTTTGACTACCATTCTTTGATGAATTTTATTCAAACACAAGCTAATTGCAATCATGTAAAAACTTGTTATTACAGTAGTGTCTTAGTCTGTGAACATAAAACAGTGTAATTAAATAGAATAATATTTTAATTCATTCAATGGCGTAACAGAGCAGCTCAGGTATGCAGGGCCCCCTCCAGCTGCAAATAGATCAACTAACGTTTGCTAAATTTCCGAAATAGAAAACGGTGCTGTTATGAGCACAGCACAGAAAATATCGGTAACAGGCATTTATGAAGGTTTTATATGAAGACCCGTTGGCAATAGAAACATAATGAGGGTGGCTGAACACTAGATTGTTTACAATGGTCGTAATTTCGCTCCTAGATGGATTGATGATTGAAATAGTGCCGTCATCTAGTTCAAGAAACAAAACAGAAAATATGGCTAAGGTAATCAGTCTAGCTGAGGTCCAATGCAAGCAAAGCCAGCCAATGGGATCCAAGGCATCTCCTCGGGAAAATTTGTTTGCAGTGCGCTCTTTAGATTGTCTGAAAATGCAACTCTCGTACAACTTTTACCATTGAATGGATGAAGGGAATGTGATCAACGAAAGGCTTCCCTAGGACACTTTTGAAAACTGAGCTTACAGAATTGGATTGTTGTTAATACTCTTCCAAACATGTTCATTTTCTCTAGAAGATAACTAAGAATGTTTTGTCAAGTTTTCAATTCACGCAGTCAATTTGATTCACAACGGTGTTCAATTCACAAATACTTGGGGCCAGCCCTGTTTGGATGGGCCCTAAAGTATTTAGTGCAAATCAAAACGTATTTCTCTGGATTTGAAAAAGTATTTGCTAAAAATCCTCGGGGGCCCATAGGAGTTGCTCTAACCCTAACCACCGTGTGTTACGCCACTGAATGCATTACTCCCACCAATTTTACAGTTTTGTTAGGAAAAGACTCCTAGTATCTTTTATTTTAAAGATAATTTTATTTATGTTTCTATCACGAAGTCTACATTCCTACCGGACTATACTCTAAGATCAACAGTGCGTATGTTTACAGTTGGCGTGCGGAAACCTTATTGTTTTATCAAAAATGTAATGCAAAAACCTCAACTCATTTTGTTGAAAGAATGACCATTTAGTTTGTGAAAGCTTAAAAAGAGTTCGCTTGGTAACTCGGTTGATATGCCTCGATGATAGAGTTAGCTTGTCAGATCGCACGCTTTCTTCTTTCCAACAATACCAAAGACCATGTCTGATTTCAAGACCCATGCATGGCTAATCATAATCCTTTGCATAACGAATGAAAACCAAAATAAACATAACCTTGCTTAAAGGAAATGTGTCCATGTAAGTACAACAGCGTATGCACTCTTGTCAAAATGTGCTGACACGATGCTGACAAAGAGCCCGAGCAGCACACTGTGATTGGTAGAATTTTAACTGATCACATGCAAAATTAGAATTTAAATTTCACAATGAGGCTGCCTCCTGTGAGACTTCGGGTTCAACTCCGGAATCGCAGCCACAACCTGGCTATCTTTTTGAATCGACGTTAAAGTGATCACATGAAATATTACTTGAAAACAGCGAATTCGCTGTACTTACATGGACGCATTACCTTTAAGAACAAATTCGACTTTAGGGCCGTATCGGTTCACGCCTAGCTATGGCTCGCTAAGAATGCAAAGAAAAAGATACACGTCAGTCCAAGATGATTGGTATTGTATATATTGGCATCATGTGAAACAATCCTGTTCTATCTTCGGATCCAGATACTACCAACTTCATGTCCCTGCTTTCTCAATTGGATACAAGTTCATATTTAGCGTCGGATGAATACCATTTTGAATCATCAATTTTATCGCTATTTTACTTGATTTGATTTATGTTTGCATAGAATTAACATAATCTCAAAGGCAGGCTGTCGTGCATTTGATTGGGTGACAGTGACAATACAAAGAATAAGAGAATTGAATGGCTACTGATCCTACTGACTTTCTATGACTGAGAGTGAGAACGACCAGCCCTCCTTTGTTTCAAATACACAGATTCACAAAGACATCCATTGCGTTGCGCTCTGACTTTGTTGCGCCCAATTAGATACGTGACAGACGGCCTTTAACCAAAGTGCCGTCCCGAGTGCTTCAAATCGCGAGGATCATAGTAAAAAAATTGTCAGGCGCTATTAAAGGCAGTTAGAACAAAAAAGATTTCGACATGATTGTATCCGAGACTTTAGCCGTAAAACACATTCGGGTTCTAGTCTATGCTTAATTGGATGAGGATTTCCGTTAGGCAGTAAGGCAAGTGCACGAGCTAATCATTAAGTCTCCTAAAAAAGCCATGATAACAAGAAGCCAAAAAACGTCGGTGAATTGTCCTTGCATCCTCAACATGATCAGGTGTAGATAGCAACCTTCAGGAACTAAAAAGAGATAAATGTCGGTTAACAGTCAATAGTTGGCATCGAGCAACGTTGGAGCAGGCTATCAAAAATCCATATCTAAAAGCATTAGGAAATGCTTGACTATGGCTAAGTCATGTACTTCAATCTTGCTTGTGACAAGCCTGAGGTTTTCAAGTGAGAAAATTTTGTTTTCAGAAGTAGGTAGCCTAGTGGTTAGCCTACCGCCTTCTAGCAGACGATTCTGGTTCCAAGTCCCATCGGTGCCTCTTGAGAAATTCCAGTAATACGGTTCTCTCGTAAAAGAAAAGTCTGTGGATTAAGAAACCCATAGGGACTCGCCTATTTGGCTTCGATGCTAAGCAGCCATGTCAATTTAAGCAGCATCTCAAATGTTTTCGAGATGACGTTTGCTTTGTTTCGCCGAGTTAAGATGTTTGAAAACTGGTTGGATGCACGAGCAAATGCGCAAGCTACTGTCAAATATTTGTTTACTTTAATTCCTGCACTGCCGAGTTAAACCTTGAGATGTTTCACACCCTAGTTACTCGTAACGATAACTAGTCGTTTTGCAACTGTAGTCTCGGGGTGTGGAAAGTTGCTGCCAATGATTTTCTGTATGCTAATGTTTGCTTTTTGAAAAGCCTTACCAAAAGCAGAAAAGAGCACTGTACGAAACGAATGAACAAGAGTTTGACATATTAAACTTACGTCATCCTCTGTGAAATGTCTTCCTTCGAATTTCTTGAATGCACCTTAGAATTAAGAAAGAGGAATTGATTCTAACATTTGCAGTGGCAACCCTGATATGACTGATATGATTGCTAAAATTTAATCAAGATGTTGCAAATTTAGACTCGCAAGATGGTCCCAGTTATCGCAACAACAACAACGACACCAACAACAACATTTTTTTCCATCAGTCTATCAATAGCGATAAATACGCACTTGTAATCAATCGATTGCAAATTTAACTTCACTGGCTTTTCAGATATCAGAATTGCTTTTTCTATAGGGTGTCCCAAAAAACCGTATCCTGTTTGTGTGGCTGCTGTGGAGGAGATACAACTTCAATTGCCTAACTTTTGGCACAGCTGCATAGCGCATGCTACAATTCTGAGTTTGAGACCTCGTTTGAGTCAATATCTCGCGTGGTTGCTGACTAATGGCATAAGAAGGGCAGAACAAGTTGTAGCTTATAAAACGACACTTCCTTTCTTTCTCCAACAATGCAAAAATGAGGTATTTTTGAAGAAAGGGTTCTGGTGTTGTAATTAGATTTTTTTTGCATTTTCAAAAGAGTTATTGGTCTATAGGATCGACATAAATTGATTTAATCAACTCGACTTGAGGTGCGACTCCTTAAATTTACGCATCCTCGTCGCAACTGCAACACGCCTTAACTGTTTCGAAATCTCAAATTTCTATACTCTCAAGTACCGAATAAACGGGGGGGGGGGTGAGAATAATCGGGGGGTTGGAAATGGTTAAATATAATAATAATCGGGGGGTTGGAACAATCGGGGGGGTTGGACAATTGAGAATAGTCGTTTTTCGTTTTCTTAGTAAAACACGGATCTAACATGGGTACCACGTATGTAAAACACGTATGTAACACGGGTCAGACAAACAAATGAGAATAAAGTTAATAAATACAGTAAGTACATTTGCTTAGCAGGAATTATTAAAAAATATGTTCACTATTATTTATATTTTTCAAGAATTAATAAAAGGGGGGTTGGAATAAAAGTGGGGAGGGGTTGGAAAATTTTTCAAAAATTAATAAGCGGGGGGGGACGATTATTCGGTACTTGAGAGTGCAAGCACATTTCGCAGCATTCGAACTGACTCAACATATTGGAAGTTAGCTTACCATGAACGGACTTGACACGACAACAAATTTGCACAAAATCATCGAAGTTCACCCTTCCATTCTTGTTCGAATATCGGCGAACAATGGATCCAAGAATGTCAGTGCCAACTGTGAAACCTATCCAAGAAAATGAAACAAAATAGGTAAGTTCCAAAAGATAAGAAATGAGAGTAACAACGGCAAATGATTTTTGATTAGCTGGTAAGAGAAGCAGTTCTGAAATAGACCACCTATCTGTTTCAATCTTTGTACAGCCATAGGTACTGTATCGATGCATGTAGGCCTACTGCAGGAAGCCATGTGATCAACTGAAATTTCTTTTCGATCATGGAATCTGGTAAACAGACATCCCAGAAAACAAGGGACGAATGAAGAAGGTTTTTTTCCCATTATTGGCTGTGACGTTTCACGTCGTGATTACGAAAGGTTGTTATGGCAATTTTCTCCATTCATGTATGTCAACAAATCACTTGACGAGAATCTGATGGATGTTGAGAGGTTGGGAATGCTCTGTCCTTGCATATGGACACATTTCCTTTAGAAATTATTCACAATTTTGCTCTGTTTATGATTTCTTTGTTTTAAGAAAACCTACACAATCTTATTTTGTGGCTGAGAAAAGCAACCTTGCGATATGAAACTTGAAATTAATTGAAGAGGATATGAAAAAATTACCTAATTCAGCAAGAAGATCTCGAAGCTCATATGCATCCATGTCACCGCTCTTGTCTCTGTCATATTCCTTGAATGCGTTCTATAAAGGAAGCAGAAAGTCGACTGTAAGCATATGAAAGTGGCTCAAGGCACTTGCGTTCAACTTCTGGCCTATCAGCTGTCAGTATTTCATGTTGACGTAAATCAGTTACCCAAATATGGTGCGGCACGTGTCATAGCCTATTGTCTTTGTAAAGTTATTTCTATCAAATGCTTATATATGCTTACATTCCCTTTAATTTGGGTGGCTGTTTCACAGTTATAATAATGATGACAAGAATGAGCATGTTCAGAATTTGTTAACTATATAACTGTGGTAGAAGCTAAACTATGTGCCTCAAGAAAACACTCCTGTTTGACTGCAAGGCCGATCTGCAAATCTGCAAATTAATTTTTCTATTAAGTGAATCAAAGACAAATTTATTTTCTCATGTACATCTTAGTTTGTAATTGGTTTTAAAATTAACAAATTTAGCACTTTTAGGGCTGCCTGGTTTCGATGTATTAAGTTTCTAATTTGGTCACAAATGTCAAAAAGAATCGCAAACTATCAATGTAGCATTGAAGGATAATGATGTATTAAGTTTCTAATTTGGTCACAAATGTCAAAAAGAATCGCAAACTATCAATGTAGCATTGAAGGATAATGACAATTCTCAAAATATCGCCGCAAATATCGCAACATTTACGATATCGTTTAAAAAGTACAGCTGAATAAGGTTTTTCAGCTCGTCATGTTATACCTTTAAGCACTGAAAACAAACAGTTTACCATATTTTGATATGTTTTATTCATTGGCAAAAGAGATAAAAAAAATATTGTGACAGGTGTCATAATTGAATTTTAGTGATTTTCTAAGCAGGAGCACTCTTTACCAAGGCACCTTGTAAAGGGGGGCTTTGGTGTTTTACGGGTTCCGGATTTGGCCAATTTTATTCCTTGGGGTTTCGGGTTTTACGCTTAAATCCTACTGTTTTTTTGGTTTTGAGATGCGTTGCGGGTTTGGCCAATTTTTATGCTCGGGTTTCGGGTATTTCATTCACGAATTCCTGTGTTTTCGGGTTTTTGAAGTCATAGAGTCCCTGCAGTTAATTGAGATCGAAAAACCAGCTTTCGGGTGCTTAAAACGATGCACAGAGTGTCCGTGGACACGAAAATGTTGGAAATAATCCAGGATTACTGACGAAAGTTGTAAATTTTTGTTCAGAAGTGCAGTTTCGGGTTTTGGATTTTTTCCACCCGAGCTATTGGGTTTTTACTAATTCCTTCTTATATAACACCTTGTATATCATCGCTCAATCGAACATATCGAAGAAAAATGCATGAAGATAGAATACAGGCTACTCTTTTGCAGAATATGCAAATGTTTATTAGCATGTTTGATAGGTTAAATCATATGCAGCTAAATTACAAAAAAACATACTCTCCAGCTGACAACCATCTTGTAAAGTTTCTTGAATTCTCTAAGATCCAGCTTTCCTGAATTATCAGCCTGAATCCAGTCAAGGAATAGCAAAATCTTGATTATGCTGGGTGTCCCAAAAAAAAGTATACAGATTTGGTTGACTCCAGCGATTCAACATCTCCAAGGACTCCAAGGACTCAACATATATAGGTTTTGAAACATGGAATGGTATTATGTTATCATTATATGTTAGTTGGTCATAAAATCTTCCGATTAGTTCGGTCTCACAACTCTATTAATTGAATACTGGTATATTTGAATCATTGAAAGGATACATCCGACCAAATCAGCATACTCCTGCAGCGAAATAAGGAAATTGTTAGACTTATCACTACTGTCCAATTTACACGAGTGACAGCAATATCAAAGGGGCCTTTACAACCGGCATGACTTGCGCGTGCTATCTCCTGGTTTTCGGCCAGTTTAGTGGACCATTCAAATCAATGATATGGAAGCGCCGGGAGACATCAAAGGAAACATACAGGGATGCTTTCATAAAGCATAGCGGCTACAACGGCTCCTTTTTAACACTATCTGACCTGGGGGCGGATTCGTGTAAATTATGACCCATTTGTCTGAAGATTGCGTCAAAACGGCAAAAGATTCTCGAAAAACTTTTGCATGATGTTGCTCTTCAGATATTCAATTGAAATTTGCTATCATCCCCATGAAAATCCGTTGAAAAATGATAGAGCTATGACCTTCAGGAGACCAAATTTGCCCCATCACTGAAACCATCGGTCGGCCATTTTGTTTTACTATTTTGCAGCGATAAATAACTTCATGGATTGAAAATGAAACAGCTACAGCCGCCTCCAATTTCATAGCGCTCGTCAAAATTCCGATAATCCTCGGAGAGTTCCAATATTTCTGACCTCGCAGAAATTATTTCTTACTTCACGTAAAGATACTTATCATTGCAAAATAGTAAGACAAAATGTCCGACTGCTGGTGTCAGTCATTAGGCAAATTTGGTCTTCTAAAGGTCATAGCTCCATCATTTCTAAATGGAATTTTACGGGAATGGTTGCAAACTTTAATTGAATATCTAAAGAGCAGCATCATGCAAAAGTTTGGCGAGAATCTCTTGCTGTTTTGTTGCAATCTTTAGGCCAACGGGGCACAATTTTTTGGGACAACCTGTATGAAGGCCTCTGAGATTTCATAAGTTTAACTTTGCATCATAGACCAATACAACTGAAACGATTTGGACATGCTATTTTCAACCTTTGTCTCCATGGTAACCAATTTGTCATACTATTCTCAGAAAAACTATAGTATAGGGAAGAGCTCACTGCAGAAAGAGACAGTGACAAATTCATTCATCAGATTGTGAATTTCTATGAAGAAAGCATTCATTTATTCAAGGAAATACGACAGTGGCTGATCGCCGAGTCTTTCGCTCTATCTACACCATGATTCTTGCCAAAAGCAACAAAATTTATGCAATGTACGCAAATGGCCGTAAGTAGATAGTTGCAAGTAAGAGAATGAACTTCCTTCAAATTTCAAGTAATGCCTAATATAACGTTTAGATAAAGATGATGTGTGGGAAGCAACAACGTACGAGAAGACGATCTGCATGGAAGCTAGATTATGAAATATGATACTTGTGCTAGTCTGCATACCTCGAGGCTTCAAGGCCAAATTCTTCCCTGCTTCCGTACTCTGAAAATAACATAGATACTTACAGCAAAGAGTAAAGAGTCCTTTACCTATTTACTGTAAAATGAGCCACTTTTAACTTTCCAACAGAAAGATAACGTTGATGAAGACATTACGATCTATAGTCTAAATACCGGGTGAGCCGGAAAAAAGTTCCCACTTTTGAAAATTCATAGCATGAAGAGTACTTCACAGATTTGAATGATTCAAATCCTAATTAAAAGCCGAAGAATCAAAGTAGTTTTGTGATTTTTCTGGCTGTCTTACGAGCACTATAAATGTAGGTAAATTCAACTTTACAAAAATTTCATGGCTGCAAAATGACTAAAAAAGGGCCTAAAACATTGATCAAATCAAAAAGCACTCCTCGCACGGAACGATAAAGAAAATGCAATTTCTCATGTATAAGAGATATCCTCTACACATTTATTGCCATGGGATTTAAAATCTTTCGTATTTGTTTGAAAATCTATGTCTTATAACTCATGAGAGAGGTGAAATGCCCATTGCGTATTGTTCTGCGTGAGGAAGTATTAACGATTTGATCAATGTTTTAGGTCCTTTTTCAGTCAGTTTGTAACCATGAAATTCTTATGAAGTTGAATTTTCCTATACTTCTAGTGCTGGTAAGACAGTGAGAAAAATCACAAAAATACTTTGATCTTTCGGCTTTTAACTAGGATTTGAATCATTCAAATCTGTAAAGTACTATTGGTGCTATGAATTTTCAAAAGTGGGAATTTTTTTCTGGCTCACCCGGTATAGAACATAGGGAGATCTCTTACCAGTTATTGTTTCATTTTGCTATCGTCTAAGGAGAGCAAATTCTTCTATCATTATGAAAACAGGTCAAGGTTATATTTTAATTTGATTTGATTTGATTTCATATATTAATCTATTGGAGTATACAGTGCTAAAATAAAATTACAACGTATGGATACAATGATCTAAAATATATTTTCTACACAGGATAAATATTAATCTTGAAGGCATTAACCGAAGATGCCTGTTTAACCTCAGTTGAGAGGCTATTCCAGCTTTTTGCATCTCTGAACAAAAAGAAGCATTTTTGTCCGTTAGTAGAACTTTCCAAATGCAGCCTCAAGTCAGTATTTGTATTTCGTAAGTCAGTATTTGTATTTCGTAGGCTTCGTTCGGCGCAATCAGCTTTTTTGGTGAATTTCAACTCTGTTAGATAAATCACTTCAAAAAATAGTTTACCGGTACAGGAGCGAATTCTTAAATCGTTCAAAGTTCTTTAGCTCCTACCTTCTTTGAAGACCATATTGATTGCTTGTCTCAATTCGAATGCATCCAACACATCGTCCTTTTCATTGGAAAAATATGAGATATGTTAGCAAGATTATGTAGCAGAATTAATTTCATGTGTTTTACCAACAGAAATAATTTGCTTGGCAATTTATCTTTCCTGACATAAATTGTTTTTCCATGCTATTACTGGGTGGAAGAAGGCCAAACTATCAGTAACGTAACCATATTTTGTTCAATTTGTAATGGCTGTACGTTTTGAGCTATCCATTACAAATTGTCTGGTCTTCACAAATTTTTAAACTTTATAGACGATTACAGAAAGGATGAGAGAGAGCGGCATTTCCCAGAATTCATCACGTCCTTGCATGCTATGGCTTATGAGTCTATTGTGATTCTACAGAAAAATGCAGAAACACCATCGAAAGTACCGTTGGCTATCTATCTAGTAATGTCTGTATTCAAAATGCCAGAACAATGCCATTTCTATTACTTGTTTCACTTAATGCCTCAATGATTTTCTTAACCATAATAAGAATTTTGGAATTGCGATAACTTCTGATTTTGTTGCCATGATTTGAAGCAGTGTGAAATTTGTTTTTTGATTTTCCAACATTTCCTCCAGACTAAGAGAATCCAATGCATTCACAAACCCATGTAAATTGCAAGAGCTGGATTAGAAATGCACCCCGAAGTTCGATACGAAAGATACAATTTTCGAAACCAAATCAAGACTAACCTTGCCCGATACTCTTTCAAAGATTTTCCTGAGGGTATCATCAACCCATTTTCCTTGGTTCTTTGTGTCCTGAAATGGAGCAATTATGTTTGAATACATCATTCATAATCATAGTACCCCCCCCCCCTGTACAAGGACCATCCTTTCGTCGGCTGATTATTAAGTTGAAAATTGAAGGTAAAAGAACAGTTTCCCAATAAGTACATAAAAGGAAATGTGCTTTTACCCTTATTTGTCCATGGTTTCCCAGAGTAAATTTCAAATTTCCAAATAATTTCTCATTCAACACAACAGAAAGATGTTACCCTTTTTGCAGCTACCTGTGATGTATACAAAAAATTTCCTTAATTCCAATCCATGGTGCATGGGTCCGATTGAAAATCGAATTTAGAATACAAACAAATTATTGTGGAAGACTTTTTTTAGTATATTGCTAAGTTGTTAACAATGTTTTTACCGTAGGCTTCTTCTTTTCAATCTTGGTTTTCGTATCCATTTTGCTGCAAGGAAAGATAAATAGCTGAAGAGAGTTGTCTAAGGAATGGCATTGTTTTTCGAGTCTAGGCATCCCTGCAAGAGATTGGAATCGGGAAGCGAGAGCAAAGCGAGCGCTTTTACTTCCTTCTTTTTTCAACTTTTAAATCCTTGGATATATATGATGATTTAGATAGTTTTTTATCTAACTTCCTAGCAAAAGTAAAGCACACGAATACATCTTCCCTGCCATGAAGAAACTTTCAGAATATTTAAGAAATTCTAATGAAAGCGTCGTGCAAAAGATAGCAAATAAATCTGTTCACAGAGAAGTTCAGTTCAGTTTATCAGTTCAGTTCAGTTTTATATTTTAAATTCCACTACATACAATTTATAACCTAACTATACATACGAATAACTAAACTACAAAGATAATTGTTACAGAAAATAAAGACAATGATACAGAAAATTAATACAATATACAAATACAAAGAGGGGCTAAATAAATAAATTGTATGTAGGGAATTACTTAGAGGAGGAGCTCTCTCAATAGGTAAACTAATCGAGGAGAGAGCCCCCCTATCCTAAGATACTATCAGGTGAAAATAGAAGTTGTACATTTCCTATTTGAAAAAAAACTATTTAAAAATTGATAGCAATTGTTCACTGGTGAAATTTCAGGGCTTTAATTTTCGAAATAATAGATTCATCGGTTGACCTTGTTTAGCAAGTAAATTTTTAGCATAAAATCCCTTATGTGTTAAGAAACGGCCTTATGTTTGGGACTTTCATAGGGGCGACACTTGAGAAATTGCCAGTCCTAGCTTTCACTTGCAATTTCATTGAGCTATTTTGACAGAAATATATTCCGCTTACATAAATGTTTTTACCTTTGATATTTTTGATGGAGCATTTCTGAGTTCCACAGGTAATGTGTTCCAAAGTTTAGCACCAAGATATCGAATTGACTTTAGACCATATTGAACACTGTTTTTTCGTGTTAAGTATAGATCCCCATGACTGGCCTGTATGGAGCGTCGTTTGCGTCTTTATTACAAACTGACATTTTCTTATCCTAAACTCTAAATTTCTTTCATATAAGAAATATTTTCAATACTAACTGCTCTATTCAGTAAGGTCTTCATATTATTTTGTATGCCAACTTTCGTTTCGTATGGTGTTTTGCATTCAGTATGGCCTTTGGCGCAATACATCGTGACAATCCAAACTTCTGTATGGCCTATCTATTTCGTATGGCTTATTGCGCAATACGTCATAAAAACGAAACTTTAGTATGGCCTATTGCACAATACATCATCAAATTATCATTCTGTATGACATGTTCATTTCGTATGGTCTATTGCGCAATACGTCATATAAAATGTAACTTTAGTATGGCCTATTGCGCAATAGCCAGACTTACTACGATGAGCCCTAGTAAACGGACTAAAGGTAACAAGTCTACGCAATAGCAACCTTGTTTTGGCGGAAAACTTAACCACAATGCTTGCCTAGATTAATTCATGGTTTCGAACTGCACCTTCTTGCCGGATGAATCATCGAAGTGCTGCGAGAGAAAGACTGGAAAAACATGGAACAATCCAGACGAAGCAGTTAGCGGTTATACAAGCAGCGAACGCAATTTTTGAACAGCTTTCGAGAGGAAGTTGGTATGATCTAGATTTTACGAATAACACGATCCAGAAATCGAAACTGAAGGCACAGACCCCGGGGGGGGGGGGTACTCATATATTTTTCAGTACAGGGACGTGCCGCCGAACAGGGTATCATTTTCAGGATTCCTACTCCGGGACAGGGTATCACTTTTGTATGGTCGGCTCCATGACAGGGTCCATATTTTGTATAATTGACTACGTATCGTCGTTGTAAGCTATTTGCACTCCGCGAATATGATTTAAATCGTTTGGATGGCAACATTTCCGCTTTTTCTGATAGATTTCTATCAAATTTCTATCAAATTCCCAGGGCAGGCTACAATTTTGTATGAAGAAACCCAAGAATAGGGTATTGTTTTTAAAGTATTACTCCGGGACAGGGTATCATTTTCGGGAATTTTACTCCGGGACAGGGTGCCTTTTCAGATTTTCCAGCGGCACGTCCCCGTATTTTCGTAAATCAAGTACCCCCCCCCCCCGGGGCACAGACGAGGGATAGTTGGTTGGCCTAGGATCAGACCCATTCGCCGCCATAACCCCCATTGATGCTGATAATGCATGAACACTGGCAGGTGCTTCGCTGAGACGACTCAGTAAATGTTGTCCTTCGGCTGCCAACTGATTAATCCGATCGTCGGCAGGCCTGTTGGTATCGATCGTGCTTGGCAATAGATCGTTCCTTGCTCTCTCCAGTTCCAGTTTGCCTTGCAGGACTTGCACTTCGATGATTCATCCGGCAAGAAGGTGCAGTTCGAAACCATGAATCAAGCTAGGCCAGCATTGTGTTTAAAGAGGCTGGATAAGAAATACATAAACAAATCCATGGTTTGTGCATCAAATATCGCATTTTGAAAGGAGAGATTCCTTTGTAATTAGCTAAATTCAAAAGGAAAGATCCTTATCTAGACACAGGCTGGTCTTTGGGTGAAAAATCAACGAAAATACTTGTTGGGAATCCATTTATATCGCAGCAATCCCAAAACATATGGAGCTTTAATTTGTATCAGAAAAGTGCAAAGGCAAATCTACAAGATGAGACATTTATTTTGAATTTTCGTTGAATAGTCCCAATAAATTAATTAGCTTATCAAAAACAGCCAAATCAAAAATTTCCCCGACAGTTTAGCTATTGCGTAGACTTGCTACCTATAGTTCAATTACTAGGGCTCATCGTAGTAAGTCTGGCTATTGCGCAATAGGCCATACTAAAGTTACATGTTATATGACGTATTGCGCAATAGACCATACGAAATGAACATGTCATACAGAATGATAATTTGATGATGTATTGTGCAATAGGCCATACTAAAGTTTCGTTTTTATGACGTATTGCGCAATAAGCCATACGAAAAAGATAGGCCATACAGAAGTTTGGATTGTCACGATGTATTGCGCCAAAGGCCATACTGAATGCAAAACACCATACGAAACGAAAGTTGGCATACAAAATAATATGAAGACCTTACTGAATAGAGCAGTTAGTATTGAAAATATTTCTTGTATGAAAGAAATTTAGAGTTTAGGATAAGAAAATGTCAGTTTGTAATAAAGACGCAAACGACGCTCCATAGGCCTGTCTAGTGGAATGCTGATGAACAGATGAACTGAATAAGAAAAAGTCATTAAAGCAACTTGGGAAGTTTTATCAACAGAATCAAAAACAAAAGTTGAGAGTCGGAGTTCAAAGAGCTCAGAAATTTCAAAGAGCTCAGTTAGGAGTTTGAGGTCAATGAAGATTGGAAGAGATGGAGACATGCGAGGCTGAAATGATAGAGAAACAATAATATGGCATCATTTGCCTCGAATTGATATCAATTGTAAATAAGGTCTGTCAATTTTAACTCACCTTCCATCATGTTTCTTCTCCGAAAACATTCTGATGAGAAATTTTCCTTCCTCGTGAGGATAAAATGTGCTAGGAATAACAACATAATTGCCTGGATCCAAAGCAAATCGACCAACAATTTCACGAGCATTTATGAAAGAATCTGATTTCGCTGCCATTTTGTTGTACAAGAAGAAATCTTTGCTCAAGCGGCCATTCGTAATGTATTGCTTCGAGTCTTCTTCGATCTAAAGATCAAAAGTAGAGCCAAACATGTCATGATGAATCAGTTATTCATAAAGTTGTGTAAAGCTGGTTTTCTATTACGAGACAAATTTAGCAATGACACGTAGTTTATTCATCTCGCTGTGTTTCGAATAGTTTGTTTGTTTGTTTTGATGAAGAAAAACAAAAAATGTCGTCAAGGTTTCTTTTCTTTGTAAATTCTGTTTCACATCAGAAGTCGGGCATTTTACTTGCCTATCCAACAACAAGTGAGTTGCGCTCGTCGCATCAATAAATTCATCGCAACCCCGACCTGACATCTAGTGTGAAACAGAATCTAGTATGGTATCCTTTAATTTATAAATGTTCGTAGTGTGACTGTATACAATTAACGTTTCGTGTTTCTATATATTGGCCACGAGGTACTCATTGTCTTCCGCTCCCCATGGTATCGTACCTGTAGTGTCATATAGTAATTAGAATTAGGTATAGAGTAGCGTCGCCCATTATGGCCGGTCGCCCATTATGGCCGGCTAGCAAGAGAAATTAAATTTCAGGGAACTGACGACTAGTAATAAAATTCCAATTGCGCGGAAAATCTTCGCTGACAACTGTTTTATCATGATTTGACCTTCACTGAAGTTTCAGTTCATTTGCATTGAAACCCGACGAGATGGTTTGTGCATATCTCTAATTGATTATTTCAAGTATTGCAAATTTCATGATTCTATTTACATTCCTTTTTTCCTTTTCGTTCGCTTGGCACCTTGCGGTTCGAAATTTTTCAAATATGCTTTGATTTTTCAGAAGTCCTGTCTCTGGAGAGGAAACCTACAATGAAACCAAAGCAAAGTGACTTCTGATTCAGATTTGAGGTTATGAAGTCTGAGTGCTACTAATTGCTATTTTCGTCGCCCATTATGCCCATCTGTTTACCAGAGAAGTTTCCAATCGCTTCAAAATATTAAAATGCAACATTAATTAAAAAAAACACCAATTTGGGTTAAAATCTTACTTACTGACTTGGAAAATCATCGAAACCCAAAATAACCCAGCATTATATTAAGTCTATTTTCATTTTAGAAACTAGCCGAAAACTCATCCATCCATGCACAAGAGATAAGGCAGGATTTAGAACAACTCGAAGGATGTATTTCAATTGAAAAAACTCGAAGTTTAAGTTAATTCTTATTGATATCTTTGGGTTTAAAGTACCAAATGATAAACAAAAACAGTAATTAAAGCTGTTTTTCTCATTAAAACTTTTTACCGGAGAGTAGTGTTCATTGTTTCTCCTGCGGCCATAATGGGCGACGCTTGAAGAAAACGACGTTTTTACCCCCTTCTTTAAAATCTGCTAAAATCAGTATAAAGAGTTTACGTAAAAAGTCAGTCCTCTGTGATCTTTTTCTGCATTAGTTGGTGATATAACCTGGCTACTTGGTTTTTTCATTAATTGCTCTTTTTCGATCTAACTCAGAACTTCGCGATGACATGGGCATAATGGGCGACACCACTCTAGTAGAATGTAAAATATATTGTAAGATTTTATATTTGAATCAAAAAGAAAAAACAAAAAAATGAATTGCAAAGTAAGAGATGAAAGCCCAACGACAGCAAACAATCAGACTATCTGTTACACCTTAAAGAGCTGCCTTGACCATCATTATTTTCAATGGGATCCTTGTGTTGTACACTCAGTAGCAATTTCCTTCTGATGTACAAAGCGATGCCCGTTTGTACAGCAATAGGAACCCACATTGCTTTTAGGAGCTAATCCGGTACTCTTTAAAACTGACGGACTCAAATTAAAAGAAGCACTAGCCAGTGCAGGGCAGATGCAGTCCTTCAGCGAATGTTCGATCCTCCCCAAAATCTCTTGTCACAAACTCCTTTTTTAAGCTTTTTCGACAAAAAATCAGACTGCCTACTATTTAAACTGAAATATTTACAGAGCCCCCCTCCCCCCCCCCCGGCAAGTCAATGTTATTGTTTTAGTTCGGACACTTGCAGCATGATATTTTTTCGCGTTAGAGAAATCCGCAACATGGACGGGGTTTTAATCCTCCTAGGAGACACAAACTGTGATCTCACTCCAAAACAAGCTGAACAGCCTATAGACAACAACTCAAAGCACATGCTTGATCTCTATGGGTTGTTCAGCTTCAAACAGCTTGTTGAGGAGCCAACTAGGGTCACTCTAACAACTTCCTCTATTATTGATCATATTGCTACAACATGTGCCAGAAACATTGTAAAATCAGGGGTACATGAAGTTTCCATGAGTGATCATTATATGGTTTACTGCATTCGTAAATTCAATGGTGCAGTAGAAAAAGACCATAAAATGATCAAAACCCGCAAAATGAAAAATTTCAATGAGGATGCATTTTTGGCAGATGTCTCCGGCATATGCTGGGAGCAAATGCTTACTGAAACAGATGACATCAATACTCTTGTCAATAATTGGTCGAACCTATTTTCCTTGATCATAGACAAACATGCTCCAATAACTGAAATGCGTGTTTCAGAGAAATACTGCCCATGGATAGATAAAGACCTTAGGGACCTAATGCAGACTAGGGATAAGTTAAGAGAGGCTGCTTCCAAAAGAAAATCCCAATTTCTTATGGATTCATATAGGCAGGTCCGCAACAAGGTCAATTCTAGGAATATTCAGTTGAAGAAGCAATATTTCACTGATAAGATCTCTGCATGCCAAGGCAACATGAAAGAATCTTGGAAGGCAGTTAATGAACTTCTCAATAAGAGATCAAAGTCCAGTAACATCAGATGTCTCAAAGTGGCTGGCAATGAAACTGTTCATAAAAAAGGCATTTCAGATGCTATGAACAATTTCTTTTGCTCTATAGGCAAGGAACTAGCAGACAAAATTGATCCTGTCCCCAACCCTCTTCTTACAGGTGAATATGAAGTCAATGCAAATAAGGCTAAGTTTAACTTCAAGACCATTGAAGTTAAAGAGATCAGGGCTGCATTTGCCAAGATTAAAACTGCAAAGAGCTTTGGGATTGACAATATCTCTAGCTACTTTCTGAAACTGGCCTTACCTTTCATTGAAAACTCTCTTGCTTTCTTGTTTAACACTTCCATTGAAACTAGCCAGTTCCCGGATTCATGGAAAGTGGCTAGAGTTACTCCGATTTTCAAAGATGGAGACAAGACTGAAAAATCAAACTACCGTCCGATATCAGTCTTACCCGTTATCTCAAGGCTCTTTGAAAAACTTGTTTTTGACCAGCTGTATCAGTATATGAAAGAAAATGGTCTCTTCTCCCTGCTTCTCTCCTGATCAATCTGGGTTTCTGAGGCTTCATTCTACACTTACGTGTTTGCTCAAAAATACTGATGACTGGTACAATGGCTTGGACCTTGGACGGCTTGTGGGATTAGTGTTCATTGATTTGAAAAAGGCTTTTGATACTGTTGATCATGACATCCTCTGTGAAAAACTTCAAATTTATGGTGTTCAGCAGCGAGAGCTGTCTTGGTTTAGGTCATACCTATCCAACCGTAAACAATTCTGCAGGGTTAATGGCGTTGCCTCAGACATAGGGGATGTAGAAGTCGGTGTGCCACAAGGCTCATGTCTCGGCCCTCTTCTCTTCCTCATCTATATCAATGACCTTCCACTGGCCGTCCAGGGTTCAACTGTGTCCATGTATGCTGACGACACCAGTTTGTGTCACCAGGCATTGAATATGACTCAGCTGAATGGTGCTATTAACAATGATCTTAGGCGATTGGATACATGGCTTCAATGCAATAAACTTTCTTTGAATGTTGCAAAAACACACGCCATGCTTATTACTACCAGGCAAAAACGTAACGTTCTCAAAAGTACAAATCAGAATTTGGAATTGAACTTACGTGACAATGAGCTTGACGTTGTTCAAAAAACAAAATACCTTGGTGTCCAAATTGATTTCTCTTTAGATTGGAAAGAGCAAATAAAGGCTGTCTCTACCAAGGTCTCAAGGGCCATCGGCTTTTTAAAGCATGCCAAGAAGTTTCTACCAAGGGTAACTCTTGAGAATCTTTACACAGGTATTGTTGAGCCACACTTTCGATACTGTTATTCTGTTTGGGGTTGTTGTGGTTCTAGTGAAATCAAGCAGCTACAGAAGCTTCAAAACCGAGCTGCCAGGATTGTTACGAATAGCAGCTTTGACTCCCCAAGCAGGCCACTTATCGAAAGGCTGGGCTGGAAGACCATTGAACAACTCATTAGTAATGAGTCAAAAACAATGGTCTTCAAGTCACTCAATGACCTGGCTCCGCAATACTTGAGTAGCCTTTTCAAAAGAAATTCACAATGCTCCACCCGTTGCCTTCGAAACACCGAGACTGATCTGAGGGTACCAAAGAAAACATCTGCAAATGGGCAGAAATGTTTCTCTTTTAGGGGTGCAAAATTGTGGAATAGCCTTTCAGCTGAGTCAAAGCAGGCATCCTCTCTGAATAGCTTCAAAACATCTATTTAGATAACTACAGGGGTGGGGCCTGCGGCGGTGGCGCTGGTTGTCCATGGGTGGCGGGCCGGCTTGGGGCGAATGGCGGTCATGGTTTCGATCGCTGTTCGCTCCGGGTTGTCGTGTCGCCGGGGGGCTGCCGGTGCTGGCGCTGCAGGTTCTGCCCCTGTCAGAGACTTAGGATTTGTTTTTCTTTCTTGTTTTTATTTCTAATATGTATATAAATAATCAATTCTTGTAAATAGGTTTTTAATATTATGGTTTCTATTGTAATTAGGGTTAAGGTAATTTATTTGGTATTTTTGTATAGTAATAGTTTTTATCGGAGGGCCCCTTGAAAAACGGTTTTTACCGAAGGGCAACCCTCCTAAAATAAATCAAATGAATGAAATGAATGAATGAATGCATACTCAGTATCTAATTTTTCCTGTTTTGTTACAAGGGTTTTGCCAGTATTGTTGTTTATTCGAAAGTATAGGTAATAATCTGCTATCTTATTATTCTTTCTCAATTCTTGCTATTGGAGGAATGGAATTACAAACAAACATAAAATTACCTTGTAAATAGCAAATCCAATAGTGAGATTATCCTGACCAACAAGTCGAAGCTTTCTTCGCTCTTTTTGCAGCAAACCAACAACAAACTGACATTTGTCCAGTTCATCATCGTCATCAGGATCTTCCAGGGTTATTCTGTTCGAAGAAAAATATTGTCCTAATGATCACGGATTAAATGACACATAGATCTACCAGCCAGTTTGCAACAACGTTCCACACAACATGATAAACTTGAATCGACTTTAAAAAAGTCCGTCTCAACTTTGATGTCACCTGAGATTTGCGATAAACGTTAAATTTCTTCGTAAAACACTTCTATTGTTGTTATTCGCGAGCATTTGCAGGTAACATCTAATTTGAAGCAGACTGTTAATGCATTGACTTGTTTTGAGTTGCTGAATTTGCTTGACATGAATCAAACTTGCTTTGATTTGACTTTCGTTTGACTTTATTTAAATTGGCTTTCTTTGCCTGTAGTTGATATGTTTTAAATTGACTGACTTTCACAAGACTTGGCTTGATTTGTTTAACCGATCTGACTTGAGATCGTTTGATCTGACTAGATTGCTTGATGTTAACGGCAAATGATTTTGCTCACTTTGACTTGATTGGATGCAACTTGAATCGAATATTGTAGTTCACTTACACTACTAGATTTGATTTGACATTTGGACTTTATTCGACTCGACTGGACAACTGGACTTCAGTCGCCTTTGCTAAATACTTCACGTGATGTGACCTTGGAACCAGGGACGTAGGAAGCATCTAAAACTTGGGGGCACGACACTTTATTAGCAAATAATCCTACTTGGTTCACTACACACTTCAAGGGTACTTTTTCATGAAGTTAAAGGGGCAATTCCTGAAAATATGAAGGGCACTTCTTTGTTTATTGGAAGATCTTTGGGGGGCACTTGCCCCCAGTGTCCCCCGGTTTCTACGTCTCTGCTTGGAACTGTTTGCTTAAACTTGATTTCATTTTTTAAGACTGCTCTCCCATACAACATTTCAGTTGGTAACCTTTCGCACAGATGAACATTCAGACATTGTTTTTTGTCGGAATGTCAAATTATTATCGCACTGCCTTGATATCGATAAAATGTCTTGAAGCAATGTAGAGTGCTACAAATCGGCAAATCATCACGGAAACGATAGACTGCTGCTCTGCCCCCACTTCTTTCCCGCTATCCATAAGAAATAGTTATGATGCCTACCCAAACTGCTCTTGCCACTTAGGACTGTTCATATGAAGGCGAGCAAGCCCACTTACCGCGCAGAAGGTTTTGCTGAGATCTCACATTATCCCTATTTCCCATTCAAATTTTTTTGTCTGTTCATATGAGCAGGAGGGCTGGCCCGGTAGGCGAAATCTCACTCAAGTACTGCCGGGATCCCGCTTGGCGGGAAAAAAGTTTCCCATATGAACACTCCAGCCCGCCTGCCGAGAGGAAAATGTCTCTATGTGTGTGTGGGCATGCAAAACAACCCCACCAACGATGCCACGTGACCAATTCCAGCCCAGTAGGCGGGATGGATTTTGCCATATGAACAGAATGTGAAATCAGCTCACTTAGCGGGCCAGCCCGGTGGGTCGCCTCCATATGAACAGGTCCTTACCTGAACTGCGGATTAGTATGAAAACTGTCAGGATAATTTCTGCATCCACCAGCAGAAACATATGACTGCCATTCACTTTCATGTGCTAACATTTGCCATTGATGCCCATCAATATCACCACAGTTATCTGGACTCAACATGCAGATCTCTAGCTTCGTGAAATTTTGTATGAAATCTTGGACAGAAATCCTTTGAAGAAAGTGAATATGTTAAAATCTTTAAAAACAGCAACAGGGTTGGCGCCAGGAATCTTCCGACAGAGGGGCTGGAGATTCCGAAAGGGGGGCTAAGATGGCTAGAAAATGCAGTTTTATACGTCATTTTGCCAATTTCCTCCGACAAGAACCCAAAATTTCCTCCGACGGGGGGCTAGATGCTTCTGACGAGGGGGCTGTAGCCCCCCTAGCCCTCCCCTGGCGCCACCCTTGAACAGCAAACTACATTGTCTGAAATTTAGAAAACTAATTCATTCCAGATAAAGCAAAGTTTTCCTTCGCATAAAAGAAAATGTGATCTAACTATTGAGCTTTGTTAATTTTTTCACCCATTTGCACTGCTATGAAGGTAATTAGAATATTCTGGAATAGATAGATTTGCTGAAAGAAGTTAGGCAATTACGTTGCAATATCTTGATATGTACTATCAAGCATACGAGCAATGTACAGTAGATCCCCGCATATAAGAACCTACTTTTTTGAGAACCAGGCTGAAATAGGTTCTTATTTTAAAGGTACAACGACAAATGTCAAGGTATGAAGGTTCTTATTTGAAGGGTGCCTTGTATAGGCCCTTTTAGAGTCTGCATGAAAGATGTGTAGACCTGTAATTTATTTTGGTAGAGTTGTTGTGGACCTAATAATCAAACCTAAGCTTACAAACAGCAGGGGAGGAGATTCAAACTTTAACAGCCAACTGGGACAAAAATCAGCTAACTAACGACGATCAAGGATCAACTTTACTACCCCTGCAATAAGAACATATTTTTCATCAAACTGAAACAGGTTCTTAATTACAAGGTGCATAAGTAAGGGAAAACAGCCTCTAGGTTTTTAATTTTTGTAGGTTCTTATATGCGGGGATTTACTGTACTCACTCTTTATGTTTGAAGGGAAAACCTTTGTCAAGACATGGACCTGCCATTGAACGTTCAAATATGCCATTCTCAGAGGCAGGAATAGCAATTACTTACCAAAATTCACCATCATGGTCGAAAGTAAGACCTAAATTTCTCTTTTCCTCATCTGATAGAAGTTTCCACTCTGGTGAGCTGCAAGAATAATTGCGAATACAGTAGATTTTATGAAATTCATCTAAATTTGGAGAAGTTGTTTTCAGCAATGCTTTACTGACTTAACTACCAATCACTTTAATGCAGGAAAAAGCTACTCTGGAAATGTAACGTTGATGTTACATGTTAGGCTTTTATCTAGACTTGCTCCCAGTCTATTCCGTGGTCTATCAGTGCCAGAAGAATATAGTGATTTCTGCAGGGGCGCAAGCTAGACTGATGATATTCGTCTAAGTTTTGCTCCATTGAATTGAATTACTTTTTACTGTTATAGTCATGGGGGGAGGGGGTAATGGAGCGAAAACAAGGACGAAATATCATAAGTCTAGGCGCAAGCTACTGTGAGGTGAATAAAAAAGTGCGATATCCAAATAAGCCTAACCAGCCTCGACTCTTTGTCTCAAAAGTCTTTCCGCTAAAGGATAATGTGGCGGTGAAACAAAATTGTTTGTAAACAAGCTGTTGTGATCACAACGTCGAAGGCAGTGGTGGTGGTGGTGGTAAAAAAGCTTTCTTAGATTGTCTCTTGTTTTGTGGAATGTGGATTTTTTGTCTGACTTCAAATTTCGTCACAAAACGGCAATCATGGGTGACTGAAGTTGTCAATTCCAAATGAACAATAATGAAAGTAGCAGATGAATGATTCTAGAGACAGGGAGAGACATGCATTGATTTTCGCATGCCAATAAAACTGACTGCAAGAAAGAGCTGTTGCAAGACAGGCATCGATCTTCGGATGTCGTAATGCCAACAGGTTGAGAAAAGACATACAGTTAACTTTTGTTCCATGCGTTAGTTCAGTTTGTTTTAATTGTCAAAACGCCGCACTCACTGACTTATGCTATATCTAGTTATATTAGTTTAGCGCTGATAGATCACGGGCAGAAACCGGATAAATCAATTTCTTTTATTTTTTGGCAGTAACCTTGCTGAACTGGTAAGCAATTTATATCTTCTTCATAGCAAAGAGTTTTAGTTTTGATAATAATTTAATATGCTGCATAACAAGACTGACTGCGTAAACTAAGAGCGCCTACCTTGTAGGAAGAGTGTTTATTTCCAGTACTGTAGAGTAATTGGTGTCATGTGACCCAGTACAGAAAGTGTCCTAGAACCGTACCGTGACACAGCAGTACACAGAGTCAGTCCTCTCAAGGTTGAGATGACGTATGAATAACTTTGTGGTTTCAAATTCCGGTGTTTATGTAACATGAGATCAACTGTTATACGATCTGGCCACAGGGAGTCAGACAGCGTGATTTTTGATTGGTCAACACTAACAGGCGTTAGGAGTTAAAAATCCCTGTAACTAGAAAAACTTTCTTATGATATACAAAGATTAACAGGACCGCATCATATGACACCAATTACTACGCGTACAGTACCCGGAATAAACACTCCTCCTAAGGTAGGCGCCCTTGCGCAAACGCAGCTTTCAAAATAAGATCAAATTCATAATATATAGTCTAAATAAATCTTAACATTAATCATGAGAACGTCAGATTTTAGAAATGTTATTGTTCATACCTGTCACCCCATGGACCATTCCATTCTCTTTCATTCCCCCATGGATTTCTAACTCGTATCAAATCTACTTCAATTGGTGACCTACCACGCCTTTGAGCTTTAACCTTTGGAAAAAGGCATTACAAATAATCATTATACTTGTTGGCACACAAATCAAATTTTGGTAAAATCAAACTGAACAGAATTCTTTGCCTCTGCGATATTTCTACAGTTCCTCGATCATATACTGTAAATGGTAAGTGAGAATGAACATCGCTCAAATTAGAATATCTTGTGTTAAAAGTTACCTGAAGTGAAACTGTTTATTGCCCTGCACCTAAGCGGGGCTTAGTAGTACTCAATGTGTAGATAATAAACAGGGAGAGCATCTCAATATGTTCGCTTTTCCTGTTTTATTTTCCGTCTTGTGGAAAGTGCCATTCATTTACATTAATAAACTTTCTAACCTGGTAAATTAAACAATCATTGTGAAAACAGTCCGATGCACTACCCCTGCACTACTGGGTGTCTCAAAACAAATGTATACAGATTTGGTTGACTCTAGCAATATAAATTTAGCTTCCATCAATGTGTAATAACTCTCAAAATGTTTCTCAATAGTTAACTTAAACATAGATACCTCGTTTGTTGGTATTGGGGCTTTGAGAGCAGAGATATTAATCTTCAAAGCTCAAATTCGCCTCTTCCTGCAAACCAGAGCTTTTGCCTTATGCCCTAAGCAGATCCTAAAGGCATAGCGTATAAATCAATGATAGCCGCGATAAAATTTGAACAATATTAGAACTGTTGTTATTCTGTCACCCCCAGTCACTTATAGGGTAGTTTTTTTATTTTTCATTATTTTCAGTTCTTAATTTTAATGTGCTTCAGGAACTTGTTTAGGCCAAAGGGCCACAGCTCTGGTTTGCGGGTGGACGCAACTTTGAGCTTTCAAGATTGATATTTCTGCTCTCAGGGCACCAATACCAACAAACGAGGTATTTATGTTCAAGTTAACTATCGAGGAACATGTTGAGAGTAATTAGCCATTTATTAAAGTTAATTCGCATCGCTGGAGTCAACCAAATCTGTATACATTTTTTCGGGACACCCGGTACTTACCCGAGCTACACTTGAGATTGTATACGCATGACCTTTGACCAAACCATTGCTCATTTTAGCTTCGATTTCTGCAGAATTTTTCGCATCAATCGCAGCACACATGAGAGATTTGAATTTGGATGATTTCATCATCAAATTGAATAGATTCTTTGGAGCATTCGCTAGCACCACAGTCAAGCAGAGTCCACCAGTAAAATCTTCAAGAGCCTCGCTGCTTTGGCCACCTTTCAAAGCTTCATATGAGCCATTGAGTCTGTCGTGAAGAAAAAGGTTATACTGGATCAGTGGAATGTATTTTTTGACCTTTGCCAAGACATGCAATCAAGACAAATTTTCTTGAGTTACGAATAATGTCATATTAGGGAGACTAAAACATATGTTGATAAATATCCAAATGTTTGGAACAGAAAGATTCAGGCATTTTTTTAAATCAGAGACTATTTTCTTTTTACAGCTAATTGATCAAACTCCTCGATTGAAATGGGCTATATTTACATAGCTTTCTTGAATAGTCAAAGCTCTTTGAAAAACTTGTTTTTGACCAACTGTACCAGCATATGAAAGGAAATGGCCTTTTCACAGCTGATTTATTTGCACTTGGCTGCAAGGCAATAAGCTATCCTTGAATGTAGCAAAAACTCATTCAATGCTTATATCTACAAAGCAGAAACACAACTCTCTCAAAAGTCGAAACGAAGTCTTGGACCTGAAAATACGTGACAATTTGTTCAAAAGACAAAGTACCTTAGTGCAAATCGAATGGACTGGAAGGAGCAAATTAAGGCAGTTTCTACCAAGGTCTCCAGGGAGCTTTTTAAGACATGCTAAGTCTTTTCTACCTAATGTCATATTATTGTTGTTCTGTTTGGGGTTGTGCTGGAGACTAAAACATATGTTGATAAATATCCAAATGTTTGGAACAGAAAGATTCAGGCATTTTTTTAAATCAGAGACTATTTTCTTTTTACAGCTAATTGATCAAACTCCTCGATTGAAATGGGCTATATTTACATAGAAATAGTTTATATTTGCGCTTTCGTAACTTTACATACCCTAGATTATAAGAATTCGTTTCTGATTTCCTTTGATTTCTTGAAAGTTTTCATCAATGCAGGCAGGAATTATTTAGGATCTTACGGAATCATAGGGCCTCTTATAAACAATGAGTTCATAAGCATCGTTACGAATTTATACGGCTTCTTAAAAATCCATGTAAAATTAACAAAGACAGATTTTGTAAGACAATAGCATGAGTTGCTTTTGATTGACACCGCAATTCAAAGCGATCATCGATCGCAGACAAAAGAAATTCTCTCATCCAGTAAATCAAAACAAACAAAGCCGCAAAAGTTTCTCTGAAACCCAGTTAGCTAGCGCGCTCGTTGTGCATTCCAAATATTGTTTTTAAGAGCAAACATGAGCATAGATCTAAAGAAGAAGGTTACATTTACACATCTTCCATGGGCATTTAATTTATTTGATTCAAAAGCCGATTGGGAGGCGATTCATTTCTCTTATTTTTTTAGTGTAATTAACCCTATCCAGACTGGGCTTTTTGAGCTACTAGAAGACTGGGGGGGGGGCTCATTCGGCCCCCCTCTCTAAAATCGCCATTCCTTCACTTACGAAGACGAAACTCACCACGCAGGTAGCCCTGTCTATGTTCTATCATTTTTTACAAAAATTATTCTAAAAATAGATATGACGTCATAACTATTCAAGACCAACTGGCACGTGTTCATGAAAAAAATGAAAAAATCCACTTTTTTCTAAATCTTTGTAATTTTCTGATATTGATTCATGAAACCAAATTATGCCAATCAAAGCATTGTTAGAAGGTGAAAATATACTTATAAAGTGAAAAATTTGATTTTCGCAAATCCAAGATGGCGGACAGAGAGATTGAAATTCCTGTTTTTCCGAAAAATGACAAATGCAACCGTAATAGAGAATTTCTCCATATATTACAATGAAAACTACTTCAATGATAAATGTTCGCTGCATACTTCATTTTTCCTTTTGAAACTTTTGTTTTGATTATTGCAAAAAATGCTGACATCAGCATCTTTTCTTAGTAGTAAGCAAATGAATTGGAAGGAAGAAGGAAGGGGGAAATAGGGGGTTGAGGATAGTAATTTGGTGAAATTTTGATAATATCTTGACAAACTAAACACTTTCAAGTCAAAAAATTTTCGCTGTAAAACAGATTCTCAAGATATGCATGAAAACTGATCGTTAGTAGTACTATGTGAGGATACCCCCGGGGAATCTTATACCGTTTGCGACCAATGGTGCACAAAATTCAAACAAAATTACATAGCTTGGGTGAAAACAAGCCTGTTGATCAGCTTTAATCTATTTATTGCCGATGTAAAACATTTGGGGTCGAAATATCCTTGCAGAAACACTGCTAACTAATTTTTGCCATTTTCTTAAAGATGACGTCATTAATGAGGTCACGTGACACATAATTGGTCTATTGTTCCTGGAAAAAATTAAAGAGACCTTATAGATTACAAGTATAGAAAGTAAAAAGGATACTATCAAAGGATTATGAGGTGATCTGGAATTACATCCATAAGCAGCTTACCTAAAAGTTGGCCCCGACCACTCTGAAATAAACAGCCACCCCCACCCCCCTGAATTTGTTTTTCAAAATTTCACACAAAATCATTCTTCAAAAGGATAGAAACTAAAAGTCAAAAAACCATTTCCTGGTTCATTGAACCAATTTGGAGCAGTGCTCAGTTAAGTATGTGGGGGGGGGGCTGAATGAGCCCCCCCCCAGTCTGGATAGGGTTAAAACACTTACTGCTCAGCTTCTGAACCAAAGAAATGAAATTCCCGAGGCAGATGTGTCAATATATCCTTCTTCTTTCAATTTATGCCCATTTTTGCTCTTAAACACAATTTTTGGAATGCACAACGAGCACGCTAGCTAACTGGGTTTCAGAGCAACTTTTGCCGCTTTGTTTGTTTTGGCTTTATGGTTGAGAGAATTTTCTTTGTCTGCAGTCGCTAATCGCTTTGAATTCAGGTGTCAACATAAGCAACTCGTGCTATTGTCTTATAAAATCTGTCCTTGTTTGTAAAAGCATCTCCGAATTCGGGCAAAATCGTCGAATCCTTACGAATTTAAAGAAAGTCTTACAAATGAAAATTGTGTTGTTCTACAATGCAATCAGAATGGATATATGATAACGTTAATCATAGTTCTATTATCTATGACTAAAGATGGTGGCAAGGAATTTTTTACCGATATACATTGCGTTCTAGAATCGAATGCCTATAGAATCGCTAAAGATTCGTGTTTAGACTCAATGACTCAATGCATCTGGGCCAGTGCTAGGCCTTTTTCATAACCTCTGGTTTCAGGTGCATTCTAACTTTTGGCTTTGCGAACTCGTATCTCTGGTGTTTAGTGGACGACTATCAAAGGCAAAGTATGTCCATTCAAGTTAAATATTGACAAATGTAGCTATTTATTCAGAAAGTCCGGATTCGATCGGATTTCCGGATTTAAAAGTCCGGATTCGATATCGTTTCGTTCCTTTGTTTAGCAAAAGAGGCACTTTTTTAGACACCCGGTATTATTTACTTACTTGGCATATGCTTTTTCCAGCAACGCAGACCAGAATTCATTTGGCTTTGTTGAATGAGTAAAAACTAGTTGGTTGTTATACGTTGGCAATCGATCATCCACAACAACCTCTCTCCATGTGCCATATTGCCAAAATCGGAATCGAAATATTCCTTGATAGTCATCTTCAAATGATTGGTCTTTTGGGATTACTTTCTCCATCATTTGGTCCTGTTGTGTTAATGCACCAATGGCAGCTAAGAACCAGCAATCTCCCAACATCCCTTGCGCCACGTCAAACCTGCTTGCTCCTCCAACGAACATTTTAGGGTTGCTAACAAGTTCCTAAAAAATAAAGTTCGCAGTTCGAAGTAACCTCGTGGGGCACTTATTCAAAATACACTGTTGAGTTGTTTCTTTCTGAGAACCCGTGTACATCCTGCTATAAATTAGATTTTGACTTGATAACGGGCTCAGCTCGAAACATCGTGTTTTAGTCACAGTCTGTTCAAAGTATAATTCATTTTCATGTTAAATGTTTATATCCTATACATTTTGTCCGCATCAAAGCTCGTTCAAACATGATATGCTATCCCCACGTGTATACAAGTTATCCTGACAACATTAGTTCACCTAGGAAAGTGGATTAGATTGGTTCAGATAGCTGTTTGGAATTATTAACTCTCCTTAGATTTTTCTTTCCGTTATTTGTAAAATCGTCTTTGCAGTTAACCAAGTAGCATTTTGTAATTGTATAATTCGTTGTATTTTAGGTCTATGTTAACTGCCCCAGTTTAGCTGCATATAGCTTGATATTTAGATCCAAAAATGTATCCTTCACTTGAAACTTAGAACATTGGATGCATTTTGTACATCCAACTTCTTGTATAACTCCGAGTTGTGGACAGTCACAAAAACTTTAGAAAACCAAATGATTCTTTCCAAAGGAGGCTATTACGACAAGTAATCGATATCAGATTTCCGAAAACGATCAGCAATGATGAGCTATATAGGAAAACAGGATCAGAGCCATGGAGTGCAACAATCAGAAGGAGGCGACTTAATTGGCTGGGCCATCTTATGCGTCTAAAAAATGATACTCCAGCAAAAATAGCTCTCAATGAAAGCCTAAAGCAGGCAAAAAAGAAACTTAGAAGACAGCCTACTACATGGCTAAAATTGATAGAAAAAGATTTATCCTCAATAAACATCAAAATAAACATTGAGACAGACACTGCTGAAAAAACAGTTACAATTTTAGAAGAGGCAACAGCGAACAGAAGGGACTGGAAACGAATTGTTAAAGGCATAATGGCGGAAAACCGCTGACCATGTATTATTGTTTTTAATTAGTTAAATGGTAGTGGTTGTCATGGTATTTTGCTCCTCATGGTATCGTCATCTACTCGACAAAAAAGAAAATTGAAGATCGGCCGTGTAATGAAATTTGGTGATTTTTCAAACGAGAGTACTTGGGTTTTGGAACACCTAGTATATAAATGAAGTGCAATAGGTAGGTGTTTCGACAAATCTTTCCTTTTTGATATGTAAGTAATGATTGCTCACAACCATCCTTCTTTGCATGCACAAGAAGGCAGTTAGCCATACTGCTTTCAAGGTAGCTGATGTAGCTGTGTTTGCTTTGATTTGTTACTTGGATGACCAATGACAGATTTTGTAAGACAATAGCATGAGTCGCTTTTGATTATCACCGTAATTCAAAATGATTACTGAGCACAGGCAAATGGAAATTTCTCTCAACTAGTAATTCAAAACAAGCAAAGCCGCAAAAATTGCTCCGAAACCCAGGTGGCTACCTCGCTCGTTGTGCATTCCAGAAATTGATTTAAAAGTAAACACGAGCATAGGTCGAAAGAAGGAGGATTTCTCTACAAAATTACCACGAGCCTTCAATTTATGTAGTTCGAATGGGAGGCAATTCAACTCTTATTTTTTGGTGTAATTAAAACACTTCCTGTTTAGCTTCTGAACCAAAGAAATAAAATGCCCGTGGTAGATGTGCAGATATATGCTTCTTCTTTCGATATATGCTCATGTTTGTTCTTTAAAACAATTTCTGGAATGCACAACGAGCGTGCTAGCTGCCTGGGTTTCAGAGAAACTTTTGCGGCTTTGTTTGTTTTGAATTATTCGTTGAATGAATTTCCTTTGCCTGCAATTGCTAATCGTTTTGAATTGAGGTGCCAACAAAAGCAATTCTTGCTATTGTATCACAAAATCTGTCCTTGTTACTTGAATGAAATCCTGCCGCCTGTAATCGATAATCGCTTTGAAGAACAAGGACAGATTTCGTAAAACAATATCAGAAGTTTCTTTTGTTGACAACTTAATTCAAAGTGATTAGCGATCGCTGATAAAGGAAATTCCTTCAACCAGTAATTCAAAACAAACAAAGCTGCAAAAGTTTCTCTTAAATCTAGGTAGCTAGCGCGCTCGTTGTGCATTCCAGAAATTGTTTTGAAGAGCAAACATAAGCATATATCAAAGGAAGAAGGATATATCTGCAAATCTACCTCGGGCATTTTTATCTAATTTGAAAAAGTAAAGGCCACGATACCAACGTCGATTGCCGGATCCGAAGATGCTTGCGATGACGAAAAAATGAATAAATTTAAAGGCAGAAACACCGCAACACGACAAAAAACAACAGCAAATACGATTAAATTAATTTGTATTTTTATCTAGTTGGTTCAGAAGCTGAGCAGTATGTATTTTAATAACACCCAAAAAATAAGAGAATTTAATCGCCTGTGAATCCGCTCCTGAACCAAACAAGCAAAATGCCCCATGTAGATGTGTAGATATATCCTTCTTCTTTCGATTTATGCTCATGTTTACTCTTAAAAACTATTTCTGGAATGCACAACGAGCGAGCCAGCTACCTGGATTTCAGAGAAAAGTTTGCTCCTTTGCTTGTTTTGAATTGCTGGTTGAGAGAATGTCCTTTGTCTGCGATGGCTAATCTCTTTGAATTGAGGTGTCGATCAAACGCAACTGTTGCTATTGAATTACAAAATCTGCCCTTGTTGCTTTGAAGAGGAATGTTACTCAAAACTAACAGAGGCAATTGTTACAAAACCAGCCCTTGCTGTGGAATTGACATTGTTATAGTCACTTACCCCCGGTCTTTTCCACACAAATCTCCTTGGTGATGGTTGGCTAAAAAACAAGCTTCTGTCATTTGCAGGAAATGCAGTATCCTCAAAAAGCTGACCTGTTCGCCGACATTTTTCTTTGAGTTTATTATAATCCTGGTCTTTGTATCCCTTGGCATTTTCTGCGTCATTGATTGCATTGAATATATCGTTGCCTGATCCAGAGTAACTTGTAATAAGTCCATCATCGGTAATTCTATTTTGTGATGATGATGATGATGTTCTTCTTTGTGTTGTTGTTGTTGTTTTGTAATTTCCATCATTGCTGGTCGAAGAATATTTCCTCTGTATGCCGGAGCTCGGATCCCCGAAGTTTGAGCTGGAATATGATGTTGTTGTTGATGATGTACGCCGCACTCCCCCCGACGGAGTGGAGTAACTCGAGTATTGATAGTAAGACGGCATCTAGAAATCAGAGGGAGGATATTTGGCACAGTTAAACAGGATTTTCCGAGCAGTTCACTAAATAGCATTAAAGTTCATGCAAACTGCACTGCAAGGCGGCATCTAGAAATCAGAGGGAGGAAATTTGACTCAGTTAAACAGGATTTTTCCGTTCAGTTCACAGAATAGCATAACAGTTCATGCAAACTGCACTGCAAGGTTGTAGATTTCTGGCGTGCAAGGCAATATGTACTTAGCCAGACTTTGCTGAAAGGTGACCCTCCATAGATTCTCCAAAATAAAAGTATTACTTTCAATGAAACGCGTTCAATGAGAGCTCAGTTAAGGAAATCAATGATGAAGCGTTTGAAAATGCTTGCATCAGTCCTTAGGAGTTGAATGACAAACCTACCGCTTCAGTCGGGTCGGACAGATGTCTTCCCCAGGCATAAGCTCTTGTTCTGATTTCGATGCCGGGTAGGATTATAACCAAGTAAATAAAAGTATGCGCGTTTGAAAAGCTTTACGAATCCGCAGGGGCGGTCTGGCACCATAGTTGTAGGGGGGCTAGCAAACGAAAAGGGCCCGGTTCAGGGTGTGGCAGATAAATTTTTTACCCTATACCCACCAAAGAATTCACCTTAAACACTCTCAGTCGATACATGGTCGATATTAGTTATTGACTAATAGACATGCCATGCCATTGTCTATTGATATGCCGAAGAGCACGAAGAGCAACTTTTATTTGAGAAAAACCCTCTGCACGTTTCGTACTTTATCTCGATCAAACGTTCTTTACAGTTAACTTAGATCCTAATATACCATCATGGTTCTTCATGGCTCCAAAATACAATTTCTTTAGAAATGATAATAAAAGCCAGAGTGGCAAATAAGAGTAATGACACTAGTCGCTCTCAACGCTCATTTCTTATCGTAGTGTCTGCAATCTCTAAATTGAATTGACCAGGCCTGTCGGAACGAAATTCGCATTCGCCCCCTGGAAAATTTTTGGGGCCACGACCTTTACTTTGGCTTAGAATGCATCACCCAATATCATGCTTGCCATTAGCGGCAAGAAAACTTTGATAGTTTTATGACAGTTATCCAATGAATCAGAGCAAGAGGAAAATTTATGGGGAAAGACAGCGGCGTGGCCAGGGTGAATTAAGTGCTAGGAAAATTTTTGGGGCCACGCCCTTTACTTTGGCTTAGAATACATCTCCCAATATTATGCTTGCCTTAAGTGACAACAAAACCTTGATCGTTTTGCAAGAGTTATCCTATGAATCAGAGCACGAGGAAAATTTTTGAAGGAAGATCGTTTACTTTGGCTTAGAATGCCTCTCCCAATATCATGCTTGCCTTTAGCGACGAGGAAACCTTGATCGTTTTGTAACAGTTATCCTATGAATCCGAGCATGAGGAAAATTTTTGAAGAAATATCCTTTACTTTGGCTAAGAATGCATCTCCCAATATCATGCTTGCCTCTAGCGACAGTGAAACCTTGATCGTTTTGTAACAGTTATCCTATGAATCAGAGCACGAGGAAAATTTTTGAAGAAATATCCTTTACTTTGGCTTAGAATGCATCTCCCAATATCATGCTTGCCTTTAGCGACGAGGAAACCTTGATCGTTTTGCAACAGTTATCCTATGAATCAGAGCACGAGGAAAATTTTTGAAGAAATATCCTTTACTTTGGCTTAGAATGCATCTCCCAATATCATGCTTGCCTTTAGCGACGAGGAAACCTTGATCGTTTTGCAACAGTTATCCTATGAATCAGAGCACGAGAAAATTTTTGAAGAAATATCCTTTACTTTGGCTTAGAATGCATCTCCCAATATCATGCTTGCCTTTAGCGACGAGGAAACCTTGATCGTTTTGTGACAGTTATGCTATAAATCAGAGCACGAGAAAAATTTTTGAAGAAGGATCCTTTACTTTGGCTTAGAATGCATCTCCCAATATCATGCTTGCCAGTGGTAAAATAGAAGATTTGACATTTCTCGGAAAATTCTTACCCAACCTATACCCAGCTATTTTCTCCTCGGTTTTAGAGGAATCTCGAAGACCATCTTTCGACAGAAGTGGGAGGGCAATTGCCCCCCCCCCCCCCCCCCCCGTGGCCACGCCACTGGGGAAAGATTCTTTGCTTTGGCTTAGAATGCATCTCCCAATATCATGCTTACCATTAGCGACAAGAAAACTTTGATAGTTTTGTGACAGTTATGCTATGAATCAGAGCATGAGGAAAATTTTTGAAGAAAGATCCTTTACTTTGGCTTAGAATGCTTCTCCCGATATCATGCTTGTCATTAGCTCATTAGCGACAAGGGAACCTTGATAGTTTTGTGACAGTTGTCCTATAAATCAGAGCACGAGAAAAATTTTAAAGAAAGATCCCATACTTTGGCTTAGAATGCATCATGCTTGCCATTAGCGGACAAGAAAACTTTGATAGCTATATGACAGTTATCCAATGAATCAGAGCACGAGGAAAATTAAGAAAGATCCTTTTCTTTGGCTTAGAATGCATCTCCTGATATCATGCTTGCCATTAGCTCATTAGCGACAAGGAAACCTTGATAGTTTTGTGACAGTTGTCCTATAAATCAGAGCACGAGAAAATTTTGAAGAAAGATCCTTTACTTTGGCTTAGAATGTATCTCCCAATATCATGCTTTGCTATTGGCTCATTAGCGACAAGGAAGCCTTGATAGTTTTGTGACAGATCTGACTGAGAATATGCTACTTTTAGTTTATTTTGACGTTTTGGGTCTAATCATGTAAAATGTCGGGCCTATCACAAAACTACTTTCAATATTCTGGGTCTTCGTCAAGCCCAAGAGTTTTGTCCTGGTCTACGACTCTACGCAAAGTTCTTTTGGGTCTACGAGTTTTGGGTCTGGCTTGGAAAACCCGTACCTCTTTTTGCCCCGGGAAGTGGGCCCTCGTTGTTAGTCAGGCCCACTAGTCAAATTTCCCTAAAAGATGCCTTGCTGATGCGATGGTGCAATGGGGGTTCCACATAAAACCTATACGGAGGTCATGGGAACCATGCGGGGGGGGGGAGGCAGGAGGACTGCACTCTATATTAAAGCTCTTATGGTTGCAGGTCCTCACAGCTTCATGGGACGGAAAGGGGGCAGGGGGACTCCATGCAGTAAAGTCCCTGAAACTATTTGTAGTGAATTGAGTGATATTGACGTAACCCGCAGGTATTACAGTCTTATTCGGGGTCCTACAATGACTAACATCAGCTAATTAGAGAACACTTTTGAATTGCCTTTATTTTATAGGCCAATTCAATTTTAGCAGAAAGACAAATTTCAGAGAATATTCTGAAACTGTCTGCAGAGATCAAGAACTTATCTGTAGTACCCATTGCTTCATTTCTACGTGATAATGAACTTCCACATTAATTCAAATTATATAAATTTCCTCTTCCAACTTTTGCGACAAGGGCCCGTAATTTTTCTTTAACTTTAAATGTCAGAGGGCCCGGGGGGCGATCGCCACTTTGCCCCCCGGGCCAGACCGCGCCTGCTTTTTTCCAAAAATAGCTCATCTTGTTCTAAAGATAGCAGCAATTTTGTCATGGAGCTGCTTTGGATTAAAGAATAGAAATGCTGATTGAATCATCTCTAATTTTTCAGCTCATGAGAAATGACAAGGAACACCATCAGATTCTAGGTTGGAGAACACATGATCTTCCTGTTGCCCGTGTTTACACTGAAATTTTCAAAGATTCTAGGCCGATGCTGTGACAGTTTTATCAATCTTTAAGAGGCCTTGGCCTATTGGTGCATTGACAAATCTTGAATGCAGTAATAGGCGAATAACCCACATTCATTGTTCAGCTCACGACCTGCCAAGCAAGTAAAGAATGTTTTTGAATCACCCGATAGATTTGTCTGGAAACTCAATTGTCATTCAGTTTGAATACCTGTATCGTAGCGTCTATATAGGGAAAGTGATAATAGTGGGAAGGGATAAAAATACAAGAAATTAAGGCCTTCGGAGATAGGGGTTCGATCTATCACTCTGTGTCTCACAATAGATCGCTTAGAAGTTTCTCGGCAAGACAAAGTTATACACATTAAAAACTTGTATAAACTATAATCACCGTCTAGAATAAACAGAAAATAAACTATAAACACACAACTGTTTATGTAACGACGATTCGATCAAATTATGTTCGACAGTTATTATCAAAACTTGCTAAAAGCTGAATTTCGCTCATTTCTCTTCAAATGCGGATATGAATTATTTTGCGAAATTCTCTAATTCTCCGGAAAGACCAAACACGGAATGTGCTCGAAGGTTTGTGCCGCAGTAGGTTAATCATTTAATTTTACGATCAGAATAGTTCAGGCTGACTGGGCTCGGTTCCCACCCACATCAACTGGACAGAGACTCAATAACGTTTTACTTCTGCAATCCCAGCTCTCAGCACTAAAAACCGCAAATTCAATGTTACCTTCGCCAAGACATGAACACAGGAAGATGCACGCATGTTTGGTATAAATGTGAAGTCAACTCAGGGACCTGGAGATTCTATTTTGCTATCCCAGCATGACGGAATTTCTTTGCCATTCTCATATACAATTACACAAGTCAGAATTTGCACAATTTGAGGGAAAGATCTGACTGCTATAATGCTCACGTTACAAATTGCAGAGCCTATTGTAGCTGAGAGTAAGAGAAGTGCCAGATGTAGCCAGTTGCTTCACGGAGCAATGTTGACTCGCCTTGTATATTGATAAAAAACTCTTCGCTGGCAACCCAAACTTGAGCCAAACTTTATGTTAGTGAAATATAAACTTTAATCACCTCAAGCGAAGGTTTATTTTGGTGAAATATATATTTTTTACCTAGAGCCAAAGTTTACTGAAGAGAAATTTAAACTTTACTTACCTTGAGCCAAAGTTTATTGTAGTGAAATGTAAGATCACCCTTCACCGTTCATAGACAGTTTTGATCCATCACAAAGTCGCTACGGTTCAAGAGCATTTACGTTGCTCTGGAAGAAACTATTTTACAGATATATAAGCAACAGGAGTGTTACGGACTAGCAGGAATAGTGTAAACGGGATGCTGATCGAACACTCTTTCATTACGGATCCAAATATGCATTGGCATAGTGTAAACGGGGTTTAAACTTTTTACTTACCTCAAGCGGAAGTTTACTTCAATGAAATATAAACTTTACTTACCCTTTATTCTCGCACGACAGCAGAACCTCTTCAGTGTTACCGCCCTGCAAGCGAGCGTCCTCTGTTACCTGCTGGTTAAATAACGGATTAACTAATCATTCAGTGTCTCAATGATTCTTCCATAATTAATGGGTACGTTATTAATAAAGAGCAAACATTAATTGCCGATTTACAAACTATAACGTAAAGAGGTTGTACAGCAAACTTTGAACAGTGTATGGATGTTAGAATTTTTTGTTTTTCTTCAGCTGATTGAAGGAAAAGGAGCTTATTGAATTGGCCACAGTTCTAACTTTTAGCATCCCTTTCCTACGTTGCTCCTTTAAAGGAACTACTTGACGCTGTTGATTTGCTCTTGAAATGAAACGGGCACATCAGATTGATAGATCTATTTCATTGCCAGCTATCGTTAAGCCATGGCCAAACTTTCCCAAAGCATTACATTAAAATGCAATACAATTTATCTTGGCGGGGTTTTACTGGCTACTTGCATCTTCGTGGACATGATTTGGTAGGCACTCTGGCTGAGGTTGCCAAACGCTACCAACACATGCCATCATCACTTGAAACAATACAGCAACCTTGAACTTAATCTCCTACATTTATCGACATTAAAAAAAACACCCAACAACATCAAGTCCAAAAATGAGTCGCCAAATACTCCTGGTATTTGAAATCCAATAATGTTTGGTGTTGCAACGTGCAGCATCGGGAGCGTCTGGCTAAGGCTTCAAAGGCAATGCAATGTAAGCATATATAAGTGGCTCAAGTCATTTGCGGTTGAATTCTAGCCTCTCAGATATCAATATTTCCTGTTGACGCAGACCAGTGACCCGATCAAGAGCAACAGATGCTCTCGCTATTGCCCTGCCCCTTCGCTCGCCTGGTTTTATTGCAGTCCGCTATAGAATTAATGCAACTTTTTATAAACACTATTTGAACTTAGCAATTATTGCGATCTTTGTTGCGATCAAAGGCAAATACTGCACAGACGCGGTTAATGGCGGCTGGGATCTATTACGATAGGAAGTTATCGGTATTGTTTCAAAAATGAAATCACTCAGTAGAAATTATAGTCTATACATGAACAAGATTTCAGGTTTTTGCACCGGTGGGTGACCTGCAAAACATATCCAAAGCTTTTTCTGACAAACAGCAAGAACTTGACATCTTTCTTATTGAAATAATAGCTAATTGTTAGTAGTGACCTTTGTTAAAAGCGTTTTGAAAAGAGCCACAAGTTAACTAATTATGTCTCAATGTGACAACCGTGAATAAAGATTTTTAAAACAGATTCTACCATGTCGATATGTGTATGTAATTTTGGTACAAGGTATTAAGCAGGTGATTATTTGAACATCTCATTTGATGTATGAATAATAATAGTTAAGTCATTTTTAGGGAGCACTTTTCGTAGAAAACGGTTGCATCTTGGACCTTGCTTACACTGTACCTGTACGAAGGGCTTGAAGGTGTTGTGGCGCAGTGGTGTAATCCTCTGACTTTGCAGCCAGAACAGTCAGGTGGACAGGGCTCGATACCTGGTAGAGCCCCACTACTTGAGCGCCATGACAAGGGGTCGAGGACTCAATTAGGTCTTCTCCACTTCTGCGATCCCAGCGCTTGGCGCTAAAAAATCGCAACTTCACCTGCACATTCACAGAACTGCAATGTATAACCGCTTTTGAACAGTAACAACTTTGTAGCGGTTCAAAACTGTACCAACACAGCGAAAAAGTGGTCTCACTCGACAACATAAAACTGTCAGAAAAAATAGCAAAATTCGGACAACAATTTTCGGACAAAAAATTATGAATTAAATTAAGGAGGAGGATATCACACTACGTTGTCACGATCAAAATGAATGTTTCTTGCGGGGGGGGGGGGGGGGGTTTCTTCCATAGTAAAGGTACCTGGGGATGTGCCGCGAGCAACGGTATATTTTTTCGCACTTCTAGTCTAGCCAAGGGTATACTTTTTGCAATTTTGGCCAGCAACGGTCTAGCTAAGGGTATCATTTTTGACAATATTGGTCTAGCGAACGGTCATGATATTATTCTTGGTACAAATTTGACAATATTGGTCGAGGAAATGGTCAAAATTGGTCTAGCTAAGGGTACCATTTTCGTAAAAATTGGTCCAGAGAATGGTCAAATTGGTCTAGCCAAGGGTACCATTTTTTTTAAAGTTAGTCTAGCCAACGGTACTATTTTGAATATGCTCGCGGCAGACCCCTACCTAAAATTGGCCAAGAGCCCCCCCCCCCCGTGGCTTCTTTTTCTTGTTACTTAAAATATCTACGAAAAATTTCGGTCATAAAATTTTCTGCCAACCTATGAACTGAATGCTCGCGAAATGAAAACGAAATATGGGATGAAAGAAATCATTAGCTGTACAGCGTGTATTTCATTTCCAAAGTATTATCAAACAGGCATCAATTGAGAGGTATCAAAGGCCATGGTTTAATGAAAATTGAGATGAATTCGAATTTCGAGGTAAGAAGTAGGGGTTTAGTCCTCTGGAGATTCTGGCAAGTGTTTTGATTTTAAATTACACTAACATCACTCTCACAAAGTCTTTCAAATCTTCAAATTTATGAAAATGGGGAAGGTATAACGAATTCTTCAGTGATATCAACATTAAGGAGCGGTAATTTTTAATCCTGGGTGCCGGGATGGAGGATTTCTGAAAAGAGTGTGAAATCTTTTCCATTACTTTGTGGGGGTTCAAAAATATCAAGGGTAATTCTTATGTGTGGGGGTTCAAAAATATCAAGGGTAATTCTTATGTGTGGGGGTTCAAAAATATCAAGGGTAATTCTTATGTGTGGGGGTTCAAAAATATCAAGGGTAATTCTTATGGGGTGCAAAGCTATTTTGCTTGAAAAAATTGATATGAAGTCATCAGTCATCAGTCACCATTTAAAAGTAAAATTAACAGACATCTGGACATGACGAACCACTGGACTGGTATGAATATCACCTGGGACAAATTGTTATGTGTGCATACATCCTCAAAGAGTTCTAGATGGGGGTACCAAACCATTTCGTTGAAAATTGTTCTTAATATTCAAGATGGGGTATGAAATATTGTCTTCTAATTGCGTGAAATTATCTACCGCTCTGGTACCCAGGATTAAAAATGATCACTCCCTTACTGTATAAGATACAAGCACTTAGTCTAGTCCACCTGCAATATGTGCGTCTATTCATTTTGCCTATTCAGAGCTAAACCACTGTGGTGCTGTGAATCAGACACATCTCAAAACAGCTATCACTGAAGGCTATTCAACATTCAAATGATTTCGAGTTGGTGTTGTGCGCTAGGTACAATGAGAACCCGCAAAATAGAAACCATTCTATAAGAAACCTCAGGCTGGTTTTTTTTTGAGAAATGGTGCCCTCATATAAGGAAATTTTCAGCATGGGTTTCTGATAGGAGGATCTCAAATAGGTTCATATTTGATAATCTTTGTTAAAATTAGGTGCCAAATATTTTTAGAGATTTCATGCAAATCCTCTCCATCTATTCTGAGACAATGCTAGGCCCAGGGGGGGTACTACCATTGTGGCCTGACAGGGGGGTCTAGTCGGGGTTAAAGAGGGCCAAAGCAAAAAATTTTGAAAAATACCCTCAAATGGTAGTATATGTTTACAGAAACCCCCAAATGGTAGTTCGTGGACCTAAAATTGGGCCATTTGGTAGCATCTGGTAGCGAAAATTTCTGCAGTTTTTCAAAATTTTCTATTGTAAAATTGATTGAATAAAGAAAGAAAACTTCAAAATTCAATGATAATTAGTGATGTAACGACCATATTGCCATGCGGAGGAGCATATTGAGTTGAAATCTTATATCTGGCCAGGAATCTTGGAATACCCCCAATTGGTAGGAGGAGTTTGACATATAGGGCCATTTGGTAGCCATTTCGTAAGACCCTCAAACCGACTGGACCCCCCTGTTAGGCCATAATGGGAGTACCCCCCCCTGGGATGCTAGGTAACAACAACACACTCCTCAATAGTGTTTGCTTTGGGTTTTCTTTAAAGATTTAAGTTGAAATCACTGAAGGTTTCTCCGTTAGGATCGGTGTTACATCTAAAATAGTATATTCCTTTACTTGGTGGTCTCTACCAACAGTCAGATCCCGAGTCCTCTCTCCAACACAAAGCAATCCCAACTGCAACGATTAGAGACATGGGCAAAGAGCTAATAGAGGACGCCAAGTATAAGGACGGTTGGAATTGTAACTGGCTCAATGTACAGTCCTTGCTCTCCTTTGACAAAGGAGTCATGCCATACAGAATTCTGCAGGACCTTTGTCCCGAAAATCGTCGCCATTAGCTCATTGCAAGATCCATGATTTCAGAGTATAGAGCCAGAAATCATGGAGATCTGCAAATTCCAAAAGTTAGGTTAGAATATGCAAGGCGAAGTTTCTACTTTTCTGTTGTCAAAAACTGGAATGATATCCCTAACAGCATTCCAGAACAAGAATCAATCGCTCGTTTTAAAACAGGTTTTAGAAAGTATATTTTGAACCTACAAGATCCAAACACGACCCATAGGCAGAGCAGAATATTTTAGGTGTTTTAATAATTATTCTTTTTTTTCTTTCTTTAAAATTATTTGCTAATAGGGCTGAAAGGAGTTTCGTGCATAAATATTGATAAAATTAAATGAAAATGAGTCGTAGTTGTAGCTATGCATCAATTCAGGCAAATGGCGAAGGTCACGCTTAGACTTATTACATGAGTCCTTGTTTTCGCTCCATTACCCCCCCCCCCACAATACCCATTCCGCTTCAACGAACTTTTAGTGGAATGCCTATAACAGTAAAAAATAATTCAATTCAATGGAGCAAAACTTGGACGAATATCATCAGTCTAAGTCACGCTCTACCCTATGACGCTCGCTATACCATTGTCTAGGCACCCTGCTTATTTGCAGACGCTTGCTTAATTTGAGGTAACTCACTCGACGAACATCAGGTGGCATTTTGGTTAAATATAGATTTGTTTGTAGGCTCCTGCTATCCTGCGAGTAATGCAGGAAGCAGCATATCTAAATATCCAAACAAATTTCAGGTAAATCTTAGTGAATAATTGAAGAATCTGCTTACAAATTCATTCTTTATGCATCATGTTCCCTATAAAATCTTCTTAATGTGGGCCTGTGTAAACAAAAAGATCCGGCAGGTAGAGTAAAATTTCCGACAAATGGCCTCCAACATAAACTTGTGTATTGATTAAACTAAAATGACATGATCAAAATACCCAAACGTATCGGGGATAAGCCTCCATCAGTAGTTCACCGTTTGCACAAAAATGACATAAATATAGTTTATGTGCACATAAACTCAATTTATGTACATAAACTCAGTTTATGTAACATAAACACAGTTTATGTGCACATAAACTTAGTTTATGTACATGAACTAGGTTTATGTGCACAACATTGGACATAAATTATGTTTATGTACATAACCTATGTTTATGTTATTTTTGTGCAAACGGCGTTCCATAAGCTTGACTACTAATTTCATCTTCAAGAGATTGACTACTGATGAAGGGATATTGCTCGACACGTTTAGTGTATTTTCATTCAGGCATTTTAGTTTGATTGACGCATAGATTTAATGATCCAAAAAATCTTCTTGTTGCGTGTAGTGCAATTGTACAATGATAAACAAGTAAATAAAGTAAAATATAAGCACTTTGATGCGAATTGAAATAAGCACGACGTTTCGAGCACAGCCTGTTATCAAGCAAAGAAATATTAGTAGAACCGACACTAATCAAGCTAAAAGAACGGCAGATTCGAAGGATAAGAATAGTAATCAAGGGAATCGATGTGACGTAAAGAGGACTGAGAATAAGACAGAGATGTAGGAATATAATTGTGATAAATAGAATGTTATTGGAGATATGTAAATTGCTTGTAACTTGGAACATTGTATCCTTCAGAACTCAACAAGCAATTTACATATCGCCAATAACATTCTATTTATCACAATTTTATTCCTACATCTCTTTCTTATTCTCAGTCCTCTTTACGTCACATCGATTCCCTTGATTACTATTCTTATCCTTCGAATCTGCCGTTCTTTTAGCTTGATTAGTGTCGGTTCTACTAATATTTCTTTGCTTGATAACCGGCTATGCTCAAAACGTCGTGCTTATTTCAATTCGCATCAAAGTGATTATATTTTACTTTATTTACTTGTTTAGCATAGATTTAATGTTCAAAAGAGTATGGTTACGTGACTCGAAATGGGTCAAACAAACCTCGACCGATAAATGAAACCGGCTAAAGTTTGTTACACCCAATTGAAGTACTCTCCTCCGCCGGTTTCTAGTTCCTTAGTCTATAGTTCTTGGCTCCGTAGTTCTGTAGTCCATGGTTCCGTGGTCCGAGTACAATTGAAGTCAATTTATGAACTAACACGCAAAGAATTAGCAACAAGAACGACCAATTGTCACCAAGTATAAGAAATCATCAATGAAATATTAAAAGCACCAACTTAGGACTAAAATGATATAGATTGATTGATCAGCAAAAATACCATGCACAAAATGCTACCTCTTTCCGATCGACGAAATTAAATATATTTATCTCCAACTTAGATAAGTCCAAAGTCCGAAAAAATAAAAACAAATTCAAGCTACTACTGTATTTGATCAAAAAACCTGATGTGAGATATTGCTGAAAGAAAATCCAGAAATGAGATGCGTTGTTTGAACAAATTAAAATTACCAACAGAGGTTTATGTGTTGAAGAAAGTTGCTCGAAGGGCCTAACTCGTCCAACAGATGATATTTCGCAGACGATACCCTTTTCATTTCATCGGAGACGTTTCAGGAAAAAAATATCTGGCCGAGTGTACTTCTCATAGGGGCTTCTCATAAATTCACAGATTTTGTCAAGAATAAATAACTTTCACAGAAGATGCTCTATCAAAGGGGCTCCGTCGCAAATTATGAACAAATCAGTAAACATCATTGTTTTAGGCATGTGTCCATGGTTTTCTGCAGTTTGCTTGGCGACTTCTCCAAAGCCACCAAAGGGGAACTGTCAAAAATCCACTTGCATCCGAGCAATCGTGAGAGATATGAATGTTTGGCATATATTTATATTTAACCGCAGATTTAGCCCTATTGCAAAACAAAAACATGCCTATTTGACTTGTACGTCATCAAATTAGCTGGAGGTGACAGTTTATCCATACGATTACAGGTAGCATAAGTCCCAACAAGACAGTTCTTGAAATTGCGGATTTCGTGGATGTGATGTTTAATCTGGATAATTAGAAATCTCCAGATTAAATCACATCCCAAAGCTGTCACATGCAATATCCAAGTACTGTCTTTTTGAGACACGTGCTACCTGTGACAGATTGGTTGACGTAACTGCCAAAGCTGTCTGTATTCAATAGTAAATTGACCAGAGTCCAAAGTTTCGGATCCACGTTTTGGGAAATTTCGGACGTCTAAACTACAGCAGGATTCTAAAGCTAGTGTGTAAGGCTACTACAATGTTTATGTTATCAAAAAGTTTAATTCAATAAAGATACATTATTATTATTAGTAAATATAGCGTTTTCACCATGGTACGCATAATGTTCAAAACCTGTGATGATGTGTCCAGCTCAAGTGTAAATGGCGGACATGATGTACTACAAAGAAAAAGGGTACAATATAATATAGAGACAGGTTTTCTGCTGGTATTTAAAATTGTCCCTGTTTCCTTGTTACAAGCATTTTGGATTAATATGATGGTGTAAAGCACATGGAACACAACCCACTGCTTTTTCCTTCTTATAAATGGGCCTATAATCCTTGACATAAGATCTTGAGAAAAAAGACTCTCCTCTATTTTGTTGACCTCACTACCAACATGCAGTCAATAAGTTCAATTTCCCCCTCACCTCATCTCAAGTTTAGCTCTTTGGGATCATTAGCCATGGTAAGTATTCAATTTTAGGATATCTATACAAGCAACATTGAGCTGGGGAGCAGGGGATCGTGAAATTAAAAAATCAAAATTTGTACCGGGTGACCCAGAAAAAAGTGACCAAACGCAGTCTGTTATAGAAAAATAAGTAAGTGGCCGATTGAAATATTTCAAATTTTGTTCGGTCTGTAAAAGACCAGCCTACATTATGAGTATTTTTGCAATTTTTCTGGGCACGGTAAGATTCCCGAATGAAGAATTTTGAGGAAAAAGGCAGGCTTAAAATCCTTGAAAAGTCGTCAAAAACAAGGGATCGATTGAAAGACATTGCAGGTCTTCAAAACAACGAGGAGCGTGTTTCATTTTGCCTGAGAATATCTTTAAGTACCTAGGGACTATAAACGTGCTCTGAAGACTTCCTCCGACTGGGTTGCCTATTCCCAGGTTGAAATGAAACACGCTCCTCGTTGTTTTGAAGATTTCAAATGGCTGTAAATCGATCCCCTGTTTTTGACGACTTTTTGAGGATTTCAGGGATGCCCTTTTCCTCGAAATCCCTAATTTTGGAAATTTACCGTGCCGAAAAAAATTTTGAAAAATGCTCATAACATAGGCTAGTCTTTCAGCGACAGAACAACGTTTCAAGCATTAAAATCGGGCACTTACTTAATTTTCTGTAACAGATGGCGTTGGGTCACTTTTTTCTGGGTCACCCGGTAGATCTGATCCTCTCAATAGTGTTAATGCGATAGCACTACCTAGGGCATGGTTATTCCTACCTTTCAAATGAAGTTACACTCCTACTTTATTTTGTATGGCGATGAAAGGTTAACGACTGCAATCAATAAGAAACTACTCCAGACAACTCTAAAGCTCATTCATGCTACAGAACGCCTTTGAATATTCCATCGCTGAACCTTCATTAGCACCTCCTTTTTCCTTTCAAATTTTTATTTGAATTTTATCACTTAGTTTGGCTACTTTTTACTTTATTTCTGCGTAATGGCCGAAAGGTTGATATTTACTGCCATGGTCCTTGCGGCATCATATTTGTAATTTGTCGCTATCCTTGTATGCATGTATGCGAAAAAGTGGAATATTTCTAACTGGGAAGCATTTTGATACTTACGTCATCCAGACTAAATGAGCGGCCTTGGTAAGACAAGTAGGATTCTACAAAAAACAGAAATTTTTTGATAAGAAAGCAAAGTCACAGATCATAGCTTCAAAGTACAATACCTTCATGGCAGTTTCAGTTTATCAGTAAAACTCCAGGATAGCGAACACTTCGCATGTATTTGCGTAGACTGAATGACTTTAAGAACCACAAGGCTGCGGTACTTCACTGTCAAGATGGTAGTAATTTTACCCAGTTAATTCTTTTCATTATCTTTTCACTACGGTCCTTATTCGCGCACAATAAGAGAACCTTTCAAACGAAATTGTCAAAATGCTAACACTTACCAAAGCAAGAACGTATGCGGCAAGAAATCTGCAAGAAGTCATCAAACATGATGCGTCCTTTTCGGTTTGAATAACGCAACACAAGAGAGCTGAGAGCTGGTGTGCTTAGCTTGAAGCCTACAGGAAAGAATGGTTGAAAATACTAAAAGAAAAATGCCAGTACCTTGATACACAAAATTCCAGTCAAATTCTAAACATCTTATACAGGTTAACAATATTATTATTATTATTATTATTATTATTATCCATTTATTTAAAGTAGGCCTACATATATATATATACATACAAGAAATATATACATATAGATACAATAGCTATAACTAAGAGCTAATTCAAGCCTACTATCTAAAAAAGTAAAATTTGTAAGAAAAAAGTAAAAAATAAATAAAATTCCGAATGATTAAATACAGATACATTTTACAGATTTTTACAATGCTTTTAATATTTACAATGTTTTCTTACTTTTTTTTTCGGTAAATACAGCAGAAAATTTAATATCAGCTCAAGAACCCAACCTGTGCCACGAAAGGTCTGCATATTCTACAATTACATTCCTCTCCCCTCCAGGTTTTGATTTTCCTTTTGAAACTGGAAAGAGTATCTGACTGTTTTAGGTCATTGGGAAGTGCCTGCCATAATCTACACCCAAGGAACGATATTTTCTCTAAGCCATAGCACGTAGTGCGTGCTTGTGGCAAGGATAGGTTATGGCAGCCTCTTAACCCATAAGAAACCTGTTTTTCAACGAAAATGTCCTTCATGAAGCTGGGATTAAGGCTCAATTTTGTCTTAAAGACTTCAGTCATTAATATACCGAGTGTCCTAAAAAAGTACCGCTGTTTGAAAAAATCATCAAAAATTGATTACATGGCTGATCTTCAAGTTTCTTTCTTTGTCAGCTAGATCTTGGACCGAATTATTTTCCAACATATAGCTGATCTTGTGACTGGTTTAAACAGATAGCAAATTTAGCTCTTTTTAGGGCTACCTGGTTTTGAATCATGCTGCCAAAAAGATATGATGATTGTCAGATCAATTTCTTTGTGCATGTAAAGCTTCTAGTTTGGTCATAAATGACAGAGAGAAATGCATACTATCATTGGAGACTTCAATGATGATAAAAAATTGAAAATTTTGATTCTAAAGCAAGATTGAGTATTTTGCTTAAAAACTATTCCTCAAAATAAGTTTTTTCAACGTGTAATTTTTCTACCTTGCTGTATCAAAAGCAAACATTTTATCATCTATGAATATGTTTAGGTCTTTGACAAAGCAAGTCAAAAAGAAAATTTTATCAAAGGTTTGATAATCAATTTTTGGTAATTTTGTAAACAGGACTACTTTTTTTAGGACACCCGGTAGAAGATGTAGCAATTTAGTATTGGCCCTGTTGAAAATAAACTTTAAGTAGCCATTGGCACACGGGGGTCTTTTGCGGGCATTCTGAAAATTCAGACTGTCTAAAAGTCAAAATTGGCCAAAGCAGGAACCATGGATCCACACTGTAGTAGTTGAACTGAGAGAAAAGCTTTACTTTGTTGAACTGCTTTATCAGTTCAACTGCTGCAGTGCGGATCTGTTTCTGTTCAGGCCAAATTTGATTTTCAGAAAGTCTCAAACTGTAGCATGTCCACAAAATAATCATGGGTAGCAATTGTTCTTTAACGGGCCATCGCGCAGTCACGTAGTGAAGTGCCTATTTTCCTTACAATGTGAACTATCGTGGTGATTGGTTGGAAGGCTAATTTTGGGCTAAAAAGGTTTGAAAAGTACACAATGTTAATGGAATTGAATCAGCATAAGACGGCAAGGTATACCCTATCTGCCAGAATTTGCTGACTCATGGTTCTGGATGGCGCATGTGATTGGCTAACGCTCATGTGAAATGAAACTGATCACATGAAACGCATTGTGCAACAGCAGGTCCTTTTAGTTTGTTGGGAATGATAATTGATCTTTCTCAAATGGGTCACATGATACACAGCAAAGTCTATTCATCGTGATTCAATGCTTTCAACAGGAGTAACTACATCTTTTTCAGAAACAATTCAGATAATGATGCCAGAATCCTTTCTTCCAAAATTTACTTGATTTTGATATGATGAAACAAAGCAATGTTTTTGAAGCAACCACTTATGTTACATTTCTTGTTTCACAACAAGGACAGATCTGGTTAGGCAATAGCACGAGTTGGCTTTGACTGACACCGCAATTCAAAGCGATTAGCGATCGCAGACAAAGAAAATTCTCTCAAGCTGCAATTCAAAACAAGCAAAGCCGCTAAGTTTCTCTGAAACCCATGTAGCTAGCTCGCTCGTTGTGCATTCCAGAAATTGTTTCAAAGAGCAAACATGAGCAAATATCGAAAGAAGAAGGATGTATCTACACATCTACCACAGGCATTTCATTTGTTTGGTTCAAAAGCCGATTAGGAGTCGATTCAATTCTCTTTTTTGTGTGTAGTGCAATTAAAACACTTACTGGTCAGCTTCTGAACCAAAGAAATCAAATACCCGACGTAGATGTGTAGATAGGCCTGTATCCTTCTTCTTTCGATATATGCTCATGTTTGCTCTTAAAAACAATTTCAGGAATGCACAGCAAGCGCGCTAGCCACTTGGGTTTCACATAAATATTTGCGGCTTTGTTTGTTTGAATTTATGGTTGAGAGAATTTCCTTTGTCTGCAGTCGCTAATCGCTTTGAATTCAGGTGTCAACAAAAGCATCTCATGCTATTGTGTTACAAAATCTGTCCTTGTTTTTTGCGAGAGTATCCACTTGTCACATAGACCTAAAGGAAGTCTCAGGTTCTACGTTGAAGCCTATATCTTTTGCAGCTGTACAAGAACGGTAAATGAGCTTACAGCTCTTAAATTGGAACCACACAAATGGGAAACAACCGTTTGCCACACCCTGCAAATTTCCTGTTGATATGCACGTATTTCTTATAAGAAACTAAGAATTTGGGCCAGTACTGAATGTTTCTTAAAATTATCAGACTCTGGGTACTCAAAGGTTTCTTACGAGTTTCTTAAATGTTCCATAATAATCTTCATGTTGACAGCTTGTGCCTTCGTGATCATGCCAAAAACAAAGTTTTTGAAGCCTTTCCACTGCTTAGAAATTACTCAAGTACCTTTCGAGTAACATGATACAGGAAACAAGCACAAATAAAGTAAAAGTATGTAAATGATTTCTTTCATCAAAGTAAATAGTTTCTTTTCCCAGTACTGGAATTTCTTAATTTTTTTTAGATCTGAGAGCTGAATTTCCTATAAGCAGTTTCTTACGAAAATACGTGTATGTAACACCAGATGGGAGCCTTACCAAGCTTTGCCAACGCGCCACGAAGCTCGGAGGCATCCATGTCACCACTGCCATCTTTGTCAAACTCCTTGAATGCAGCCTAGAAAATTTTAAAACGGCATCAAAACTGAAAATCGTTGCTACCACTGATACTGCTCCAACATACAGTTTCGATTATATGACAGCCATTGTGTGTTGAAAGGCTGTTTTTGCTTTAATAATCAAGTTATCAAAACATTAAAGCGCCATCGTCACCCAGGGTCCTCTGCGGGCACGCTGAAATTTCAGGCCCGTTCACACTGCTTCAAACGGAGCAAAATTTATCCGTTTTTGCTTTGTGTTCACACTGCTCTGCAATGAAAACGCAGCTTTTCGAAAGCGCTAATGAAAACGCATGAATGTGAAAACGGTGTGTTTTCAGTGTAAACACCTAAAACAGAGACAAATGATTTGTGGTACAAAATCTGAAAATTACGGCAAGAGAGCGTGAAAGAAATGACAAAGGACCTCAGATGCGCTACACTGAACAAACTTTTGCACAACAAAATAGCTTTTTGATCAATGAGTAATGTTTTGAATATCTAATATCCTTTTGGAATAAACTCTTTGCACTTTGAATGAACTCTTTAAACATTGAATGAACTTTTTGAGCTTTGAATAAACTTTTTGAACATTGAATAAAGTTGTTGAACACGAAATTGGCATTTTTGAACACTGAATGCAAATATTTGAATACTACATGATAACTTTTGAATACTGAGTGTAAATTTTTGAACATTGAATGAGAGATTTTGAATATTGAATGTAAGTTTTTGAACACTGAATGAAAGTTTTTGAATAGTGCTACATACGGCGTGCCATAGAGAACCTTACTCTATAAAGGTCTAAAATGGCAAGCAGAAATCTGTCACTCTTCTAGTTTATGATTTATAAAGTTGATGATGCAACAGGCTCTGAAATGTAATGTATGCCACCATTTAAAAATCATTAAGATAGCAAAAAATAGCCTTAATGCGGACAAAAATAAACACGTTCAACTTAAACACCGCAAGATCCTTCTAGCATTACTAGCTGGTTTCATAATACCAAATACCAAAGGAAGATTCATAAATCACTAACCTTCCATCTCATAACTGTGTGCCAAAGATCTTTGAATTCACCAAGCCCCAAATTTCCGTTTCTGTCATTCTGTAAGCAGTTAAGGCGTTCCAAACACAATTAAAAACATATCATCCAATTATGAATGTTCCTTTGAAAAGAGATAACCATCTAGCCTGCGTGCAGCCTATACCCCAGGAAAAGGTAGAGTCTGCGCAACACCGCTCATGCTTGTGTAGTGCGTGCTTCAGCATTTATTTCGCAACAGTGATAACAAAGAAAACTTATTGTTGTAACAGCCAATAAAAGCACTTTCCCGGGAAACGAGGAAGCAATCAGATTTGAGAACAGTTTTCATGAGATTAAATCTCAGGTTTCACTTTGTTCTCTAGGCAAGTCTACCGTTTTCAGAACTTACTGGAATTACCAATCAAACACATCCTTAGATTGGGTCCGTTACATCCGAAAGTACGTTATCACAGGGGGTCTAGAAGTGTCAGTAAAGACCGTACTTTTGGTTCCTTTGGTTCTATGGGTTACAGGACTAAAATTAAATAAGTAATATATATGATTCAATGCAACAGTTTACTAATCAAAGTAAGAATCCATAATTATAAAAAAGTTTTGCAAAAGTACTCAGCATATCCCACTCTAATGGCGTCAAAAGAAAACTTGCTTATCTTTTGCAAGTTTTACATAATCTGCAATCTATCACGTGCGCGAAAATTTCTATATATCATGTCCCGTGCTGTTGCAACATACAGTGAATTTGAAATGAAAAACAAACACATTTATCGAAAGCATGCTTGAAAGGATACGTCCATCATAGCTACCATGCTCCTATGAGAAACAAATCAAAACATGTCAAAAAAGGAAAGATAGACGATTAGCAAATACAACTTGATCAAATTCAACCATATATCTAAAAATTCAACCATATACAGCACCGGGTGCCACAAACACATATGCGCCATTTTGGTGGCTACTGTGATGGAGCCATGAATTCAATTTCCCCGTTTTTAGAATTTGGGAATAGGAGAGACTTCAACTTAGAATTCGGCACCAAGTTATAGTAAATCCGACAAGTAGCTGCTGATTTATGCAGGAATAAACTTAAAAACTACTGGTTGCCTCAAAACCAGAGGATGTTATCTCCGTACTTAACTTTATAAATTGAAGTTTGGCGCCAAGTGGACCTTGATTCATATCTTTATCCTTTACCAGGAAACAAATCTTGAAGTAATGAATTATCAAATAATTGAAGAATAGGTACCAGGAAGCCTTTGGAACGCAATACTGTTGGTTTAAATGGATTTCATGACTTTAAAGAAGTAAAATTACAAATGGACGCATGCAATGGCATGTAGCAGTTGGGTTGCACATTACCATTTCCAGCAACCCCCGATACGTTTTTTCCTCTTGGTAATCACAAAATCTAATTTATGACTACGTGTCTCACTACTGGAAATTAGAAAACCGGCCTATGTGCGTTCTTTCACTCAATTCATTTAATTCTGACAGTTATAGAGAATATCAAATCCTCTGGTTTTAAGGCAACTAGTAATTTTGATTTTCTTGATTCATAACCCAGTAACTACTTATCAGATTTACGCAAACAAGGTCTCCAACTCTAAGTTGAAATCTTTGACCAGCTTTAAAAGCAGGAAAATAGATTCATGGCTGCTCCGCAGCAACCATTCAAACGACAAAGATGGTTTTTGGGACTCCTTGTACTTAAAACTACAGTAACATTCAAACGTCGCACACGGACAAGTTTCGGACACAAAAACCTGATAAAAAAGTTTGGAACACTTTTTAGAATCAGGAAACATTCCTCTTTGGAGGTTATTGATTACATCTTTCATTTGAGAAGATGATATCTGCATACCGGATGAGCCAAAAAATTGATGATTTGATCGAGTCTCTTGAGCCCTTTTCCGGCATTTCATAACAAAGACGCTTATCTAAAAGTCGAAATGGTACCAATATATTCAGTGACCATAAAAACGCAATAAAAAGTAAAACGTATTTTACTCTTTTCGCTTTTTAACTAATATTTGCATCATTCAAGTTCGTCAAGTACTCCTGGTGCTACGAATTTCGAAAGCGGAAATTTTTTTCGAGTTCACCCAATAGAATCAACTTCATTTTAACAAAGGATCACGGTCAACCATCAAGCGGCTACAGAATAACAGGAAACCGCCGTGAAAATATTGCGGTTAATCTAACACTGCGTTCACACGATACCGGCATATTTTGAAAGGGTGAAAAATTTTACGGTAGCAAAATTTCAGCTAGCGTTCACACGATACCGGCAAAATTTTGAGAAAGCAAGAAATTGTGATAGCAATAAACTCTTTGCAAGCTCCATGGGAACAAGACTCGAATTTCATGCCAAAGCCAATCAGCCTTGTTTCGAAAGCGTTGACAAATGTTCCGTTTTCGTCATTTTCGAGTGTTCACACGATGTCGTTTTCAAAACGTGCCGAGAGTTCTGTTTTCAAAATCTACCGATTTCAAATCTGCCGTTTTCAAAATGTGCCGGCATCGTGTGAACATAGTTAAGACTGCATCGCACGCTGCCGGTGTAATATGCGTTTCGGTCCACTTATGCGTTTCGGTCCGGACCGAAACGCATAGCAGAAAATCTCCATGCGTTTTGGTCCGGACCAAAATGCATAGCACTCTTTGCTATGCGTTTCAGTCCGGACCAAAACGCATAGCAGTTTTCGGCTATGCAAAAGGGTCCACCTCAAATGGACACATACGCATGGTAATTTTCGGTTATGCAAAAGGGTCCACCTCAAATGGACACATACGCATGGTAATTTTCGGTTATGCAAAAGGGTCCACCTCAAATGGACACATACGCATGGTAATTTTCGGCTATGCAAAAGGGTCCACCTCAAATGGACACATACGCATGGTAGTTTTCGGTTATGCAAAAGGGTCCACCTCAAATGGACACATACGCATGGTAATTTTCGGCTATGCAAAAGGGTCCACCTCAAATGGACACATACGCATGGTAATTTCCGGCTATGCAAAAGGGTCCACCTCAAATGGACACATACGCATGCTAATTTTCGGCTATGCAAAAGGGTCCACCTCAAATGGACACATACGCATGGTAATTTTTGGCTATGCAAAAGGGTCCACCTCAAATGGACACATACGCATGGTAATTTTCGGTTATGCGAAAGGGTCCAATTCAAATGGACACATACGCATGGTAATTTTCGGCTATGCAAAAGGGTCCAATTCAAACGGACACATACGCATGGTAATTTTCGGCTATGCAAAAGGGTCCACCTCAAATGGACACATACGCATGGAAATTTTCGGTTATGCAAAAGGGTCCAATTCAAATGGACACATACGCATGGTAATTTTCGGTTATGCAAAAGGGTCCAATTCAAATGGACACATACGCATGGTAATTTTCGGTTATGCAAAAGGGTCCAATTCAAATGGACACATACGCATGGCAATTTTCGGCTATGCAAAAGGGTCCAATTCAAACGGACACATACGCATGGTAATTTTCGGTTATGCAAAAGGGTCCGGACCGAAACGCATAGCAGTTTTAGGCTATGCAAAAAGGTCCACTTGAAATGGACACATACGCTTTGTAATTTTCGCGCTTGAGAATCATGAAGATCAATGTAAATAATTATCTGTAAATCGCATCGATATCGGTCAAGTCTACATGCACCATATCTCTATAGCCTTATGGGTCTTCTGCAAAGATCTTAAAAGATAGTCAAAAAATTGAGTAACTCGTTGGTTACTCTAAGGTTGTGTGCTCAAAAATAGTCTAAACTTTCTTTCAACCAGCTACTCTCGAGTACCGAATAATCGCCCCCGCCCGATTGATTCTTTTGAAATCTCTTCCAACCCCCCCCCCTTTAATAATTCCTGAAAAATTTAAATGACAGTTAACATAATTTTTGAATAGATGAAAAATACGTATATAGCTAAGAAAAGGACCATTTTCAATGTTCCCAACCCCCGATGGTTCCAACCTTCCCCCGATTGTTCCAGCCCCCGATTATTACATTGAATCATTTGTAACCCCTTTCGATAATTCTGATCCCCCCCCCTTTATTTGGTACTGGAGAGTATTCAACAATAATACTTACAGTACCCCTTGTCTACTACTACCACGATAATTACCCCGTATCATCAAGGCATTGTTTTGACTACCCAACTTGAGCATCCTTCGACGTGAATTTATAAAATGCCCGAATGTCTGAATTAATCTGAGCTCCCACTAGCCCCTATGAATTGATAAATTGTCTTCACCCCCTTTCCGCCATTTCCCACAAATCACTACGAACTGACAAATTGTCTTAGCCTTAGCGTTGGGGAAGATAAATCATTGGGGGCTGCCCAATGAAAAGTCCATTGTTTACCAAACTTTTTGCCTGACAAAGTATGGATTTTGGCCGAAAAAGGCATGTTTTGGGAAATTGTTCCAATATTGGGGGGCCACCCCATCTTCTCCCGCCCCCTGACTTCACCCTCCCCATGAAATATATTGAATAGGCATCATATCATCTGACCCTGAAGTGCATTGCGTTTGCCACTGAAGCGCATAGTGTCTCACCCTGAAGCGCATAGGTGACTCGGAAGCGCATAGCGTTTCATGTCGAGACGCATAGCGTTTCATGCAGGACACTTTCGCATAGTGGACCGAAACGCATAGTACACCGGCCCATTTTGAAACGGTGAAAAATGTGACGGCAGCAAAATTTGAGCTAGCGTTCACATGATACTGGCAAATTTCGAAAACGGCAGAAAATGAGACTTTAATAAACTCTTTGCAAACTCCACGACGAGAATAAGCTGAAGCAAATCAGCCTCGTTTCGAAATCGTTGAAAATGTTCCGTTTCACAATTTTCGAGTGTTCACACGATGTCGTTTTCAAAATGTGCCGGTTAGAGTTCCGTGTTCAAAATCTACCGTTTTAAAAAATGTGCCGGTAAAAAATGTGCCGTTTTCTTGTGAACGGGAGGCATATATCCGTCACATTTTTCACCGTTTTCAAAATGTGCCGGCATCGTGCGAAACGCAGTCTAAATCTAAAACAGCAACGAACGACCAAACGCTTAGGTTTACAAGAATACAATCAAAATGCTTTGTACTGCTCATCTCGTTGCCAAGGAAGAAAACAGTAGCTGCCTAGATTTTTACACCTACCACAGTCTTAAATCACAAGTTTTTCTGCTGACCTAGGATCTAACAATCTCTCATTTTGTTCGAAACCAAATGATTCCCTATAAACTTCATTACATAGCTGAGCATAGGAACGGAGTACAGCAAGAAGATAATTGCAGGCAAAAACACAATTCTACTTGTAAAGAACACAATAAGAAATGAGATAAAATCCAATTCTACCTGCAAGCCTCCAAACTGAATTCTTTTGTATCATTGAATTCTGTTGGAAAGAATACAAATCAAGATATTTTCTGGCTTTGAGGTGGGTAAAGCGATTACATTCATTTTCCTATAAGAAAAGCTTACAAGAAACACTAAGGAATAATCCCTCCATAAAAGCAAAGAAATGAACGCAACGATCGCTCTTCGCTCGGCAACAAAAACTGCTGAAGTGGGGGTCAACTAGACTTATGACATTTCGCCCCTTGTTTCCCTGCGTTCTTTGATTTGCAGATATCACTTGCTCAATAAGGGACTCATTTCATTACTCTTATAAAGTGTAGCCACTTTAGGCCAATATGGTGTGGATCCATATTGACCAATCAAATTGCTAGAATTTAGTTTTCAAGAACAAAGGTCGAAATGTCATAAGTCTAGGGGTCAGCCTCAACGGGAATTTACCAAAAAATGCACGCACACACAGAAGAAATAAAAACCAACAAGCCAGCAAGAGCAAAATAAACCAACAAAATAGTGCTAACCTTTCTTGAAAACAGCAGTGAGAACGCTCTGCAACTCGAAGGCGTCAATCTCTCCATCCTGCAAAGAAGAGATAAGAATTCCTAAACTTCAAGGCCACACTAAACAACAAGCCTTGCATAAGCCAAGGGCTCAAGTAGAATCTCGCGTTTGGTTTTCAGTTCAACAAGGGCAAATTATATAAAATGAAAGCATAGTGTCCCTTTCTGAACAAATTGCCTTTTTCAAGTAGTTCTTCATCTTTATGTAAAGGCCTCGTGTAGACACAGTTTTTTGCTTCCCGGGGTATCGTCCTGGTATTACTGTGAGAGCAAACAAGATAAATAAACACAATGGTAATTACCGCGCCAGCAACTTTCTTGAAGAACTCGACGAATTTCGAGTCAAACGCTTCATCTTCCTCTTTGGTTGGCTAAAAGTCGAAGACAGACAGAATATCAGTAATCGAAATGCTCATCAAAAGGAGCAGGGTAAGAAAAGGAGGGACAGGGCAGAGGCAGCAGGGACAGGGATCATAAAAAAAACATATCACATCATTCGATTGAGATTTATTTTGATAATCGGAGTCTAGCGCATTATGGATATCTTGTAGAGAAAGCATTCTCCATTCAATGTTGTAAAAAGAGCTTCGTACTATTTCCGTATGGGTAGACACGGCTGCAGGCTTGATTGATAATAATAATAATAATAATAATAATAATAATAATAATAATAATAATAATACATCTATTTATAGTTGGCAAAAGGAATAGCTTATAAACTAATAAAGGCCAACTGGTGTTACCTATTTGCTATTTTCCCCATAAACCTCATGGTGACGTCAGAAGTAAATGGCACATAATTCCGCAGAACAACGTCGATTTTCGGAAAATTCATGAAAAAACTGACCCACAACAGGCTATTCGAAATCACCGGCCCCGGTCCCCCGGCCCCGGCCCTCGGCACCATGGCCCTCGGCCCTCGGCCCTCGGCCCCCACAATTATAGGTATTTCTTCGTTTCATAACTGTCTGGCTGTTCCCGCATTTAAAATGATCCGAACGGTGCCGTTCAATTGAAAAATCGCAATTTTCGAAGCCTCCAAGAGCTTAAGAAACCCCCTTTCAAGCAAAGTGAGAGAACTTCGAGGGGCCGAGCAGTCATCCGAGTCTCGCAAAACAAGGTGAGTATGATTTCCTAAACAAACCACAAATGTACACACGCCACACGCTCCTTCGCATGCAATTCAAGCGCCTTCGTATTCGTTGGCTCTGGCTAACTGTTGCACTGAAAACCCTTCTTTCCCCTGTTTCGAAATTACGCAGAGTAAATTGTTTGTAAGTAACTCTTTCTAAGAGACTAAACGCACCGATGGCGAGATGACCATTAGCAAGAAATTAGGAAACTCCAAAGACTTTGTTGAAGTAGCTTTTTCCATTTTGTTGAAAGAAGTTAATTCCTCTTTTCACTTGCTTCTCGTAACCTGTGCTTGCCTGAGTCCAAGACATTTATTCAGGGACCGCGCAGCGGTTTCAAAGTGGGGGGGGCTGAACGGCGAGCGAAGCGAGCAAAAAGGGGGGTCCGGGGGCTTGCCCCCGGAAAATTTTTGAGACCACGCCCTTTAGAAGGTCGGAAAACGCCCTTTTCAACAAAAGACTTGCCTCTTTACGTCCATATTTATATACAGTTTGGCTCAAAAAAGATTTCAAATATATGAAAAGAGGCGTCATTACAACCAACAAAATTAACAGCATAGCGTTTCTTCTCATAAAAACGATTACTATTGAAGATCTGTCAGAGTAAACATTCTAATTTTTAACGAAATAGTCAGCAGTTGCCAAGAGGGACATCGTGTTAACTCGTTGTTTATGAAAGTTCAATATCGCTAGATTGCTGAAATTTGCTTGCTTCATATTTGAATCAAGTAAGGTTTTGAGACGTCTAGCCATCTAGAAGGTCTCTCAGCAAACGCAACAGTTGCGTGTATGAAAATTTTGAAAATTCCATATTTGTGAAAGAAAGCCCCCCCTAGCCCAATGGCTGCGCGGTCCCTGCTGATTTATTGAAGGTCAAGGGGATCCTGCCGATCTAAAGAATGTTCGTGAAAACGATTTCAAGAGGAACCTTCAAAATTCTCTTTTACATAAGTATTATTCCGTTTTGATTATGGTTTCAAAGTACGCTTTACGTCATGCTTATTCACTTTGGTGTCCTGTCACCCACTCTAAAAGCTGACCGTTCCAAGGGCCAAAAGTGAAGAATAATGTTGAACACTTTGCGGTCCACATATTTGTAAATAATGCATCAAAGAATGCAACCATATGGAATGTGACTCCCTCGATTGAATGCGAAGGCGCATGAATTGTATGCGAAGGAGAGTGTGGCGTATATACATTTGTGGTTTGTTTAGGAAACCATACTCAACTTGTTTTGCGAGACTCAGATGACTGCTCGGCCCCTCGAAGTTCTCTCACTTTGCTTGAAAGGAGTTTCGTAAGCTCTTGGAAGCTTCGAACATTGCGATCTTTCGATTGAACGGCACCGTTCGGATCATTCTAAATGCGGGAATAGCCAGACAGTTATGAAACAAACAAATACCTACATATGTGGGGGCCGAGGGCCGAGTGCCATAGTGCCGAGGGCCGGGGGGCCGGGGCCGGTGATCTCTAATAGCGCCCACAACATATTTCTAAAGCATTCGACAGAGTGTGGCATGACGGCTTAATTTATAAACTAAAACGATGCGGCGTCTCAGGCGAACTTCTTTCCCTTATCAAAAGTTTCCTCAAGGACCGAAAACAGCGGACCGTCCTGAATGGACAGAGTTCAAATTGGGGAGATATTTCAGCAGGAGTGCCTCAGGGCTCTATTTTAGGACCCTTGTTTTTCCTTGTATATATAAACGATCTAACTGCAGGCTTAAAGTGCAATGTTAAGCTTTTTGCTGATGATACTTCATTGTTTACCGTAGTAGAAGACTCAAATATAGCTGCCACTGACATGAACCATGACTTAGAATTGATAAGAAAATGGGCCTATGATTGGAAGATGTCATTTAATCCAGATCCACAAAAACAAGCTGTGGAATTGGTATTTTCTAAGAAAAAAATTGAAATTCACCATCCAGTAATTCGTTTTAATAACATACCGGTGATGAAAGTAGAAGAACATAAACATTTAGGAATTATCCTGGACTCAAAGCTTTCTTTTTCCGCTCATATCAAAGCAGCTATATCCAAAACAAGAAAGGGCATTGGTCTGCTGAAATGTCTCTCCAAGTATCTGCCCAGGCATACTCTTAACGAATTATTTAAGCTCTATGTGCGACCCCACCTAGATTATGGAGATGTTATCTACCATATTCCGGCTAAAGTATGTGAATTCAGCGGCAATACCGTATTACCAAATTTAATGGAAAAGTTAGAGTCCGTCCAATATTCTGCAGCTCTAGCCGTTACAGGGGCATGGAGAGGAACATCGCGGGAAAAGCTGTACGCAGAGCTCGGTTGGGAGTCACTAAGTTCCCGAAGGTGGAGTAGACGCCTCACTTTGTTTTACAAAATCATGAATAGCCTATCCCCCGCATATACAATGGGTCCAATCCCGCAACTTCAACAGTCGCAATATTCTCTTCGCAGACAGGATGTCATTGGGCGAATTCGGGCAAGGACTGAGAGATTTCAATCTAGCTTCTATCCCAATTGCTTGTCTGAATGGAATGATCTATGTCCAGAGATCAGACTTGCACCAACCATTGCTATTTTTAAGAAAAGGCTACTGTCCATAATCCGCCCCCCTGCTAAATCTGTCTTTGGGATTCACGATCCAGTAGGACTATCCTATCTTACTCAACTTAGGGTTGGTCTTAGCAAATTGAACTTTCACAAGTTCAAGCATAATTTTAGGGATACCATCAACCCAATGTGCCCTACGAACGACGGTATAGAGAATACGGAACACTTCTTGTTGCTTTGCCCTTCCTTTGAGGTTCAACGCCGAAATCTTCTCGTTCGAGTCTTAGCATTACTACGACCACTTGGATATGTTCATATTCCAAACGAGGTCTTAACGCAACTTTTATTATATGGTGACAAAGACCTTCCCAATGACGTTAACAAAAATATTCTCGAATTGACTCTAGAATTCATCAAAATAACTGGTCGATTCGATTAGGACCGCATCATATCTAGTCATACCTCATCCAACCACCAAGTATGTCTTCGTAAAGTGTCTTGTATGTAAAGTTCCGTATGGTTGATTTATTTCTTAGCAGAAATTACGTGTATCTTTATGTAATGGGTGGGTCGGGGGGTGTGTTGCCTGCTCGGGGAGTCGTGGCGCGGGGGTCACACATCCGATTCGTCTAATTCTTTTCAAATCCTCGACCGAGGCCTGGACAAAATTTTCGTTTAAGCCTCTTTGACACGTCGCTTAAAATCTCTATGAAATTGTGCGAATCGGTTGGGTGGCTCTTGGGGTGCGGTTTTGCGGGCGGGTGGTACATCTTTCCTGATTCACCCAGTAGTTTTTATTTCGTTCTATATTAGTTGCCGTGGGGTTGTCATAGTTTATTGCTCCCCGTGGCATTATCGTCCTTGTAGTGTTTCGTAGAGTAATTAGTAGGTAGCGTCATAAGTAATTCGTCTTGTAAAAAATTTATAATGGTATATAAAAAAAAAAAAAAAAAAAAAAAAAAAAAACAACATCGCAGAGTTACAAACCAGCTCAAATCAGTTGCACTGGATTACGGTAAAGGTCGGCCGGTTAATTTTAGGCAGCAGTGATAATTAATGCCCAATATAATCCGTTCTTTTTTTATCGGAAAAGACTCCTGCTACGTACGCTAAAGACGAAGCTCATATGCACTCATATGCGTCTGTTGTTGACAGGCTGTTTACAGTCACAACACAACAACGGAGTTGATGGTTGATGTCATGTAACCTAGGACACAACATTCGAGCCAAACAACCGAAGTGGTTTTTCGGTTCAACTCTTCATCAGCTCTGTTTGGTCTTTCTGCGTTGTCTTTCAAACCAATGTTCTTTCAGAATTTTTTGGAAGGTCAAAAGCTTGTTTTTGCAAACAGCAAAACAATGTAAAAATAATCCGTTCAAATTGATATCGCACACGCGGCGTGAACAATGGATAGCCAACGAAACAATGATGTGCATGAGCGTTTTCTTTGTTCCACTTATAAAGAACCTATTCACCATTGCACACTTCCTCTGAGACAATTCCATGATCACAAAATTGCTTTAATCACAGAAACACACGACACTTCCCTCAATTAACACACGGGGCCACACATAGGAAAACAAACTGCACGCCACTCGATGAAATCAAAATGGCTACCTGTCCCTCTGAAGCTTCGATTCCCTGCGGCTGATGTGAAAAAACATTAAAAACAATAATTTTTGCTGAAAAAATGTGAGCAACTTTATGGAAAAGCAAACGAAATTCTCTTACGTTTTCAGGAAAGTGTCAGTCATTCTCAGACGTTAATAGAAAACTCAATAATTTTGCAACGTGAGATGTTTTTACAGAATAAAAAGCCAGTTTTGTCTCGAGCTGATTTTACACACTAAGCATCGTCTTAACGCATTTCAGACAACGATGAAGAGCAGCGATGTGACGAAGTTTGATTAACTGAACCTTGCCTCGCGTGCTGCAAAAACCTGACTGATTGCACAAAAAGTCGCAGCAAGTGTAAATTCCGCTTTAGAGTATACTTTAATTTTAATTAGATCTTTCATTAATCACTTATCTTACATGTTATATTAATGGTTTGATGCGGTTATGATTTGAAATATCTTTATGAGTAGAGAATTTGCCCACCATATGATTTACAGTTGGTTATAATGGAAGGTAAAAATTTTAGACGCATGTTAAAATTTATAAAATTCAAATTGATTAAATTCTGTTTACGTCAGGGACTGTCCGAATTGATCGGTTAACTTCGGGCACAGTGAAATGTCTTAAAGGGGCTGTTGGACATGACACTGCGCAGGACATTTTGACCGTATTTTTATGGAAAGTGCTTGGGCTAAGCAGCGCCTCTTCAATGAAGATTTTGAAAAGGATTACAGCACATTTTCATCTGTTTGCATCGACGTTGATGTTTAAAATGTCACGAATTGAATTGAAATATATTGTTCGTCTTTGTCGATTTCATGAAATTGGAAAGTTATTTTGTTGATCACAAACTCCTGAAAGTCCTAAACAGCGATCTTGCCGGAGCAACTTTGCAGATGCAGGAGATACTGTACAAGTCAAAATGGGCAAGAAACCTACCAAAGAACGCGGTTTTTTTGGGTTATGCCATGAAGAATCTGTTACCCGCGCTTGGCGTCCCTTTGAATAGCCGCAAGTTCTGGAAAAATGCCGATAAAACCGTTGAAATACCAGCAATTGGACTAAGAGGCCCTTTACATGAGAAAAGTCAACCCGGATGGAGTTTCACCCTGCTGAATGTTGCGAATTTGGCTTGCGTTTACTGAGATTTTTCAACCCGGGGCGACTTTCAACTTTCATGGTTGTTGTTAATGCTATGGCGCCAACTCAACACACAATCGTTCCAACGTTTATTTTGAAGTTTATGCTCTCAATTTTCTGGGTTGCATTGTAAATGACTTCCATGCTGTTGCTTCAAATCATGCATCAACATGCATTAAGCATTGAAGCAGGAGATTTCATGTGCCATAGGGAAAAAGAATCGTGCGTTAAAAAGAGATAACCAACTTCACAGATTCTTGAGCAGAAGAGTTCTTCCACCGCCAAATTTGAATAACTAAAGGTTTCTTTGGCGCTGAAACACGCAAAACCTTGATTTTCAATCCTAAAGTTCTCTTCGAATTCATCAACTCGCCCCGGGTTGAAAACGATTTGCGTTTACATGCGATTTTCACCCCGGGGCGAACTTTCCACCCGGGTTGAGAAAGCGAGTTGAACTCGCCCCGGGTTGAAATTTTCTCATGTAAACGATTTTACAAATAGCAAAGGTTTTTCCAGCGGCCGAGTTGAAACTCAACCCGGGGTGAAACTCCACCCGGGTTGACTTTTCTCATGTAAGAGGCCCTTGAAATACATTTTGCTGACTTTATGCCGAAATAAGAAGTGTCAAAGGCTCTGAGTAAATATCAAGAAAGATCTGATCATTATGGCAGATATTCGGGTGTTCCTCAGCCAAATTCCCTTGCTAAATAAATGGTCTCCAATTTGCGAAATCCGAATACTTGAACTGCAAATAAAATTCATTTTGCACAGAACTTACCCAAAATTTGCATAAGATTCCACTAAAAACAACCAATCTATTTAGACGATCCCTAAAACCTAGTTGGTAATAACCGAAATAGCTTGGCCTTTCTCTGACCATGTTGCAAACTCCATACGAATCTAGATTCAGGATTACCACAACAAACCTTTCCTTGGTACAAGATGAAACGTGCCGTGATAAAAAGATTGGACTTCTTGCATTATTCTTTGTTCAAATCGACCTAAAGGACTCAAAGTTTCTCTGAAAAAATATTTTTGAGGCCTAAGCTTGTATTATTGCTACAAAGTTCTACTTTTCCTCCAGGTTAGTATCAAAGATTGTTTAAATCTAAATCTTTATTGTTTTAAATATTATACCTACCAGGTAACTCAAAAATGTCCCGTTTGAAAAATCACAGCAGCAAAATTAGTTGCACTATTATCATAGAAATTGATCTTTCTCGTACAGTACACTCACAGAAAAAAGGTGGTCTTTGGAGTACCTTTTAGGGTACTTGAGCAAAATACATAATTGGGACCCCTAAAGGTACTTTGAAGTACCCAAACTGAGGGGTACTTTGAAGTACCCCAAGGTATGGTACTTCAGAATATCCCTAAAGGTACTTCAGAAAACCCCTGGTAGTATTGCTAATGGTACTTCAAAGAACCCCTGAAGGTATTTCAAAGTTCCTCCTAAAGGTACTTGAGAGTACTACTAAAGGTACTTGAAAATTATTCTAAAGGTACTTCAGAATATCCCTAAAGGTACTTGAGAGTGCGCTTAAAGGTACTTCAGATTTCTTCTAAAGGTAATTCAGAGAGCCCCTAGAGGTACTTCAGAGTACTACCAAAGGTACTTGAGAGAACTTCTAAAGGTACTTCCGAATACCCCTGAAGGTACTTGAGAGAGTGCCCTTAAAGGTACTTCAGAGAGCCCCTAAAGGTACTTGAGAGTATTCCTTTCAGAGTACTACTAAAGGTACTTCAGAGAACCCTTAAAGGTACTTCAGAGAGAAACCCCCTAAAGGTACTTGAGAGTATTGCTTTCAGAGAACTACTAAAGGTACTTCAGAGAACCCCTTAAAGGTACTTCAGAGAGCCCCTAAAGGTACTTGAGAGTATTCCTTTCAGAGTAGTACTAAAGGTACTTCAGAGAACCCTTAAAGGTACTTCACAGAGCCCCTAAAGGTACTTGAGATTATTCCTTTCAGAGTACTACTAAAGGTACTTCAGAGAACCCCTAAAGGTACTTCAGAGAACTCTCAAAAGGTACTTCATAGTATTCCTTTCAGAGAACTACTAAAGGTACTTCAGAGAACCCTTAAAGGTACTTCAGAGAGCCCCTAAAGGTACTTGAGAGTGTTCCTTTCAGAGAACTACTAAAGGTGCTTCAGAGAACCCTTAAAGGTACTTCAGAGAGCCCCTAAAGGTACTTCAGAGTATTCCTTTCAGAGTAGTACTAAAGGTACCTCAGAGAACCCTTAAAGGTACTTCACAGAGCCCCTAAAGGTACTTAAGAGTATTCCTTTCAGAGTACTACTAAAGGTACTTCAGAGAACCCCTAAAGGTACTTCACAGAGCCCCTAAAGGTACTTAAGAGTATTCCTTTCAGAGTACTACTAAAGGTACTTCAGAGAACCCCTAAAGGTACTTCAGAGAACTCCCAAAAGGTACTTCATAGTATTCCTAAAGGTACTTCAAAGAACCCCTGAAGGTATTTCAGAGTACTGCTAAAGGTACTTCAAAGAACCCCTGAAGGTACTTCAGAGTACTACTAAAGGTATTTCACAGCAACTCTAAAGGTACTTTAGTGAACCCCTAAAGGTACTTCAAAATACCTCCAAAGGCACTTCAGAGTACTACTAAAGGTATTTCACAGCAACTCTAAAGGTACTTCAAAATACCTCCAAAGGTACTTCAGAGTACTACTAAATGTATTTCACGGCAACTCTAAAGGTACTTGAGATGAGAGTACCCCTTTGTGTTCCAGTTGGGGTTCCACCAAAAAAAATTTATCTAAAAATTGAAATTTCGTCAAATTGGTTCAAAATTGGTACACAGCCTATTTCAAACATGCTGATTACGAATATGAATAAAGATTTTGAAAATGTTGTCATCAAAGTGGTCCAAATCCAAATGGCACACAAAGTGGCACACAGAGTGGCACAAATGATTGAAATTTTAAATTGCGTAGAATTAACTCAAAATTTGTAAAGAGCCTATTTCAAACATGCTGATTATGAGAATATGAACAAAGATTTTGAAAATGTTGTCCCCAAAGTGGTCCAAATGGCACACAAAGTGGCACTAATGACAAAAAATTTAGATTGTATAGAATTGTCTCAAAATTGGTAAACAGCCTATTTCAAACATGCTGATTACGAATATGAACAAATATTTTGAAAATATTGTCCCCAAAATTGTCCAAATGGCACAAAAAGTGGCACAAATGACCAAAAATTTAAATGGCATGGAATTATCTTAAAATTAGTAACGAGCCTATTTCAAACATGCTGATTACGAATATGAACAAATATTTTGAAAATATTGTCCCCAAAATTGTCCAAATGGCACAAAAAGTGGCACAAATGACCAAAAATTTAAATGGCATGGAATTATCTTAAAATTAGTAACGAGCCTATTTCAAACATGCTGATTACGAATATGAACAAAGATTTTGAAGATATTCTCACCAAAATGGTCCAAATGGCACACAAAGTGGCACAAATGATTGAAATTTTAAGTTGCGTAGAATTAACTCAAAATTAGTAAAGAGCCTATTTCAAACATGCTCATTACGAATATGAACAAGGTTTTTCAAATATTGTCACCAAAGTGGTCCAACTGGCATCGAAAGTGACACAAATAACCATAACTGAACTTGCTTCCAAATGCCTGAATATTGGTACGCCTGCATATTTTGATTGCAAGTATTTTTATAAGAAACCGCTTTTAAGAAACTCGACACTCAGATCGCCAAAAAATAAGAAACTCCAGCACCGAGAAAATGTCTATTTACCGGGTGTGCTATTCACTTCGATAGGTTACGATAAAGTTTTTGAAGAGTTATGACTTAAACTGTTTGCAAAAAGCTCTTACTTTGCTTCTGGATTTTTTACACACTCGTGTCATTCCTGTGTTCAGAGCAAAATGTGAATTTCTTAATATTTTGTCAACGAGTTTTTCGTACTGACTTGGGATTTAGAAATCGATTGGATGTATTTTGCTGCACGAGCGTTGGCTCTATCCAGGGATGGCGCCTGGGGGGCACGGGGGCAGAAGCCCCCACGACTTCATCAATCCCCCCATTGGCACTTAAAATTTTGAAAATAGTGCCAGGAACTTGAAAGGTGTGGTTTCATAAATATTTTCTCGCTTCGCTCACTGTCGGCACTCTGACAGTATTTGCCCCCTAGCATTTCTTCCGTGGCGCCATCTCTGGTTCTATTTTGGCAGAAATTTAACATTACTAGTTACTACAGTCATAAAAGCAATGTCTTCCCTCGTGATTTTGAAAATAGGGCCCTTTTTGCTGGAAAAGGCCCCTTTTGCAAAATAAGAGAGTTTGTTTATCTGATTTTAATTTTTGAATGATGGAGATCCCTACAATTGAATCCTTCCGTGTTATTAAACTTAGTAAAAGAAATAATTACGATCGAGAGTGAACACTGATGGTGAACAAGGGGCAGCTTTGCAGCAATAGTAAAGGTTGCTTGCAATTACTGTTCAGCGTGTGCTTTGAGGCTTTTATCAAAATATCTACTCAACGATAGGACCTATGACAACCTACACTTTGCATAAATCTTGTATAATTTTAAAAGAAATCTATGCATATACAAGCCTTTGACAAAAATAACATTACCAAAACAACAGGCCGTTACATGTGCCGTGCCATATTTGGGTAATTTACGTCAACATGAAATTTTGATATCTGATTCGCTAGACTTTGACCGCAAAGTGGCTTGAGCCACTTTCTTGTTTACATTCCCTCTGAAGTTTCAAATTTTTGTCTGGTAGATATGGGATGAAGAGAGGCATTCTGAGCCAAGAAAAGGAATTCACTCGAAAATTTCCTTGGGATGCTAGTTCATAAATTTATTATTACCGAGGGGTGTATTATTCTTCCGAAAAGGATTTTAAGAGATTTTTTATGGATTCATGTTGGAAAAAGGATTTTGACCGGCATTTTAGCAAAGCTGTACGATATTTTGACAGAGTGATTCGCCCCTTAGCTTTAAATGGTCAAGATTCTATTTTTAGTACATAAACGATCATGGGATCGGGGCAAAACTTGAAATTGCATTAAAAATGAAAAAAAGGAAAACTTTCTTTATCCTGTTCTATTATTTTTTTCAATCTTGTTTCACTTTTGAATTTATTGGCTCAGTACACTCTTCTCTTTTTATAAGAATAATGTTTATAAGAATATTCAGGCTCAGAATCATCCAATTTTTAAGAATATTATAAGAATATCTAGAGAATCGCACGACTGACATACTGTATCTCATTTTTCAAAAGCTAAGTTTCTATTCGGGGCGGCTATTTCCTTTGGAAGCTTTGAAAAAAATAAGAATACTTTCAGGCTCAAAAAGAAACTTTCTTAAGAATATCGAGGCTTGACAAAGTATAGGGTATTCTTATAAAAAAGAGTGTACCCAGCGTAGATTCAGGCGTCATTTCCCTTTCAGCAAAGAATGCTATTTCCTCCTTTGCAGTTTAAATCTACCTAAAGTGAAGATGTAAACTCAGTGTTAAAAGCAAGAACCTATCATTGATATTAGCCCGAACAAAGTTCTTGAATGAAGAACAAAATATTTTAACTTTCAGCCAGAAGAAATTTGGAACAATAAATTGTTTTTCGCGCCTTTTTTAATGTACTCAAAGTTTCTTGACGGTTTCTTATTGGTTTCATTAAATTCTTTCACAATGAAGTTTTATGACCTGGACAATACTTAAGTACTCCTTGCCCAGGTACCATCTAAGTAATACAATACAGTAAAGTAAAGTAAAGTAAAGTACGGCCTTCAAGAAAATTATTTTTATCTCCTATTGTTCTCCCAGAATGACCCCATTCTTTACTGTACAAGAGAAAAGAGAAAATGATTTTAATGAAGACAAAACTGTTGCTGGAATGTTTGAGCTCCTTTAAAAAATTGTTTCTCTTATCCATTCTTCTCGATCATTCATTTTCCACTTTCCATTGAACACTCCATTCATCATTCAGTTTCGTCATTCTGTCTTACAGTTTCATCCCTTCATTTCACCCTATCATTACATTCTACAATTTCATATCATCAGTCCAGCCTTTCATACCTCTCTGACCACAACTCCTACGTTTTTAATATATCGACAATACTCAGAGTTCTGTTGAGAAAATCTAACAGTCTTGTCTTCACTTTAAGCTTCGTGAAAAGCTAGTTTATCCTTAGGAGTGCAATTGCTTTGTTCCAATTTTCAAAACACAGAACGATATTTTGCTATTTTCATGTGATTGTCATGTGCCATCTTTCTGCTTGTCATGAGGTGCTTTTGATTTCTGCCTCACCAACTCTAGATAGTCCGTCACTGTCAGTTTCTTGAAAACAGCAAGATAAATTCAATATCCATAACATCACCACAGGTGCAAAACCTAGCAAGAAAGTTGAGGAAAATAGCATTCTCAGAAACACATTTGCTACAAAGTCCTTGGAAGATTCTTGGATCCAAAAGACATCATTACCAAAACATGAATTAGATGTGAATAGAAGATACTAAAAAATTCTCGAAAAAATTCAGAAAAACTTGCTTCTCAGAACTAAATTTGGATCTAGTCTAGAACTCAGGAGAAAATATAAAAGTTTGTCAACCTTTCAGCCCATCCATCATATCTGCAGATCTGCGAAATCTCTTCTTCGAAACAGTTTCTTACCAAAACATTGCTTGTAGGAAATGCTAGGCAGGCTCGCCTAATGTTGTTTCAAGAAATTAAAAACTAGGAAAGGCAAGATTGCAGTGTCATCATTGAATATCTTTGACAATGCAAAGAAGCAGGTCGAGAATACTATTTCCAAGACAAAAACGCACGAATTAGAAGTGTTTCTTGCTGCCTTAGGTCTATGTTATGTACCCGAGATCCTGGCAATAGCATTCGGTCAACTGTCGATGTCTCTTCAGCCAGATAATGTTTTGAAAGAGACAGGACATAAACCAAAACCCAAGGTAAAAATTTCACAAAGATGAATTTTGCCCACTAGTCTCGAAAGACCCGTAGCTAACCTTCTCGGGACTTTCTCCCTATTTCAGATAAAGTTAATAAAACAATTCCGTTCAAATAGACTTCATCATCATACTCCTTAATCATATTTTGTTATTCGGTTGAAATAAATTCATTAAATCTTACCTTTTCCCTGCTTCTTTCTTTTCTTTCCTCCAAACCTTCGCCGCAGCAACAAAAACTTCAAAATTCAACCGTCGCAAAGAGAAGAAAAGAACGCGAATTGATTCCATTTTCGAGCGCTTTGCGTAAGTCACGTGATATTTGCAGTCGCAAGGGTGCTTTGAAGTACCTTTTTGACCTGAAGTACCCTAAGGTTTTCTAGAATACCCTCAAAGTACCCTATAGGGTACTTTAGAATACACTAGAATACCTCTTGGCCTTCAAATACCCTAGGGTACAATAAAGTACTTCTCAAAACCAGCTTATTTCTGTGAGTGTAGCTAAAAGATTGAAGTATTTCATATATCGCTTTGGTAATTTCTAAAACAGTTGTCTCAGTTTCTAAAGATTAAAACATTTGTCTTCCAGAGCAGCCGGAAAATGGCCTAGAACGCAAGATGTCCTTTAAAATTCATTTGGAATCCATTTTTTCTTCTTTTTTTCCGGTAATTTATTTTGAGTGGCCAGGAAGCATCTCTAAGCTACTTAAAGCTGATTTAAGCCCACTATGCATGCCGCATCGAGGCATGGGACCCCTACTTTAACGTCCCTCCGAAGGACGGCGAGGTGAGTTGCGAATTCAAGCCTCCGAGGTCAAAAATCCTTAGTTTGACCTCACTCTTCCGAGCTTAACTTCAGCCACCTGACGGAAACTGTATAAGCCACTGGGCCACTCACCCCACATTTGAGATGAGCATAAGTAAAGCAATGATAGACTGAAACTGAAACTGGAATCAATATCTTTTCTTGTTATGAAAAAGGAGTATTGAAAATGGTGATATTTTTGAAATACTTTTGACCTTGCGTTTTGAGATATTTCCTAGATGTTCTGGAAACTTAATTCTTTCAATTTATTGAATTTACTATGGGGCTACTACCTTGAAACTTACCAGCAATTATAAAAACATAATTCCATCTTGTAGCAGTTACAAACATCAGTTTTGATGATAATAGCGCAACTACTTCTGCTGCAATAATCTTTCAAACATAGGGACATTTTTTAGTCACCGGTTAGTTATGTCTGTTAGCAAATTATCTACCTCTTGTGGTACTTCGAGCACTTCATCATCCTGGAAAACACCATTTATCATTAGTACATTAGAGTTTGTGTTACATCATTCTTTAAATCATTAAGCTCAAAATTTAAATCGTTAAACTTTAAATCGTTAAATGATTAAGGTTATGAATCGATTTATTAGTTTATTGGATTTTTAGAATCTACTTTTTACTGAGGCTCTGGTAGCGGTTTATGAAAAACAAAGGAGCAGGATCTAAAAAGATTTCGGATGCAGGGGAGAACGACTATAAAAAACTACCGGAAACCTGGGGATGGATGTGCTCACAATCGAGGATGAGTTTTTTGGATGCGATTTCTACAATTCCTCCAGTTGTTGGTATCCTTTTCATAAATGCAAATAATGTACCAGTTTTTGGGTAAGACTTACAAAGCCAGCAGAATTTCCAGTTTTTTTTTATTTATGTTCCAGTTTTGGGTATAATTGTTTGCGATGATACCCAATTTTAGGTGCCATCTTTACTATGATCCATCCAGTATTTAGACAATATCCTGTTTGCACCTTCGCACATACCACCCTCGATATTCAGCACCCCATCCTGGCTTCGCGAAGTAAGGAGTAAAAGCACCTGGAGAAGATAAAAATGCTAGGAAATCCAGTCCAATTTTGAAGGGATAATACTGCTTTTAATTTGGAGCAAATGCGCAACTATTCCCCTATCAGGACCTATTTACTTTGTTCCCTCAGTTAATGTTGTTTTCTCTTCCATGAGGTTGCGAGAAAGCCTTATAATGTTGCTTCGTAGAAGTTGGAAATGAAAAGCATCACTGCGCGGGAAAAAAGGGGCGAAAGCAGTTTGAGCTTTATTTGAAACCACACACTACGTAAGAATACAATTTGGTTCATAGTATAGGCAAGATCAATGGTGCATCATTGCCCGTGCTCAAACGACCAAAACGTCTTTGTAAAAAACCAGGCCTTAAACCAATGTCTAATGATGTCTAATTAGGGCGTGACCAGATGTCATGAACACTTTCTTCAACTGCATCGATCCTTTTGGATAATTTCCTAGCCTTCAAGTGTGTGATAAGATCTCTCAATGGAAAAAACAGTTAAACCCTTCTTGTTTTGGCGACGAAAAAAACTTCTTCATAACAACTGTGGTTTATAAATTTGATAAAAAAGAATGTGATATTTCGTATCTTTGAAATAAGTTTGATAGCACATTCACGAGAGAACTAAATGTAAAATATACCAAAGCCACAAACTTTCTTTAATAAATGTGTCCTTGAATAAATCATGCGCTTTTAACCTAAATCCAATTTTGCCCAAAAAGAAACTTATCAAGTTATCAAATTTCGATAATTGAGATAGGAGTGGCTCAAAAACGAAAAGAAACAGAAACTAGTTAATTAAAAATTGCTTGTTTTTGCAGCCAGGAGGTACTACATTCTGTTAATCACAGTTCTATTTCTGGACCTCATCCTATTCTAATCCTTCTAATCTGCATAGCTTGATTAGTTCGTTCAACATTTCGTGCCTAAAGGCATTGAGGGCTTTGAGTGACCGCGTATTCCAAAATTGCAAAAATTGCTGAGTCATGATGATAGCTTACGTCAATCAGATTGGCTGTAATTCAAACTGCACACATGATACTGTAATCTCGCAATGAGCTAAGCGTTGCCCACGTAGCCTCGTATTTGTGAAACTGACGTCTGATCACACGAAAACAGACTGATCACATGAAAGCAGATAGTCCCTAGCGGAGAATCGCTATTTACCATGACTCAATGTCTTTAATTCAATTCATATCAAAGTGCTTACATTTGATTTTATTCAATTGTTTATCATTATAGGAGGTACTACACTTTGACACCGCCCTTTGAGTTGGCTTTGAGTTGGGAAGAGTAACAGTTTTGGAAGCCTTATTTTCAACAATAAACAACTTCAAAACTGCCAGTTTTTGACAAACATTGTCGGTGATCGTCCACCAGACTGCGCAAAAACAACAGCGGAAAGCTATCATAAAATACCAATTTCTGGGACAACGGTGATCAAACACTTTTAGCGATCTACCGGTGTCCGGACATAGGTAAAATAGGGCCATCATCTCATGTGACATGCCCTCCCTTGGTTAGCTATTAATAAGTATCATTTCACTTCTTACTCAAACTCAGTGCGTGCACACAGAAAAAAAGGAAACGAATTGACGACCACGCGATTTAGCTCAGGGCATTCACTGTAAGAAATACGAAATGCACAGCGATCACTACGAAAATAGTCATTGGAAGAAGAATTTCTTCATTGTTAATTTGAAACAACTAAAGTTTGCAAAATGTTATAAAGACGATTCTACTTAAGAGAATGTGTTCCTTCTGCGATAAGGTAAATCAAATCGCAATTGTAAATCAGTATCTAACTGTATATTTAACCCTGTTTAAAGAATTAAGAAAAAAATGAAAATGACCTAAAATCAAGAAAGTGCAAATTTCATACCTTGGTAGGTTTGTACTCGATTGTAGTCTGAGTGTCCATGGTACTAAAATGAAAGATTATTTAAAGTCTAAGCCAACTTCTTAAAAATTAGGCACGTAGTAATATCCTGGTATACTAGTGTATTAACATGCTGTTTTGCATGGCAAATTCAAACTAAACTGTAAAAATGATGGCTGCCCATTCGCAAAATTTCAACCTCTGATAATTTTAACTGTATCTGGCTGTTTACTTATCTCATGAAGCCTGCAGCGAAGATCACTCTTAACCGGCAAATCATCTGCATTTGTTGCGTGAGTAATAGCATTCACAGCCAATAGTTAACAGTCATGCTGCCACGATGGTCACGTTTCCCATGTTTTCAATTCCTATAACTAAGTAGCAGGATTTCACATATGATTTCCTTTATATAACATTTGATTCCCGCCACGCAACTTACATAATAAACTCTGTAAATTTCATGGCTTCACCAATCCATCAAAGTGGGGGTCACTTCGATCAATCCTGATGCTCAAAATTCAAATCATAAATAACTTTGATCGTAACTGTCCTAAGAATATTTCATGAGAGAACTTTCATGTGCACCAGCCACAGGAAGTCCAGGCGGTTGATTGAACAAAGTTTAAAACTTCAAAATAGTTGATTGTAATGCCTTTGTGCCTATTTGTTGCACTTCCCTACGGCTATATTGTGTTTCCATTGTTGATTTCTGTACTGCGTAATTTTTCGAATACGAGAGTTTCGATGTGAAGTAACACTAACGCAGTACTATATAATATTACTACATAGTACATAGCTATGTACTATGTATGTAGTAATATTATATAGTACTGCTTAGTGTTACTTCACATCGAAACTCTCGTATTCGAAAAATTATGCAGTACAGAAGTAAACGAAGGAAACATAATACAGCCGTAGACTAGTTTTGCCTAGTTTTGAAACGGCACTTAGGTAATAATGGCAAATATTAAGCTTTTGGTCAACACCTAGAGCTCACGAGCTCAGTTGATACCACAGGCTAGGCCTTCATAGTTTGTTTGCAGACAGATAAAACTCTTGGTACAACGCAAAAGCTACTCACCCTGCTGCAGCACCTTTTTCAGAAAACATTCTGACTAGGAAATCCCCTTCTTCGCTAGGCTTGAATGTGCTTGGCAAAATACAGTATTCACCAGGTGGGAGAGAGAAACGGCCGGTAACTTCTCTTGCATTGATGAAGTTTTCAGATCTTGCTGTGGATTTATTATACAAAAAGAAATCCTTCGCCATTCTACCACCATCATTGTATTGAGCTGCATCATCGCCAAGCTTCAAAGAGAAAGAAACATGGGAAGTTACAAATCTGAAATGCTACAACATTGACGGGACCATTTGCAGGCTAAATTACCGTAAAAGCTCTATTAAGCCCCCAAGGAGCGTATCTAATTTCAGAGTATTAGGGGGGGGGGCTTAAAAGAGAGGGGGATTGTGACAGCGGGGGCTTATTCACAAAGTTAAAAGACAAGGATATAATACAAATGATACCTTTTTTAGGTGGTTTCCCCATATTTTGCGGAATTAACATACAATTTTACGAGTCAAGTACACAAATTCATATCAACATTAAAATGCTAGCCTCTTTAGATAAATAAATTTAATCTCTGGTAACCTTTGGTCTTTGATATAAGTAAGGGGGGCATAACAGAGGAGGCTTATTCAAAATGCTCTGGCTTAAAAAGGAAGGGTTTATTTGCGAGGGAGCTTAATGGAGAGGGGGTTAAATAGAGCTTTTACGGTAGCTTAAAGGACAAGTCCGGGGTTGGTATGATCAATGCTAGAACACTAACTTAACCGACTGCTGTCACGAATTCTTAACTTTGTTCCACTTTTTGAGGTTCCTAACAGCTGTAAATCCAATGAATATTCTTATATTTCAAGCCAAATCTGGACACCATTGTCATCATTTTCTTGTATGAGCAAGCAATACAGAGGCTGGCAATGATTAAGAGGCGAGAAAACAATAGGACATCCTCGCTTTCGTTGAAAGTGACGTTAGAAAACACTGCGCTCTCAATGACGTCATTTTGGTGAGGTCGCTTATTTGAATACGCAATTTCGCAGGAAAAAGACAAAAATTGTTGGAAAAAGCATGACACACACACCATTCATAACAGTATAATCTTGTATTTTATCATCAATCACACCAACCACGGACTTGTTCTTCAAGACCCGTCAAAACAAATCGCAAATAATGAGTAAAAGATTGACGTTACTTTACTTAGCTCATCGATATTTAGGAAAGCTGGTAGACTGGTTCTTAATTTCAATTGGTCACAGACGCAAGGAGGGACACTCTTTCGTGTGACCAATGCGAAGATGTGGTTCATAGAAACAGAAGTAACACGAATCTCTCATTTTCAAGGGCACCATTTGCGTGCAATTTATATCCTTGAATTGAACAACAGTCAAAAGTGAATGTAGGGTGCGGGGTGGATGAGGTCCTGCTGTGTGGATGGGCGGCTGTTGCCCTTTAGTTTCATGTGTTATCCCGGTGGGGGTTACACATGTGGCGCGGGGCGGTCCTGGGGGGGGGCACTCCCATACTTGACCTGACGGGATTTGCCGCTCAACAGGGTGTCCTTTTGCGGTAAAAATTATGCGACAGGGTGTCCTTTTCTAACGAAATTTATGCGACAGGGTATTATAATAGGTAAAAAAATTATGCGACAGGGTATCACAAGAAAAATTGCGTTCTACACTGTATTTGAGAGGCAACATTTTTATGCGACAGGGCATCACAAGCAAAAATTGTGTTCTACACTGTATTTGAGAGGCAACATTTTTATGCGACAGGGTATCACAAGCAAAAATTGCGTTCTACACTGTATTTGAGAGGCAAAAATTGTATGCAACAGGATATACTTTTGGCCTATTTTTTATGCGACAGGGTACAGGGTGTGGAGAGGTTTTCCGCACACCCCCGTCACTTCCCTAGTCAAGTACCCCCCGGGGGGCGGCGGCTGTTTGTCCGCACGTGGTGGGGTCCTCTGTTCATTGCCTTGCATCTATTTTTCTCCAAAATATAAATTGTTGACGTCATTACTTGACATCAAATGTGAGACAGACATTAACTTTTTCTTTTAGTATGTTGTTCTTTCTTTTAGTATATTGTAATTTTTGAATTGTAAGTGCCTTTCATGGTGGGGAAGTCCGATGACCTTCCCGCCATGATAGGCACAGTAAATGTACTTTTTAAGTTTGTATACCGGGTTTCCCAAAAAAAATGTATACAGATTTGGTTGACTGCAGCGAATTTAGCTTTAATCAATGGCGAATTACTCTCAAAATGTTCCTCGATAGAACAAGGACAGATAATGTTACAATAGAACTCGCTATCTTTCATTGACACCTAGATACAAAGCAATTTGTGATTGCAGACAAAGGGAATTCCATGCTCGGTTGGTCAAGACATAAACAAAAACAAAGCAAGCCGCAAAAACTGCCCTAAAACTAGGGTCGCTAGCGCGCTCGTTGTGCATTCCAGAAATGGTTTTTAAGAGCAAATATTAGCACATATCGAAAGAAGAAGGATATATCTAAACTTCTGCCTCGGGCATTTTATTTATTTTGTGCAGAAGCCAATTGGGAGGGGATTCAATTCTCGTACTTTTTAGGTGTAATTAAAACACTTACTGCTCAGCTTCTGTACGAAAAAAATAAAATGCCCGATGCAGAAGTTTAGATATATCCTTCTTCTTTCGATATGTGCTAATATCTGCTCTTTAAAACCATTTCTGGAATGCACAACGACCGAGCTAGCGACCCGGGTTTCAGGGCACTTTTTGCGGCTTGCTTTGTTTTTGTTTATGTCTTGACCAACCGAGCATGGAATTCCCTTTGTCTGCAATCACAAATTGCTTTGTATCTAGGTGTGAATAAAAAGTAGCGAGTCCTATTGTAACATTATCTGTCCTTGTTCCTCGATAGTTAACTTGAACCTAGATACCGCGTTTGTTGGTATTGATGCTTTGAGAGCAAAAATATCAATCTTAAAAGCTCAAATTTGCGTCCTCTTGCAAACCAGAGCTTTGGCCTTTTGGCCTAAGCAAATCCTGAAGCACATCAAAATTTAGAACTGAAATTATTGAAAAATTAAGAAACTTCCCAATGGGTGACTGGGGGTGACTTCTGGAAAACAGAATTATATAAGGTCTAATATTGTTCAAATATTATCAAGGTTATCTTTGATTTATACGCTGTGCCTTAAGAAATTGCTTAGGCCAAAAGGCTAAAGCTCTGGTTTGCAGGAAGGGGCAAATCTGAGCTTTCAAGATCGATATTTCTGCTCTCAAAGCACCAATACCAACAAACAAGGTATCTATGTTCAAGTTAACTATCGAGGAACATTTTGAGAGTGATTAACCATTGATTTAAGCTAAATTCACAGCGCAAGAGTCAACCAAATCCGTATACATTTTTTTGGGACACCCGGTATTTTAATTGATTGTAAAAAAAGTGAATGTAGAAATTCCTGGTGCAAAAGAAGAGTATCCTTCTTGTAAACAGGACTACATGAAGACTTTGGGGGCGTGGGACTAAAAGACGAACTGAAGGACCCATGGAAAAAATCCATGCATGAATATTTTGCTTCATCAGCAGATATTCTAAAAACACGGGAAACGCCTTCTTTTACACATCACAACTTTCTGGGGCCTCTCTTACGATTGTGCCTGGGAAAATCTGTCCTACAGCAAAGCAAATGAGTCTGCTTTTCGTGGACAGTTGATGACAAACGTTACTATGAGCGAAAATACCGCCTTCCTTCGAAACTGTTATCAAGAATAGGCCTGTCTGCTTTGTAACAATGACTACAGTAAGAACCCGTAAAATAGAAAACAGTTTTTTAAAACAGCCTGTTTAGTATTCATTAAGACTAGACTAGAGTGCATTAATCTGAAAACAGGCTAAAAGGTTTCTTACCACATGGTTAAGTAACTAACCTTCAAGGATTTCAGTATGTTCTTGTTACCTAGCATGCACTCTAAATGTGGTCAACCATAGCATATACATGCGAAGTATAGATAGATACTATAAGAGGCAGATGCAAAAAACGGAAACTTTTCTTAGCACACTAGCGCACAAAGTGTGCTAAGAAAAGTTTCCGTTTTTTGCATCTGCCTCTTATAGTATCTATCTTTAAGTAAACAAATTTTACCAATATGCGAAGTATAGATGGAGATGCTTTTACATGAAATCTCTAAAAAATGTTTGGCACCTGATTTTAACAAAAATATTAAATAAGAATTTAATTGGGATCCTTCTATTTATAGAAGATGAAGAAGAAACCTTCCTAAAATCAGGCTGAGAAGTGTCTTAAATGAAGGCAGCATATCTAAAAAACAAGCCTGAGGTTTCTTATAAAGTGGTTCCTGATGTGCAGGTTCTTACTGTAGTCCTGTGATTGGGTTATAGTGATAGCTCTTAAGATGGGCTCTACCCCATTCACACTGACACAGTTAAAGGAGATCTATCTAAACCATCTTAAATTTCAACTGATCAAATAACTCTATTCATTTCATTGACGAATTAGAATGTAACATTTGATAACCTTGTTTAAAATTTGTTATCTTAAGGTGTTTATGATTCGCCATATGTTCTTTTCAGACGGGGGTGTAGTTTATAAAAAGAACACACATCAGGATAACAGAAAAGCAACAGGTATTTTTAAAAAGCTAAGCAATGAAGGGCGACAAAAAATTTGATATTAGTACTTGAAGCAGTAACTGTTTACAAGAAGGTACTTTGCTAAAATTGCAGATTTTCTCGGTGATATTACAAGGAACAGGTCAGAGACAACTCTTGATCATCTAGCCCCGGCCAAGCGAACAGCCATGGCTTTCAACTCACTATTAATTTGCTTTCCAAACAATGTTTTCCCGTCTGGCCACGTCGCAAGACTTTGCTTAGCAAGGAGAATTGAAAGGGAATCGATTGGCAGTGTTTTTGAAAAGTATGAAAACATGTTTTGACTGTCAAAGGCAAAAAATCTTCATAGGCACTGTTTTGCAACAAGGCCAAATGTACACATATTTTGCTTGGCGAGGAAATTTTAATAACATATCAAACATTGTTTTGTTGTTTAGCCAGGGCCTTTCACACGAAAATATTTGCGATGCTGTTGTTTTGCTACTGACACGTAAAACTATTTTTCATACACATTCCTAATGCCTAACCAGTAAGTCTGGTTCTTTTGGCCAGTGCCAGTAAAGGCTTTCAACGCAATTTGCCTGCAAAGAATGGGTGAATGATAGGAGATGTTATCGAAGTGTACTTACAATGATAGTATGGCCTAGTCCAACAAATTTGCATCGTCATTGATAATGGAATTGTCCTAACATACTCGAACTGTCTTTAATATATCGAAAATGTCTTTAATCTACTGGAATTGTCATCAGAAAATTTCATGTGACTGTTTCTTTTTTCGAAAGGATCGTCCTATCTCTTCTAATTATCGAGCTGGTGGGTCGTAAAAAGCAATCATATAAATTTCTTGAGGCATGGAAGTATCTTTGCGTCAGCTTAAGCATTGCGGGGATATTTCCGTAGCATCTTTATCCGGTGACATAAACGGAACATCTTTATCAAGTGGCTCCATCGATCAACAAGGAATAGTGAAATGTAAACAATTAAGGGAAATTTTGCGAAAAGCTGGTTACACTTGGCCATACATACAGTCCTGGCCAAAGAAGCAAACATGGTTTAAAGACCCATTGAGATTTGGTTGCCAGACAAAATGTGCCCCCCACTAGGCTACGTCGTAGACATATAATACTATACAGAATACGTTGGCATTTATTCTGTTGCTGACAGAGCTTGAGCAAACATGATTTTGGTAACAAGTAAACTTAGCTCGGAAAGTCCAGCAAACTTAGCTCGGAAAGTCTGCACACAGTAAATTTACTTCGTAAAAGTCTGCACACAGGCTATTTTTGCTTACTTGAGGAGGGCTTTAATGCAAATATAACGACATTGAATGGCATTGACAAACCTTGTAGATAGAGAACCCAATGGTGAGATTCTGTGCACCAAGCTTCTTGATCTTTCTTCGATTCTTCTGGATGACACCAATGACAAGAGTACAGTTGTCTTCTTCATCGTCAGAATCTGGGTCTTCCAGTTTCACCCTAAAATGGATACAACATTCTTCACACAGGATTCTGCAATTCTAAATGAGGCCCTCCCTGGGGGTAAAAGTTCCCTTGCTCCCCAGTTGTTTTCTGTATGTTCCTTCGTCCTGTAAGACGAATTCGAAAATTCATCAATTTTTTCCTCAAAGAGATATGATTCTCCACCAATAGACCATTTTGACATTTAGAAAAGGGCCTGGGGAGAGCAACATTTTTCTGGTAAATGGCTGCCACAGTTCAATTTATCGTTGGTGAAAAGCCCTGTGGCAGCCATTTACCAGAAAAATGTTGCTCTCCCCAGGCCCTTTTCTAAATGTCAAAATGGTCTATGTGTTCCCTCGTTCCTAGCCTATTTTCACGAATGTTTCCTTGCTTCCAGCTTATAAATGCTGATTATCACACGTACCCAAAACCCCCTGGAAATGCCTAAAAATGCTCAACTGGTAATAAATCACCATTGACAAAGAATTGGCATTCATCAATTTTGGTTTGCTATTTCCCTATTTTCTCTCCAAAAATGAACTGAGCTTGCCTATTTGCTCAAGTATGTAAGTAAGTACGACTCCCTGCTCCATGAATCGACTGGCTAGACACGTTTTAGGACTTATTCAACATTAGACAGTGACTCTAAAATTTTCTTGCCAGTCATCCATTCAAAATTACGCTCCTAGATCTATAGCTGATTATCTCGTAGTGGATGCTAATCATTGCAGGACATTGAAAACAAGCTTCTGATAGCATGTTGTGAAAAAAGTAAAACCAGATCGAATAAACCCTTCCCACCGGAATACTCATGATACATTGCAATGTTCAAAGACCTAAAAAATCTAAACTTTTGTTGCTACAATGCAGATTTTATATTTTTGATGAATTATGCTAGAAAGTGATGGAAATTTGTTTGTGCTCTGGTACCACGCATTTCGCAATTTTCATTTAAAACTTTTTGTACCTCAGAACAAAGAAGACGATAGGCTTTCATTTGAAACATGATAAATTAACATTTTCAGTTTTGAATATCAGCCGCTCACTTTTTATTCCACAGCCCACCAAACATGTTAACCTTTTTTTGACTCAATTGGTACGACATTCTAAAGCTACGTTTCCAGTGCCAAATTTGCCGGGAAGTCTCAATGTAAACAGCAATATTACCGTTAGAAACTTTTGAAAATTAATTTCGCGACACTCAGTGGTGCAGCTTCGAAACTTACGGCCTTTTTTATGCCAAGGATCTCTTCTTCAAGGAGATTAAAAAAAGTCATAATTTTGCTCATTGGAATAGCATAGCTTCCAGATTTTTAACTCGGTGTAAAAAGGTTGGTGTAAAATTCTGGGATCTATTTCTTCTGATTGAGTGGCTGGAAACAAACTTCAGTTACTTATCTTTAATCCTACCGTTTGACTTTTTAGAAGTTTTCAATATTTTTCGAAATTTTAGCGTATGCTACATTTCAACTCATTTCAGGGTGTGACGTCATCAAATTTCTAAATCATGAACCAGAAAAGTGACAGATTTTTGCTTTATACCATATTGTAGACATCCATAAACTATGGTTTTCTTCGGAATTATTTCATGTTGCTTCAAACAGTTTAGAAATTACGATGGTTTTAACTTTTTTTTGCAAATTTTTCTTGAATTCTTGAAAAATTAGAAAAAGACTCTAATTCTGAAAATATTGAAGATTTCAGAAAAGTCCAACGGTAGAATTATAGATAAGTAGCTAAAGTTTCTTTGAAGTCATTCAGTTCAAAGAAATAAGTAACTGAATTTTACACCAGCCTTTTTAAAGATTTGGATCCTATGCTCATTGGAATCATTGTTAAACAATCCACTTGGCACATTTTGTAAGCTTTAAAGACAAAGCTCTGTCTTTCATCATGGATTCTCGCCAATCTTTCAAAAATTCAGTTATTTCGTTTTGTTTTCGGCCAATGATTTGATGAGGTCCCGTGTGTTTTATGACAAATTGTACTTAGGTAGCTTCATACATATCTTGAGTTGTGATAACCATAATTTAAAAGCGAACTTGCACTTAAATAATTTCTTCTTATAATTCTTTCGTAAAATCTTCAAGTTATTCAAGTGTTAAGTGTGTTTTCAAATAATGGTTATGAGGTATGAAGCTACCTAAAGTACAGTTACTCATTGCTTTCTCAATGGTTGTACTTACTTATACTGGGGGTTCTGATGGAAAGAGTCAGGGAAATTTCTGCATCCACCAGCAGATACATTTTTCTGCCAAGTTCCTTGATAGATATTTGCTTCCCATCTCTTTCTATCAACATCTCCAGCACTGTCGGGACTAAGCATGCAGACCTCCAGTCTTGTAAATTCTTTCTTAAAATCTTCAAATAACATCCTGAGAAAAACAAATGTGTGTTTAATCAATATGCAATGAATTAGGCTGCAATTAAATTCTTGTTTTTCAAATTCCTCTTCAATGCAAGTGAAGGCCAACTTTGCGGTTGCATATGAGCCAGATAACATAACTATATACCGGGTGAATTAAAAAAAGTGTCCCCTGTTCGAAAACTCATTCCAGCAAATTTACTTGCACTATAATACTAAAAATTGATTTTTTGAATAGCTACAAGATTGAAGTTTTCGTATTTTTTGGCAATTTTCAAGTTGGTAGTCATGTGGTAAATTCGAAAGATTTAAACATGGGTGGAAAAATAGCGGACCACGGCGCCAATGGTCCCAGAAATTTTGTCAGATCTCCAGAAAGAAAGAAATGCGAGAAGGGGGAAATTCAAAATCCACAATTTTCTCTTTGCATTTCAAACTAAGTCTTTAGAAATTGGATTGATGTTTGGTAAATTTAGGCTATCTCCAGACCACAACAATACTGTTTATAACTGGGTAAGTAGTAAGTCGCAAAGTCAACAAATTCTTTAAACATCCTTTACTACTGAGAATGAGGATAAATGACAAATCTTCAAAATGTGTTTCACGTATTTCTATCATGACCTGCCAAAAAGTGGAGTTTTGTTTAGAGCACCCTGCTGTCACAGAAAGCTTTTTTTGAACGACTTTTCGGTCCCAGAAATTGAAATATTTTTTCCACCCCTGTGATTTAAAAAATAGTCTCGCATAGCATCAAGGAAATGGCCTAAAAATGCCTGTTCAAAGGTATCTCGGAATAAAAGAAATGTACCGTAAGCTGTCAGTTTTAATTGTTTTTGATACTCCTGTTAAGAGCAATAAATAAAATATCAATTTCAGTTTCCGTCTCAGTTTATCATTTTATTAGCTATGCTAATTCTCAAAAAGGATTTTGCATAGATTTCTATTGACCTGGAAGATTTGCTTGCAAGTTTCAGGCCGCTTCCGGCTCTGGCTTTTCCCGCCTTTTCCCTGTTTTAAGTCTTTTGAATTTGCCAAGAAACTACTTCTTTAAAAACTATTGAAAGAATGCAAAACTAGTTGAATCTTTTAATAACAAATTATTCCCTATAATTATTGCACAACTACCTTTGCTGCAATAATGTTTCAAACAGGGGGAAATTTTGTAGTCACCCAGTATATTGTATACTGGACACCTTTTACTCACTCAGACTCAGTATATTGTATACAATATAGAATTTGAGAAGTCTACATAGATCTTGGGAATAGACATAGCTATATCGACAAGCTGCCATAAATAGGCTGAAGAAACGCCCACAAACACATTGTTTCCTTCGCCACACAATGCAACAGCAGGCGTGAAAGTTGTTGAATACAATAGCTTATATTTTAACTTGGCCCGGGCCAGCTTTTAAAGGGTCTGTTTCATCCAGCATTTCTTGCACGTGCCGTCTGTTGATGTTCCTTTGTTGTCCGCCATTTTCATGGGCCATGAAAATGGCGGCAACAAAGGCCAACCAAGAGATGGCACGTGCAAGGCATGCTGGATGAAACAGACCCTTAACTATGTCGATTCCCTTTAAAGACCCTCTGCTAACATAGAGGCTTTGCGAGCATACTTTGCTGTGCAACTAGAGATGGCACGTGCAAGGTATGCGAGGTATGTCCGTTGCGAAGGACCCTTTAAAATTGGAGAAAGGGAAATATCAACTTTTGGACTCTATGGTTTTGTCTACGCTAAAAACCCATTGTCAAACATGATCATTTGTGTGCCGAATGAAAAGCAAGGCAAAGAGAATTTAGGCCAGAAACGACTTTCAGATAATACGAAAGTCAACCTTGGCACCACAAAGGATCATGGTTAGCAGTGGCTCTTTAATACAGTTTTAACAGGCTCTATTTTCTAAGATGATATTTACCATGAAGAACTCTAAAATGCAAGTTAAAATGACACTCACCTGCTGTGGGTGTACCTTATTCCATGAAACTGTATGCCTTTCTGTTTTCATTCCATTGACATTTTCACATTTAGCAGATTGGATAGTTGAATACCGGGTGACCCAGAAAAAAGTGACCAAACGCAATCTGTTACAGAAAATTAAGTGAGTGGCTGATTGAAATATTTCAAACGTTGTTCTTTCACTTAAAGACTAGCCTACATTATGAGCATTTTTCGCAATTTTTTCAGCACGGTAAATTTTTAAAATTAAGGATTTCGATGAAAAGGGCATGTCTGAAATACTCAAAACGTCGTCAAAAACAGGGGCTTGATTTACAGCCATTTCAAATCTTCGAAACAACAAGGAGCGTGTTTCATTTCAACCTGGGAACAGGCAAATCAGTAGGAAGTCTTCAGAGCAAGATTATAGTCCCTAGGTACTTAAAGATATTCTCAGGCAAAATGAAACACGCTCCTCGTTGTTTTGAAGACCTGAAATGGCTTTAAATTCTTCCCCTGTTTTTGACGACTTTTTTGAAGATTTCAAGCCTGCCCTTTTCCTCAAAATCCTTAATTTGGGAACTTTACCATGCCTAAAAAATTGCGAAAAATACTCATAACATAGGCTAATCTTTTAGTGAGAGAGCAACGTTTGAAATATTTCAATCGCTTACTTACTTTTTTCCGTTGGGACACTTTTTTCTGGGTCACCCGGTAGGTATAAGGATAGTGATTCTTCACAGACAATGTAGGTATCATCATGATGCAATTCAATCAATTTTGATAATAGGAGCAACACAATAAATGAAACTCACCAGAATTCACCATCATCATCAAAAGTAATGCCAAGTTTTTCCTTTTCACTTGCACTCAATAGTTTCCATTCATCAGACCTATGAAAGCAAGAAAAAAATTTCAGTAAATTTGATTGGTTGATGTGCATCATCAAAAGATGTATTTTTCCAGTACGACGGAGTATCCCATGGTATCCCAAAATACTTGTGTGTAATAGGAAGTGTGATGTATTGGAAGGTTTTTTAACATGGAAATTGAGACATTGTTTGAGAAAAACAGACAAGTAACTGAACTGCAGTACTGGCAGTCAAAATATGGGCTACTTCAGAGAAAAGAAAGATATGTGGCTTTTTATTTAAAAGATCATCTGCAGGTACCTACAATTTGAATATAGATTGAACGTGATGCAAATATGCAATCGTGTATTTGGCATTTTTCACACTGCAGTGGTGGAAGAAATATTTGCCTTCTTGCGAAGGAAAGTCAAACCGAAATTCTTCCTTCCATTGTTTTATTAATTTCCTATAGTCCTGGATTTCAATTGAATTGCAATACTATGTATGGTGTAGTTGATCAGCCACAAGGAACTGGAATTAGTCTTAAAAGCGTCCTTGGATCACAAAACTGTAAATGAAAAGATCCAAACATTGGTTTTCTTTTATTCTTTCCTTGCTTTATTCCTTCCTGTTCTATTCATATTTTCAACCTTTGCTTTCTTTGTCGTCCTATCTTCTTTCCATTCTTCGTTCTTGCTCCTCTCCTTTTTCTTTCTTTCATTTCTCCTTTCCTCATTTCATCGTTTTCTTTCTTTTCTTCCCTTCTATTCCACCTTCTCTCTTTCCTCCCCTTTCTTCCTCCCAGACAAACACGCTTCCTGCGAAGCTGCTTCGCGGCTTCACGCACTTTTCTACTTTTGTCTCGCAGTGATAATTGAAATACAGGGTGGCACATGCAATTAATGTCACATGTGTCTATCAAGAAATCTCCATGTCAAAGTAACAAAATATATGGCTACTAACATTGTTTTTTTTTTTTTTTTTTTTTTTTTATATCATTCATTTAAAAAGTTTACAATGAGTTCTACAATCTACAATACTTATCTAATTACTATACAACACTACGGGAACGATACCAGGGGGAGCGAAAAACAATGACTACCCCATGGCCAAAAACATAAAGACATATAACGTTAACCTAAATGCAACTAACTGTACACTACGAACGATTAGAAAACTAATGGATAAAGGATATAATATACTAGATTCTGTCTGATATTGGATGTCGTGTCAAGGTTGGGAAGAACTCAAAAATTTTACGAGTGCGGCTCGTTTGAAGTTGAGATGCATAAGATGCATGACATCCAATATCAAACAGAACTTACAAGGAAAACAAAGAACATTCACGTAAAGGGACTTGGTGGTTGCTAAGAACATCGCTGAAATTTCAAAGGATCTCAAACAAACCGACCAGTTTCCTGGATGAAACGTAAAGTCAATTCGAGTATATTTTTGTTCAAGTCATCAGAAAAGTCTTGATCACCATATAGTAAAAGCTGCGTCAAAGCATCATTTGAAAGGCCAGCGATTTGTACATACGGTTGCAATAATTGTACAATTCCAGCGAGAAGATCTCTTCGTTGAACATCAAAAGAAGGGCAGAGCAACAAAAAATGCTCCGTATCCTCGATGCCATCGTTTGTTGGACACATTGGGTTTATGGTATCCCTGAAATTATGCTTGAACTTGTGAAAATTTAACTTACTGAGACCAACCCTAAGTTGAGTAAGATAGGACAATCCTATTGGATCGTGTATTCCAAAAACAGATTTTGCAGGGGGTCGGATTATTGATAAGATCTTTTTCTTAAAAACAGCAACTGAGGGTGCAAGTCTCAATTCAGGCTCGAGCTTATTCCATTCGGATAGGCAGTTGGGATAAAAACTAGACTTAAATTTTTCTGTCCGTGCCTTTAATCGCCCAATGACATCCTGGTCGCGAAGACAGTACTGCGACTGATGAAGAGGAGGAATTGGATCTACTGTATACTCAGGGCTAAGATTATTTACAAACTTGTAGAACAAGGTAAGGCGTCTACTCCATCGTCGGGAACTTAATGACTCCCAGCCAAGCTCCTTGTACAGCTTCTCGCGAGATGTTCCCCTCCATGTTCCTGTTACAGCCAAAGCAGCAGAATACTGAACGGACTCTAGCTTTTCCATGGCATTTGGTAAAATGATACTTTGACTGAATTCACATGCTTTGGCAGGAATATGGTAAATGACATCACCATAGTCCAGGTGTGGTCGAACGTAGAGCTTATATACTTCGTTAAGGGTATGCCTGGGCAGATATTTGGAGAGATATTGTTACATTGTTACAAGCTTCTCTGTAAATCTATTACAGGCGAATGGCCACAAATTGGTTCTTTCGTTTGTTTGATTGTAAAATTTTAACTTACATTGGCACACTCTGAAGCACCCTATGATTTCGACTTTCTTGCATCATTGCACTGCAATTTACTCAATATAATGCAATATTAAAAACATGAACATTGAAATCACAGCCCCTTCACAACAGCCGTACAAACAGGGCACCCAGTAGCACAACATAATAGTTCATACCCATCACTCCATGCTCCTGTCCATTCTCTTTCATTTCCCCAAGGATTTCGAATTCTTACTAACAAAATGTCTTTTCCTCTGACATGGGCCTGTAATGAGACAGAAAGTAAAGTCAATGCATCAAATTGCTCTGCACTAAACTATCGCAAGGAGTCATTGTTAAGCAAGCACACTCAAATAAAATGATTACTGTCAGGGAAGCAACTTTGGCAGATTGGAAAAATTACACGACGTCTCAAGGCTGAAATACACCGACGCTACTAAAACACGGAACAAGCGGAACAAGCCAGTAACGAGAGGAACAGGCCAGTAACCGCGTAAGAAGCAAGAAACAACCCAGTAACAAGCATAACAAGCAAGGAACAACCCAGAGTATAAGTAAGGAAGTGGAATAAGCAAGGAACTGGCCAGTAACAAGCAGAACAGGCCAGTAACCGCGTAAGAAGCAAGAAACAACCCAGTAACAAGCAGAACAAGCAAGGAAAAACCCAGAGTATCAAGTGGAATAAGCAAGGAACTGGCCAGTAACAAGCAGAACAGGCCAGTAACCGCGTAAGAAGCAAGAAACAACCCAGTAACGAGCAGAACAAGCAAGGAACAACCCAGAGTATCAAGTGGAATAAACAAGGAACTGGCCAGTAACAGGCAGAACATGCCAGTAATGCATTGAATAAAGCACCAAAAGCTTGAAATTAGCGTACTGAACTCCACGAGAGTGGGGTACTCCACCTTTTTAAGGCCTCCTGTGATGTGTTGCATGCTGAGTGAATCGAGTAATGAAAAAGAAATGAACGAAAAAGAAAAATTATTTGGCAGAGAGATGTAAAGCTAAGGCATGACATGTTGTTGCAAAACTTGCATTTTACCAGTTTTCATCGAGGAAAGCAGTGAATACACTTAATTGTTTCATAGGAAATGTCTTGTGAAAAACGTTACGGTCAGATCACCAAAGATTTAAGACGTTGCTCTAGGATGGATTTGTTTAATAAACTTTGTTTTACTGGAGGTAGGATGTTTCCCTTTATTCCCTACATTTTAGGTTATTACAGTTGTTCTATGGTTGTTACTGTGCGCAATTCAAATTCTTACTGGCATTTTCCTGTTGTTTCTTGCTTGTTACTGGACTGTTCCGTGGTTGTGCTGCTTGTTACTGGGTTGCTCCTTGCTTGCTACGCTTTTTACTGGCCTATTCCGCTTGTTACTGGCTTGTTCCGCTTGCTCCGTGTTTTAGCAACGTCGGTAATACACTCTGTCTAGGCTGTCAGTCTTTTCCATCAGTTTTTACTGATCAGTCCCGTCCGTCTACACGATCAGTTTAAACTTATGAACTAAGATGGTTTTTCCACATATTCACAATGGAGGATAATTCGGAATGTGCTGCTGCAGCAATTGCTGCAGTTTTAAACGAAGAAAGAACAGTTTAAAATGCAGAAAGTGATCTTCAGGGGTTAAACCTTGGCTTCAAAGACGAATCCGAAGGCGGTTGGGTATTTACGGCACATCATTGCAGGAACGTCGTCTTGAAGAGGAAGAAGACAACAACAACATTTGGCTCTGCTTCAAAAATCACAGTTTTCTGATCTTCAGTTACTGTAAAATTGTCAGTTGAAATTGATCATGTATTTCCACCTTCAGGTTTAAGAACTATTCATATATTCTGAATGCTTTGCATGAGTAGAAATCTACCATTTGTGATATTGCTTGGCTTGTTCTCTAATTGTAACTTCTAATTGCCAAATGACGTCTTCAGGATGGCAAAGTTGTTCGTAGTTCTCTCAAATCAAATGAGATGTTTCATTTCATCCTTGTATCTGACACCAGCCCACAGACATGAGCTCTGGCATATCTTATCAAATTAATGCAAGTCTTACTTATCGTTTTTCACATTTTTATCAGGTCTATTCGCATAACTGTACTCACTTTTTTGACACTTGTGACTGAATATGCATGTCCTTTGATGAGTCCGTTGTCAAGCTTTGCCTCTATCTCATTTGGTTTGGCTTCAATAGAGCAGCACATCAAGGATTGGCGTGCTACTGACTTCAGCATGATTGATTTGAGCTTGTCAGTGGCTTTTTGCAGATTAAATGTCTCAGTGACGCCTCCAGTGAAATCTTCCATAGCTTCACTTGTCTGACCTCCCTTCAAAGCTTCATAGCTTCCATTGAGCCTGGAAAGATGATAAAAAAGTTTTTAGACTAAAACAAAACATTCACAGAAACTATTTCCTAAAAATTACTTTTTAGACACATCCAAACATTTGTTTGGCTAAATTTCTTAGTCACATCACAACGCAACACTTTCAACAGAAGCATTCAGTTGAGATCTTTTGGTTAAAGCTTGATTCTATGCAAATGCAACCAACTTGAAGTGAAAGATTGATCAATAAGCTGCAGTAAAAGGACTTATTTCCCATTTCAGGCATTCAAATCTTTCGTTCAAAGTTTTATCGTCCAAAACGTTTTCACCCTAAATATTTAAAATTTAGATGTTTAAAGGCATTGCGTCATGATAAATACAGTAGACATGCTCTGACATGTATCATGTGACCCATATGATAAAGATAAATCCTAACTTACCAGAAGAACCTAAACACTGTTGCACAATGTGTCTCATGTGATCAATTTCATTTCAAACAAATATTAGCCAATCATATGCACCAGCAAGAACATGATTCAGCAGCTTCTAGAAGTTTGGGTATACACAATCTACTAAACATGACTCAATGCCTTTGATGTAGGTTCTGGATTACACTTTATAGTTACTTTCAGAAAATAAGTGTAGCACATGCCTAGATACATACCAGTAGTGTATAGCAGTATATGTACCAAATTGCCGCTAAAGTACTGAACATGTACACAACAGGTTTTTGTGCATTCAAAGAAAGTACCTACAGTATGGCCGAGTATAATTTTAAAAAGCAAACCTGCAATAGTAAAAAGGCTTGCCTATGAATAGAACAAAGAAAACATCAGACACATCACTGTTTTTTTTTGCAATCTATTGTTTACAGCCTGTGTGTGGGATATTTTTTTAGATTTTGTTGCTTTTTGCAATGCAGGCTTTTAACCTGCACAAACACTTCAAGAGGAAAAATAACCCACTTAGCATATGCTTTCTCCAACAAGGCAGACCACATCTCTCCTTTCTCTGCAGAGTGAACAAAGACCAGCTTTCCATTGTATGTTGGTAGTCTGTCATCAACGACAACTTCCTCCCATCTTCCATATTGCCAAAATCTGAACTTGAAAATGCCTGCATAGTCATCAGTGAAACTTTGATCTGGAGGTACAACTTGGTACAACAATGACTCATATTGGGTTAGTGTTGCAATGGCAGCAAGCAGCCAACAGTCTCCAAGCATTCCCTGTGATATGTCAAATCTGCTTGCACCACCAACAAACATCTGTGGATTGCTCACGATTTCCTGGAAGAAGGATAACCCAAAAGGATATCACAAGGCTTCATTTACCGAGATTGGCACATTGTCTAAGCACCGTTCTGATAATAGAAGTTTAATCTTTCTTTACGTGACACAAAACTTGTGAATGACGTTGAATAGCAGAACGTGGAACCTTTTCCTACAGACTTTAATTCCAAATTGTAAAATAAGAGCAAAATCATCATTTTGCACACACGAGAAAAACCATAGGACCAAAAAAGACAATAGATAGACCACAGATGACTCTTCTTGCCCGGTTGAGAGAATTTCCTTTGCCTGTGATCTCTAATCACTTTGAATTGCGGTGTCAATCAAAAGCAAGTCATGCTATCGTTATACAAAGTCTGTCCTTGTTCCCTGTGACAACTAACAAGTTCAGTTCAGTTTAGTTTCATTTGAAAAATTCCACTTACTACATACAAAAAACTTTTAAACTAACAAAATTTACTAAATATTACAATCACAGATTAACCCTATTCATACTGGGGGGGGGGGGCGTTTTTCGCCCCCCTAACAGACTTTGCTGCGTTACGCTAAAACGACAAGAGATATAACCACCAGTTTTGGTGACTTTTACTCAAATTTCATAGGCAATTAAATTTTTAACATTTCATTGTTCTACCTCTGATCATGTGACCACAGTAATACCATATTTGGAGTGTAGTCAACAAAAAAAAGCTTAAAATGTCCGTAGTTTTCGTCTCGTTTGCTTGATCGATCTCAAACATGCACCATTCGATTGCATTTGATGAGTACTTTCATTTGATATATAAATTTTTCATATTTGCTGATGTCAGCAAAATTTAATATCTATGACGTCATTCACATTTATGACGTCATTTACCTAATAAAGAAGTGTCAAATATAAATTTTTTTGGTCTAATTTGCTTCATCTTATTAATTTGATTCATTTTGAGTCTATATTTACAAGATAAAAGGGCAGGACTGGCAAAAACCTGCGATTAAAGTAAATGCATGCAACAAAAGGCTAATTTAAGGCTAATTGTGCTAAAAATAGAAACTAAAAAATTTTGCAAAGTATGTATTTTTAAACTATAACATGTTTCCTACTATTTGAAACAAATTTGAAGAAAATCGGTTGAGTGGTTGATTAAATAGAATTTTTCTGGTTAAGAAGGTATAAATTTGCCAATTTTTGTCAATTTTTCGGTTGCCTAGCAACGAATCACGTGACTTATTAATTGTCATTGTTATATTTGAATAGCCAATTGTCTAAAGAACAATAGGGGTAAGTCTTATCGTTGTATCTTTTGTAGTTTTGGAGAAAAAGAGGGGGGGGGGTGAAAAACGCCCCCCCCCCAGTACAAAATACCTAAAAAATCGCCCAGTACAGATAGGGTTAAAGAAGATGACAAAAGTACAGTACGACTACATAACATCAGGAATTCGTATGGAAAAGAATTTTCTCAAAGGAGGAGCTCAATCAGTACATAAACTAATCGAGTAGAGACCACACTCCAGGGCCGAAGCCAGAAGGCCATTTGTCGGAAATTTTACTCCACCTGTCGGATTTTTGTTGTTGTTCAGACCCATATTTAGAAGATTTTACTGGGACAATGATGCATAGAACATGAATTTATTGTCTTTCTAGGATAAATTTTGACATGGATTTTGAATCTACATCATTTTTTCCTTCATATTGACCAATTTTAAAGGCTGCAACGTTGAAACTACAAAATAATTCCAAAATCTAGTCATTAAAGGAGCACGTCAGTCCTTTGGTGCATGTTTTAACGTACGTTCTTAAAATTGAGGTTGTTGCTGTTGTTGTTGTTGATTTTAGAGCATCGGAAAATTTTGGTTCTTTGCCCCCCTAAGAATTAAGGCTGGTATCGGGCCTGCCACACCCCATGGTTAAAAACCTATTATTCAGTTTGAAGTATCTTAAACAGAGATTGATTGATGCAGAAAAAGCTAAACAAATGTAGACTTTGATAATAAGTGGAAAACAGGTGTAATTTTAGTTGATGACGAAAACTCATCACCAAAGGAGGTTGTTTAATTTTCAAGTGAATGTTGTTCAAAAATTTAGCGCCAGCGTACCTACTGTACTACTGTTAGCTCTTTCACCATATTGAAAGGTGTTATGACGTGACATGAAAATATCACCCTTACGAGCCTGCCTTGTATCATTTTGATGAACATCTGACAAAATTTAAAAAAAATTATGAAAGACAGAAGGAGATCTCCTATTAACAGGCTCATAGACAAATAAAAGCAACTTCAAATAAAACAAATCATACAACTTAAAAATTTTCAAATCAGAAAAAAGATAAGTAGATGGAGAAGTAAAGTTCATGAATGCAATAGTTCTTAAAAACTTTGCAGAATATATATTGGTTTGATACAGATGTTGTAGGTAAATACCCCAGGCAATGATTCCATACTGAAGAAAGGAGGCAAACAAAGAATTATACAAGGAAACTAAAACATTAGCACAGAAGGTAAAAGATGCCTGACTTGAAGAATATATTACCACAAGTTCTTGCTTCTTTGAAAGTTCACTTAAAGGCACACTGTCGTGGCGCTGATTGGGTAGATAAGACAATAAAGAAGAATAAAATTAGGCAAGCTTCAGTAATTAAGCTGTACACTGAAATTCACGAAGGCGATAACGATCTGGTTCCCTTTATTCAAAGAACAAAGTATGACCCAACAGCATACCTGAACAAACCTGACCAAACTGATCACTACCAATGCTGAAATTGAAATGCTTAAAGGTAGAATTAATAGTCTAACAAATGAATTGGAAGATGTTCGAAACAGACAAATGCGTAAAACTCTAGTATTTTATGGTTTCCCTACTCTACAGAAAGGGCAGCGAAGAAGGGAGACCTGGGATGACTGCAAAATTACACTTGAAAAGCATCTGAAAAGCTGTGGTCTTGGGCTTCCGAAGGTTGACAGAGCCCATCGTGCTAATGCCAGAAATGAATTGTCTAACAACTCAAGCTCATCTTCACCTATCTTTGCCGAGTTCCTCTCATGGCAAGATGCCAATCATGTATTGAGGAATCAAGACAAGATCTCAAAATTCATTGACCCTTCTGGAACTGAATCAAAGATTAGAGTAGAGCAACTGTATTCTGGAGCAACCCTAGACCTTCGCAAAAAGATGTTGAAAATCCGAAGATATCTTCTGTCAATGAATGATGGGTGGAAAATCAAAATGACTTATCCAGCCATACTGCACATTGACTCTGGTGACGGGAAAAATCAAATTTACAAGTACTCAGAGGATGACCTGAATAAAGCTGACGCTTACTTTACTATCTTAAATGAGAAGAAATAAAACATTCCTATCTAGCTGCATCATGAACAGCTGTCTGCTAAATATTGTTGTTGTTAAAGGTGAGCCAAATTCAGTTTGGTTTGTTTATTTATTTTTCTAGCAATTATTTCTTTTAACTTTTAACCAGATGTTGCCATCGAGGATATTGACGGATCGGATTGTGGAGAGGATGAGACATATGACAGATTTTTCTAGGGAGCCCATTAAAGCATCCTGCTGTGGAATTTGCTACAAAAAAGTAATCAGGACTCAAAAAGCTTTTACATGCAGTCAATGCAACAACATGATTCATGTAAAGTGTAATGGTACTCCAACCTCAACATATGAATATGGGAATATCTGTTTTTCTTGCATCATTCTGAATAATTCTAAAACTTTTCCATTCACCCTGGAAAATGATGATGTTCTCTTAGGCATAAATACTATTGATCTACCTTCTCTTGCTGATTCTTTGCCCTCTTTTGATATTTCTTCTAAATTGACTAACCTTCCTAATCTATCTAACTATGACATAGATGAAAATTTGAATCTCAATATAAACTCACAGTACTGCACAATTGAGGAACTTGCAAACCTACAACTCTCTTACAAGGATCTCTCAATATTTCACATGAATATTCGAAGTCTTTCACTTCATCAAGATGAATTTCATTCTCTCTTGTCAAATCTTAATACTGACTTCAAAGTGATTGGTCTTTCTGAAATAAAGGCTTCTATAGATGCTCCATTAAGTGACAACATTGAACTCTCTGGCTACAAATTCCATCATACACCCTCTAATAGTGCTGCTGGTGGTGTAGGCATCTATGTAAAATCTGACCTTAAAGCTAGTAAAAGGGATGACTTGTCTTTTAGCAATGATGATTTTGAGACAATATGGATTGAAATAGAAAACTCAATGGCAAGAAATATTCTATGCTGTTGTGCATATCGACATCCTAGTTCTGATATTTCAAAGTTTAGTAACCATTTTCAGGAGACTCTCTCCAAAATAGAAAATGAAAATAAGCTTATCTTCACCATGGGAGATTTCAACATCAACTTGTTAAATTATGAAAATCATACACCTACGAATGAATTCATTAATATGATGTTTTCTAACCATCTTCAGCCTTCAGTTCTTCATCCAACCCGAATCACTGACACATCCTCTACCCTCATTGACAACATTTTTGTAAACAGTGCCCCAGATTCCAAAATTCATAGTGGGAATATTTTGTCTCTAATATCAGACCATCTACCCCAATTTTGCATCATTTATGATTGTAAATTTGATTACAAAGCCTCATCTTACCTTTCTTATGATTACAGTCACTTTGATGCCAATAAGTTCCTGGCTGATTATGCTGAAATTGACATGTCCTTCCTTGCTGATCAAAATATTAATCTGGATGGAAAGTTTGATAGCTTTCTACTAGGTCTTCATTGTCTCATTGATAAGCATTGCCCCAAAAAAAAGCTAACTAAAAAAAGATTAAAACTAAGAAATAAACCCTGGATTAAGTTGCGTATACAAAAAATGATGAAAATCAGAGATAAGTTGTTTCAAAAGTTCAAATCAACCAACTCCTCAGCTGATCTAAGAGCATTTAAACTGTTTCGCAATCGTGTTGTGAATGAAATAAGGGAGAGTAAGAAAAATTATTATCATCAGTATTTTGATGATAATAAGAGTAACATGAAAATGCTTTGGAATGGCATCAAGAATATTATCAGTTTAAACTCAAACAATCTAGATACTATTTCTTATCTGACAGACAAAGACGGCTCCCGAATCTCTGATCCAGGCAAGATGGCAAATGAATTTAACCATTTCTTCACTAATGTTGCAAATGATATCACGAAGACAATCCCAAGGGTTCCTAGATCTCCATTTTCATACTTAGCTAATCCTAATGTGGATTCTATTTTCCTTTCCCCTTGCACTTCTAATGAAGTATCATCTGTTATTCAGGCTCTAAAGAATGGTAAATCTTGTGGTCCCAATAGTATCCCAGTCAAATTATTGAAGATACTTGAGTCACCGATCTCTTTTCATCTTGCTAGTTTGATCAATGAGTCTTTTTTAACAGGTATTTTCCCTGATAAGTTAAAAATTGCAAAGGTGATTCCAGTGTTTAAGAAAGGTCTCACTACCAAAAAGTCAAACTATAGACCAATTTCTCTGCTTTCCATTTTCAGTAAAATATTTGAAAAAATAATGTATCAACGCCTTTATAAATTTCTTGATATATGTGAGTTGCTGTTTAACATGCAGTTTGGGTTTCGTAATGGTCACTCAACTGATCATGCGCTAGTCAGTTTAACTGAGAGTATAAAATCATCACTTGATAATAATAGAGTTGGTTGTGGTATATTTATTGATCTACAAAAGGCCTTCGATACTGTCAATCATGATATTCTCTTGAAAAAGCTGGAACACTATGGTATCAGAGGAACTGCCTTAAGTTGGTTTAAGTCTTACCTTAGTGATCGTAAGCAGTTTGTTTCAGTTAATGGTATCTCATCATCTACATGTGACATAACATGCGGTGTTCCACAGGGGTCTGTACTAGGTCCTTTGCTGTTCCTAATCTACATTAATGACTTACCAAACTCATCTAAAATATTGACTTTCTTTTTATTTGCTGATGATACCAATATTTATTTTGAAGCGAATGACCTGACAAGGCTAACCAAAAAAGTTAATAAGGAACTTAGCAAAGTAAAATCCTGGCTTGATTGCAACAAACTTGCTCTGAATATTGACAAAACAAATTTTATCCTATTTCATTCCCCCAGGAAACAATTACCAGACTTGATAAACCTTAGATTTGGCAAGAAAAGTATCAAAAGGACTAAGTATGTTAAGTTTCTAGGTGTACTTGTTGATGAGCATCTTTCTTGGAAATACCACATCAATGAACTTTGTAAAAAACTTTCTAGGACTACTGGAATCTTCTTTAAAGTCAGACACTATGTTCCTCTACAGACCCTGATCTGTCTCTATAATTCACTCTTCTCGTCTTTTCTCAATTATGGTATTATAGTATGGGGTCTTACCTATGACACTTACTTAAATCAGTTGTTCCTTTTGCAGAAGAAAACCCTAAGATGTATAAAATTCCAACCATTTACTGCTCCATCTGCACCTTTGTTTCACACATTAAAGATAATCAAGCTTCAGGACATGCTTCATTTAAATATATCAACATTTGCCTATAAAGCTATAAATAAACTCTCACCTGTCTGCTTTTATAACTACTTTACTCCAAATTCTTCTGTTCACAGGATTGGAACTCGTCAGTCTACCAGAGGTGATCTGTTTCTTTCTTTAAAAAGGACCTCCCTTTATGGACTCCAAACAGTCCAATATTTTGGCTCTAAATTATGGAATACTCTTCCACTTTTCATACGCGTTGCTGGCTCTATTTCACTCTTTCGGTCTAAATTGAAAGCTTATTATATCGACTCCTATGTCTAGTTTGTCTGTCTCTCTTCTTCCGCATCAAGGTTTGTCATTTCCTCGGGGTACATCTGGTTCATAGTTTTTTATCTTGATATTTTTTTAGTTTCTTTGTTTTTATGGGGGGGGCTCTCTCTCGATTAGTTTACCTACTTAGAGAGCTCCTCCTTAATCGATCTATACTATATACAATCATGTAATATCCTTTCCTTTTGCTTATATTGTAGTTTTGTATTTGATATTATTAATTTAGTATTGTATTTATTTGTAATGTAATTGTGTAGAATTGTATATAGTATAGATTGATGATCAATGAAACTGAAACTGAAACTGAAACTGCATAAACGCTTGGTAATTATTCAGAGGCCAGGTTTTTTGTTAGTGATTTCAACATTATGACCAGCCAATCACAGCCGCGACAGTGTGCCTTTAAGTGATGCTTCCAATTAAGGTTCTCATCCAAAAGAAGACAAAGAAACTTGACATTTTTAGCCTGCTTGACATGTTCCTTACCAATCTGGATGATAACATTTTCGTCCAAAGAATTTTGAGGGGAATGAAAAATGATAAAGTTAGTCTTGTATTGTAGTCTTGTAGTTAGTCTACATTCAATGCAAGTTTATTAGCATCTAACAACTTTTTACCATGCTTTTAGTTCTTTGTTAACCACTTTCTGTAGTTGTTTTGGACCATTGGATTCAAAGTAGATATTACTGTCATCGGCCAATAGGTAAGAAGATAACTTTTTGACGATTTTGGAAGATCATAATATAGAGACAGAAAAGGAGTGGACCAAGGACAGAGCCTTGTGGTACACCACAAGTAGCACTGAGAGGATGTGAATTATGTCCATTTACAAATACATACTGACTTCTACTGCTAAGGTAGGACTTAAACCATTCAAGAGTTGTACCACGAATACAATAATGTTGAAGGTTGTTCAAGAGGATCTGGTAATTGACAGTATCAAAGGCTTTCTGGAGATCAAGAAAGATGCCACATCCAAAGTTTTTATCATCGAAAGTATATTTAATAGATTCTGTTAAGCTAATCAAAGCATGATTTATTGAAAGGGAAGCACAAAAACCAAAGGCAGCACTTAATATTTTCTTCCTTGGCCCTTCACTCTATATAAATATCGATTCAAAACCTCAGTGGCCAAAACCTTTTTACATTTGATATGAGCTCATTTTATAGTTTCTGCTCCGTTAAATATTATGCAAATTTCATAAAAACACACCTTTGGCCTCTTCCATACAAATGGTCTTGGTGGCTTCTTTCCACTGAAGAAAAGTGATGCTTCAACTGCTGGGAACTCTGAATCCTCAAACAGGGTACCATCTCTAAGACACTTGCTCTTGATTGTCTGATAGGCCTGATTCTTGTAGGGTTTGGCATCTGATGGCTTCACGGTAGCATCAAGAGCATCTGTTGCTTTCCCAAGATGATATCCAGATTGTTTCTTTACTCCACCAGCAGAATAAACTTTCTTTGTACCAGCTGGGGCTTGCCCAGATTTCACTGTGTACTTGCTTGTCACTTGAAACGACATTCTAGAAGAAATGAAAGACACCCTTAAGAAAAAGTTCAGCTTGTAACAATCCGCAAGCTTGACAGAAGGAGGATTTTGGCTTGCAGGAGCTTGAATTGAGTGTGTTGACCGGGGGGGTACTCCCATTGTGGCCTGACAGGGGGGTCCAGTCACGGTTAAAGAGGGCCAAAGCAAAAATTTTGAAAAATACCCTCAAATGGTAGTACCCTCTTACAGACACCCCCAAGTGGTAGTTTGTGGACCTAAAATTGGGCCATTTGGTAGCATCTGGTAGCGAAATTTTTCTGCTGTTTTTCAAAATTTCCTATTGTAAAAACTGATTGAACAAAGCAAGAAAACTTCAAAATTCAATGATAGTTATTGCTGCAATGACAATATTGCCATGCGAAGGAGCCTACTGGGTTGAAATCTTATAACTGGCCAAGAATCTTGGAATACCCCCAATTGGTAGTATGAGTTTGACAAAAAGGGTCATTTGGTAGCCATTCCGTAAGACCCTCAAATCGACTGGACCCCCTGTTAGGCCAGTACCACCTTCCCCGGGATTTGCTGGGGAGACGAGGTCTCAATTCTATTGTGTAGAACAAAAGCGTAAGTGGTTTGTTCACAGAGCTATCTGGTTCTTGCGGTAGATGCGCATGCGTATTACAGTTAGGTTTTGAATTGCTACTAGAGTTCTAACAAGGAATAACAAAGAAAATAAAAATTACGGAGAGTTTCCCGCAAAATTAGGACACTCAGACACTTCACGGCAATCTTCACTCGTTGTTATCATGGGTAAGCAGGGAAACAACAGCGCACAGCTCGACACAGTATGCTGTAGAGTGCTTGTGTCGTGAGACAAATACCCGTCGGTCCAAGTGGTGCGATGCCTCTTTGCTCTTATCCAATTAGCCTAAACGTGGGGTTGGTTTTGGTTTAAAGCCCGTTGCTTGCTCAAAATATGATGTTCATACCAGATTGCACTAGCAGAACAAACAGGGACGTGAAGAAAAAAATTATAAAATAAACAGTTACTCCTATAAGGCTTCGAACTCGGGTTGCCGGCGTGTGAGGAGCTCGAGATACCACTTCGCCAACCTGCCGTTACAGCAAATGAAATCAGCAGTCGTAATGGTTTGTTGTGGATAATAGACGGGGGCTGCAACGTATCGATGTTAAAATTGCTAATACGCATGCGTATCTACTGTATGCACGGGGGGACATTTAATTTCCGCGAACAAACCCGATCTCATCTCCCCAACAAGGATGTTGACACAATTTTGGCCAGTTTCCACATATGATTAGAGCTTGATCAAGCATGACAATAATCCCATGCTAGAATTATTCAAGTGTCAGAGTTTGAGTATGCAGAGTTTCTATGAGTTGCTTCAAGTTCAATAACAATCTTCATTCTTTTGCTGAGCCCTCATGTACACTTACCTCACATAAGTATTGCACCACCTTACCCAAAATGGCGCCTAAAAGTGTCTTTCAGCCCAACCAACAAAATTTGCATAACAAAAGCATCAGCATTTAAGGGTTTCTCTACCGGGTGTTTTGGTGGGAAAAGAATTGTTAATTCGTTTGCTTTTCATTCATAAGTAAAATGAAACGTTATTTTGTTGGTTTCTTTGATAAATTAACAAAAACCTCCGGACAACACTGCACAAGATTTTAGGAGCGTAGCTGGAGGAGTAGGCCAAAACAAAATGAGAAACGGGTAGATATCTGGGGGCAAAGACAACAACATTTTATAGTTTTCAAATTATGATTCTACAAACTTTATCGCTGTGACAAAAGTTTTCCGTGAGGAATGCAAGAAGGATAAACACAAAGGGAAAACGGAAAGAAACCATTCCAAGGTAAGAATATCTTTGATATCACTTTTATCACATTAACATTAATTTTGCTTCCTGGAAGACTTTAGGCAGGTGGTTGACACTTAAATATATGGATTTTGATGTGCTCAACGAAATCGCTACAGTTTAATTTAGTTTGAAGATGATTTTGAAATTTAACAAGTGACTGGAGCATGTTTTTTTAACGTGACTCCTTCTTAGAGGAATTCAAGTTCAGCTACATTGAATGAAGGCTTTGTTATTTATTTGAAATTTCTTCTTTTATCAAAGTCAAAGTGGAAAAATTTTATCGTGAGGATAAAGTTTGCCGAATCCTAATTTGAAAATACTAAATTTTGTTTTCTTTGACCCCAGATATCTATCCGTTTCTCATTTTTTTTTGGCCTACTCCTCCAGATACTGCCAAAATCTTGTGCAGTGTTGTCCGGAGGTTTTTGCTAATTTATCAAAGAAACCAATAAAATAACGTTTCATTTTACTTATGAATGAAAAGCAAACGAATCAACAATTCTTTTCCCACCATAACACCCGGTAGAGAAACCCTTCCATGCTGATGTTTTTGTTATGCAAATTTTGTTGGTTGGGCTGAAAGACACTTTTAGGCGCCATTTTGGGTAAGGTGGTGCAATACTTATGTGAGGTAAGTGTACATTTCAAAATGAAGTTTTTAAAGCCTTGTTTAGACATTAGCACCCAAGTGTCTAGGTGGTGTGGTCACATAAAATTCTCTTGGAATTGTTATTTATTCAGCCAACAGCAAATTGAAATGTCTGTGCCAACAGCAAAATTGTTGCCTTTGCTTTTACAAGTTGGACATGACACTTTGGTTTCTTGGTGTATATCTTTTAACAATAATTAAGAAGGAGAGGCATGCTTTTTGTGTTGAAATGCACAGAGAAAGTATAACGATTTCTGACTGAAATTCATGGAATGTATGTATGTATGTAGAATTTAGCCATATGAAACTAAAAAATAAATGTAGCATAAATTTAGGAAAAAATAAGTCTAATTACATGTGTACAATATAATATAAATATAAAAGTTAAAAATTTAATCTAAAAATACCCCCAGTTTAATATAGCAGGGATAGAATTAAAAGATCAGTGTGACCTTGTTTCCATAATGGTCCCCCAGAGGTGTTGCTGAAAGCAACATTTTCACAAAAGAAAAAGTAAACAATATCTATGTCTCAATATTTGAGAGTGATGCTGCATTTTCAAGATCGTTGAAAGACAGTTCTGTTGCAGTTTTTAGAATTTTAATAATATCTGTAGGGGTAGGGGTTGTTTTCTTGACTTTGGAAATTTTTAAAGACTTTGTCTTTCATTTTATGCTTGATTGAAGCTGTTGACACCCTTAGCAGATTTGAGGTCAGCAGAGTGTAGACACTTCCAGATTTTAGGTCCTAGGTAGGAGAGACCATTTTGTCCTGTGTTACTCTTTCGAAATGACATCTGTATTTTTATTTACATTTGCAGATACTGTACTTATGATGCTAAAAATAGGTCCCTGAATGTAACAATGCTTTTATTCCTAATTTGACAGGTCATTTAAAAAGATATTCCTTTCATATCAGGTAATACCCAACATTTGTACATGAAATATTTGTAATGAAATCAAACCTTGACTCATCTCATGCCAAAATAAATAAACTTTTAAAAGACTAACTTCATGATCTGGAATGTCAGGTCACCAAATGTTGATCACATTTGCAATGTTCTGCCAGCCCCCGAATTAAACAAAATTTAGTAATCCCTAAAGACAAAAACAAATGTGAGGAAAACCTACAAATATGTTTTGTTGGCATGAAGCGATGGTCATTTCCAGCACGCCCTTTTCTCTTTGAATTTTCAGGGAGATTGAAAACAATGCTCCGAATTGATGTCATGTCAAATGAGCATATTTGTTTTCAAGGAATGAATTTACTCGCCCTTGCGTTGAATTGTAACCCATCATATCAAAAACATCAGCTCAAAGTTTACTAACATTTAGGTTTCACGGTGAAAGTTTTCAATCATTGAACGCTACGGTCTTTTTATATCTTAGTAGATATCGAGTTTAGTATTGGCCTCAAAATAAATTGGGATGCCTTAGGCCAGCCTCTCTACAACATCAATCATAGATATAACAGAACTTGAAACCACAACCAGATTTTCATCACCTTCCATGGGCGATGTGATTACTTTCAATGCTAACTCATCTATAGCATCAAACAACAAAAATGTCTGCAGTATGTAGTATATAGTTGGAGCAGACGAATATAATCAGATTATCGATCTGAAGCAATAAGCATTGGCTTTCTGCCTGTCTAGGCCTTCCTACAAAACAGAGGCCGTTCCTTCTGGATGCAAACCAGTTGCACGCGATCGCGCAAATAGCAGGCTTCAATAGAACTTAAAAGAATCATATTGCGAGTGAAGTAAACATTAATTATATTTACCTGTTCTTGTTGAATTGCAGCGATGAAAGACTACACAACGACGATAATACAAAGCTCTCTTGCCGACGACCTTCCTTTCAGCTCTGTGCAGATCAAGAACCTCGGCAATAACGAACGGATATCATACCTTTCATATACACGCCACGCCCATTTTTGTTTCAACAAACACAAAGGTAACCAAGATTGCGTCAAGCACAACCCCCTGGAGATGAAATTCTTCGAATAAATTGCTCTCTTAGTAACAAGAATTGAATGAAAGTGTGAGCGCACCACAAAAAGATGTGGCTGAGGTGTGGCTTCGCTTTGCCTTCAAGCCACAAAGATAAACTGGTTTCCCATACCCCCCCCGGATTCCCAGGCACGTTTTGGAAGGGGGGAGGCAGGGGGCTCAAGCCCCTAAGGCCCCTAATAATTTTGAAAAACGGTGCTACGTCTCAAGCATTAATTTAGATCCATTGTTCTCTATTGAACAAAAGCCTCCCGATCAGCTGCAACTTCCTACGGCGGCCGTGGAATACCGCAATGTCACACTATCAGGGGTGGGGCCAGGAATCTTCCGACAGAGGGGCTGGAGCTTCCGACAAGGGGGCTAAAAAGGCTAGAAAATGCAGCTTTCCTACGTCATTTTGTCAAATTTCCTCCGACAAGAACCAAAAATGTCCTCCGACGGGGGGCTAGATGCTTCCGACGAGGGGGCTGTAGCCCCTAGCCCTCCCCTGGCACCACCCCTGCACACTATGGAACCTATGCGCGATGCGCCTATAATGCGCCTAAATGGATGGATTATCCTCAAATAGTAACTGTGTGTCCCCCCTCCCCAGTCTGCATGCAGGCTATCCCCATCGAAGCTTTCTCGTTGATTTGGACGCACTTTATCTTGGAGAGAAGATAGAAGGGCTCCTCCCCTCAATCTTCCCTGTCACTGCAACCAATTTTAGTTTTTACTCGAGTTTTTAGGTTTTTAGCCAAATCTCCAAAACAAATTTTAACAACTCTCTGTTGTGTTTGTCTTATTGGTTGGACTGGGGTGATGAATCACTCCAATGTTGAACTAATCTTTCTTTTATTTATGGAGCAGAATTTAATCCTTTGACGTCATCATCACCATGGTTGCAACACGGAACACAATAGTGGCGACATTATGCTGTGCAGGGCTCCCTTCCCTTGTGCAATCGTATTATATTTTACCGAAACACATGATGGATGCCCCAAATATGCCTCTGTGTTTGATCAAATTTTGTAAAATTTTGAATGTAGAAACAATTGCAACGATTCTATTTTCCCTTTCATCAAAGTCTTACATACATTTTGACAATTTCTTTGCCACATGGTAATGTCGCAATTAGTTGTTGATTGAACTGAATTGGAAAGATTGAATTGAATAACTTTCTTCGGCGTAATCGGTCAACATTCCGTTCAGAGAGCTGGGAATGGTAGATCCATGAAATGTGGGATCCAGGAACTACCGTAAAAGGGAACGGTAGACGGACGGAAGAGGTAGACTTGGGGCAAGTCTAGGCAAACTCTCGCCGTGTGCATGCGACTATCGTAACATAAATTGTTGGACTTTGGAGACGAATTACTAAAGCATCAAAAGTAAACATTCTGCATGCAAATATTTAAGTAGAGGTGGCTAACTGCTTAGACATGCATGCGAAAACAGCTTTTGAGAACTTTCATGGGCAATTATCTCAGGATAGATTCTCAACAGTTGGTCTCTTTCGGTCTTCGAATCACACACAAATATGTACAAGAATTTGATGTCTACGGTTTTCAAGGAATCCTTTTGATGTTCATTTTTTTACATTTGCCGCTTCACTAATCGCCAAAGAATCCGTGAAGTACGGATAGCCCCCGGCTGGAACCCAAAGTTTGAAAATAGGCAAAATCTTGTACTATTTTACTCAAACCGGTACAGACTGACTTTGTTCGACACTTAAAAAATGTATGGTATAGCCGTGATTAGACGTCATACCTAATGACCCGTGGCATGCTCCGTCAATACGCAACTTGCTGCATTTACAATCAGGCGTTGCTAAATGCCACGGAGCGTTGCATGCACCAAACGGCATTACGTCAAACGCATCTTTAAATTTTCATGGTTTATCGAGTCATATACACCAAATTTCGTAAACAATGAATACAATTTCATCATTTAAGCAGAAAAAACTTTGAAATATTTGTTAAAACAGCTGGTAATGTTTGACCTCAGAAACATCACATTGACCAACTTTCAATCCAGCATGAAATGTCGGTGATATCAGCTCGCTCCTTGGGGTTCTATTTGCTTATAATTCAATTACACGCGTTGTACAAGGTGGCAATATTGTAAGAAATTATCACTAAACATTGTGTGCGGCAGAACAAGAAGCCGTGAATTTACCATGTATTATTCATCACAATCTTGCCACCTTTTGCTTCAGGAGAGATAAAGTGAAATAAAGGCAATTGTCAGTTTTTAGCACCTGTGGTCTCGGGGTCGAAAAAATCACCAATCGAGTCCGCAACCCCTTGTCATGATGGATTAGCGATGTTAGTGGGGCCTGAAACCCATCCGTCTGAACATGGTCTTCTGAATAATCTTGGCTGCAACAGTTGATTACACCACTGCATCAAAACACATTCACTGTTGAAAGCAAGCGATGCGCTTTTAAAAATCTCTTAAAAGGAATGTGAAGTTGCGGTCTTAGCGCCAAGCGCTGGGATCGCACAAGCAGAGAAGACCTAATCGAGTTCGCAACACCTTGTTATGACGCTTAAGTTGTGGCGATCTACATGGGATCGAACCCTGTCCACCTTAATGTTCTACCTTACTGTACTGTGCCACAACATGTGATAGATCAAATTTATGGTCTTGAAAATTAAAAATTTCGTTTTCTTTATAAATTTCTATCGACGTTATTGCTGCTGGGATCAAATATTCTTGAGATACGATTTAAGTTTTGTAATAATCCCTTTTCCCTATTCTCGTGTGGATATATTTTTGTGCAAAGAAGTAATTGAGATTAACTGTGTGTAAGTGATCGAATATCCGGTTATCTGGATCTCTCCTCAGCTGGTCGAGCACACAGCCGTTCTTTGATCGCCATGCAGCTTTACCAGGCGAGTCAAAGAAACGTCAAGATGTTTGAAAGTTTGTTGCTATTTATTCATTCATCGGATTCCAATAAACTTATACTATTTGTGCAGCTAACATGTGAAATTATGTTATAAAAATTGGTTTACCAAGATGGGCCATATTGTTCTGAAACTAGAAGCAATTTTATACAAACATTTCAGCTAAAATCCTTAAAAACATGCCTAAAGCCCTTGATCAAAATTGCTAACAATCAAGCCTCACGTTAATAAAAACAAATTAAAAACGCTGAATGATAGTCCCAGTCATGTAAATCATGCACCAGCCACTTTAGTGAGCTGCTATTTTAATCGTGGGTACCGGGACGGAAGATTTTTGACAAGGGTATGAAGAATTTTCCCAATACCTTGTGGGGGTACGAAAATATCAAAGGAAATTTGCATGGGGTGCAAAACTATTTTGCCTAAGTCAAAAGCTCAGTTAGACAACGGAGTCGTAGTTTTCTAAATCGGTGTCGTAGCTTCTGTAGGCGATTTTTCAAAGAGTAGATACATTTTTCTGACTCACCTGGGATGGTAAATCGTCAATCAAGAAAATCAAGAGGCCGATGAGATGAATAAGCTTCAAATGGATAAAAGTACCGATCTTTTGAACAAATACCACATACCTAGTCAAGCAAAATCTTTCTACGTATTTACCATTCTGCCCTATATACATATACGAGCGAGAAAACCTACGATTTTGTTAAATTAGAGAGACATGCTATCTAAACCAACTTGTTGGTATCAAATTTGGAAATTTGAAGCAGTAATAGATAAAATCAGTTAGGGTTTGTTGCACCCATTTCAAGTCATGTGACCATATTCTTGGGGAGTTTCAGTGTTACTCTACTTTCTGGAATGCATGGCACAAGTTTTCATGGCATGAAATATGTCAAAGAAATCAAAGAATGTTTTATCACGAGATTCATACCGGGTGAGTCAGCAAAAAGGATCCCCGCTTGGAAGGCCACTGCTCCATGAATATCAAAGCAATGATATCGAAAAATGTCTTGTTTTATTGCCAATATGTTCAATTAGGTTCAGTAAATTACCCGGCCTTAATCGGCCATTCCTTCCCGTGGATATGGGTGATTTTCTGCAGAAAGCCCCTTCAAAAAACCTGCAAAAACGAATGAAAACAATGAGCACATTTTCCTTCCTAAAATTGATGACACTCACATAAATTCATGCATTTTGTCCTCTTGGGAGAATGGAATCCCTCTGAATAGGTCATCGATACCAAGGGGAGGACTTCTTCATCCCCCAAGAGGATAGCACGTGCTAAAGCGTTCACAAGTCATTGCTGTAAGGCCATTGTAAGGCAGAAATGTTAGGGAAATCTGTTCATGATTTTGGGCACGTTTTGAAGGTTTTTTTGAAGAGGCTTTCTCGAGAAAATCCCTCATAATTTTAGAACGGAGTGGCCGATTTCAGTCAGGTACATTTTATAGCAGATTTGAACATTTCTACCGTCAAACTTTATATTTGCCGATATCTTTGTCTTGATATCCAGGGAGCTGTGACCTTTCAAACGGGGATTCTTTTTTCTGACTCACCCGGTAGTAGACTTGAAATGAGTGTAAACATTCTTCATCTAATCGTAATGGTAGTTCTATTAAATTCTTTCGCAGGAATCAAACGTTTTATCCGATAAATAGACTACAACATAGAGACACAAATGCTGGGCATTCCTTCACGAAGATGTCTATTTCTTGCAAATTTAATACCAACAAGGTAAAACGAGTTGCTGGTTTTTCGGAAAAAATTCGGCAAGCACTAAGTAAAATTAGCCTGACAAGTTGAAGTAATTATTTGATTTTTCGTTAACTCTGACTAAGACATATATTGTTTTCTGATAAAAGCATATCAACGTTACTTAAATAACAATGAACTAACGAAAACACGCAGAACGTCTGTAATTTTGGTTTGCAATGGTACTTCATAACCTCTCCTGTGTGGCACAATATTTCGTTAATAGCCCCAGACCTGACGGCGGGGGGGATTTAGAGAGAGCTAATGCATCTTCCCTGTAAACAGTTTGTAAATGGGAAAGTTAGCCTTTGACTGCTGGATTACCATTTTAGTTTTGAAAATCAGCCCCGTCCTTTTACTCATCGGGTATATTAGTGAAACAGTAAATGGGAAGTGCCGACAAAAGTGGGTTTAAATTTACGAGGGAACAGTTTTGCAATATCTTGTACAATCTTGCCTTTCAATGTTAGCATGCCTTACCACAGGAATTCTTTCAGGTTGCTACATACAGAGTGTCCCAAAAAACATGTGCGCTGTTTGAGTGGCTGCTGCGGACCAGCCATAAATCCAATTTTTCCATTCTTAAGATTTTTAATAGAAGAGATTTCAACTTAAAAATTGACACCGAGTTTGAATAAATCTGATAAGTAGTTGCTGATTTATGGAACAAGAAAGTCAAAATTATTGGCTGCCTCGAAACCAGAGGATTCATTAGTGTCCATTATGTTAAAATCAAAGAAATCGATTGAAACATGCAAACCTAGCCCGGTTTTCTGATGTTCGCTTGCGAAACAGAGAGTCACAGATTGGATTTTGAGATGACCAATAATATTGAACATAGCTAGGGTCGCTAGAAATGATGATGTGGAACACAGGTGCTGCAGGCCATGACATGCATCCATCAGTTATTTTGCTTCTCAAGAGTGATAAAGTCGTTTTAAACCAAGAATATTGCGTTCAGCAGGCTGCCTGGACAATATCTTTGAGTTATGTGGTCATTAATTACTCCGAAATGTGTTTCCCGACATAACTGCAAAGTTTAAGTCCATTTGATGCTAAAATTTAAGTTAAAAGGTAAAGTACGGAAATAAAATCATCTGGTTTTGAAACAACCACTGATTTTGACTTTCTTTCTTAGTAAATCAGCCACCACTTATTAGATTTGTTCAAACTTGGTGTCAAACTCTAGGCTGAAACCTCGTCTATTCAAAATTTTGAAAAATGGGTCAAAGTGGGTTTGGCTCCTCCACAGTAGCCATTCAAACAGCGTACATGTTTTTGGGACACCCTGTAGTTTTATCAACTGCTGTGGTTTTCCTGATGCTGGAATCCCATATGTACCACTTCAAGCACCTAAGAACACTCTTATCAAGTAGCTAAAGGCCTCAGTTCAAATTGTGTATCCACTATGTCCTAGGAGTCATATTACAGAATGTTAAATAACGTTGTATTTCAGTTGAAAAGTTAGTTAAATTAAATTGATCAATTACTTGTTTATTTGGATGAGTTTGAAATTCACAGATGCATGCTATTATCTCAGACATCTACCACCATTTTCTTGTCTACGTCCATGTTTGCTACGACCTACGGTAGAAAAGATGAAGTTCATGAGAAGATTTCAAATTAAATGCAAAAAGCAAGCAAACGGTTCAAAAATGCAACTTCTTTGTGCTGGACTGATTGAATTTTACACCGTACACAAAAAAACTCTCTTCGAAACACAATTATTCATTCTTAATTTGTTTGTATATTATGTCATCGGCTGCTCCTTTGTCATCGGCTGCTCCTTTGTTGCAAAGATTCGGATGGCTTTCAGTTGACAGGCTAGTCCATAGAGAAACATCTACCACGGTATATAAGTCCCTAAATGGACTTGCACCCGACACCCTCTGTCAGATTTTCTCACGATTATCTCATGTTCACAATCGAGCGTTACGCAACTCTAAATTGGATCTAGCAATGGCGCGAATGAGAGCAGCTTATGGCCAAAAGTCATTTGCTTTCGGCGGAGCTGATACATGGAACAAACTCCGTTTTGATATAAAATTAGCCCCTTCCATCCAGTCATTCAAAACGAAGCTCAAAAACTCATAATTGATTAGATTCAAGGAAAGCTGGTGTTAAATTTTTATTTTTATTTTCCATTTAAATTTTTGATGAATACATATACCGGGTGTCTAAAAAAAAAGTACCCCCTTTTGACTCAACAAGGCAGCAAAACGATAATAATTCGGTACTTTTTGAATTCATGGCTACATTTGTTGGTCTTCAACTTAAATGCACATACCTTGCATTTGGAAATCGACCACCAAACACCGGAGATATGAGTTCACAATGTCAAAATTTGGAGTGCACCTGAAACCAGAGATTTTGAGAAATGGCCTAGCCATATTTTGACAACAAACAGGCATTTTGCATACGCATTTTCGACTTTGACCTTTACTTTCTATTTTTAAAAAGATTTATACCTTGAATTACTTCAATTACTCTTGAAGTGACTTTTCTTTTGAGGAAACAGTCCTTGCATTGCATTCGATCCCAAGTGTTTTGTATTAAAGAAGAGGAAAAGGAGCACATGCACGCTTATTTTGGAGATGTGGCACGATTTTATCACTCTTACCACATTTTTACTATATTTGTTTAATCAGCGCCATGTCCATGCATCTTTTATTCTTTAGCAAAACACGGAAACTTAAAGTCCATGATACATGATACATGATACAATGGAAAATGTCCACGATACAAATCATGACTAGGCCCTTTTTCAAAACCTCTGGTTTTGGATGCACTGTAAATTTTGACTTTGCGAACCTGTATCTCCGGTGTTTGGTGGACGATTTCTAAATGCAAGGTACGTGCATCTAAGTTGAACATTGATAAATTTAGCTGTGAAGTCGGGGAGCAATGATATCTTATTGCTTGGTTCCTATTTCCAGCCAAAAGGGGGTACTTTTTTCTGAGACACCCGGTATATTGTACATTTATAGGTTTAGTTTAGATAAATATTGCAATTAGGTTAGTTTTATTTTTAGGTGCAGGGTACATTGTAAAACAGTTGCTTAAAATTTAAACTGAATTGTAATCCTGGGTAAACAATTTTGAAATAAATAAAACAAAATAATAATAAATAAAATATCGTGCAATACGCATACGAGAAGATTGATTGTGATGAAATTTTACTTAACCCAAGTCAAGTGGCCAATCTCTTGATAAAAGATCTTTTGAATTTTTTAACATACTTCGTGCCATCTAAACTTATATCATGCATGTAAAAAGTAGAACAATACCAAAAACGTGGTCACATGACTTGAAATATGCAAAAAACCTCAGCCGATTATGTCTATTACATCTAAACAATATTTGCCCCCGTTCTTGACAGAAGATAAATGTGATACACGTTAGGTTTCATTTTTTTGTGCCGAACATATGCACCGTTTAGACATTTTTCTAACACTAGATAGAGCTAAAACTGCACTGTGATCCACATTTCCATTTTGATGTAATGAATGCATGAAGGTTAGGCCTAGAAAACTAGAAATGCATGAAGGTTAGAAACGTATTTTAAAATCTTGTGCCTAACCTACTTATTTGCAATTAGAAAGTATAGTAAACTGTACCGGGTGCGCCAGAATAAACTATGCACTTTTGGCAGGCCACGATAAATCGTACAATGGGCCGATTTTGAAGATATATCACTTAATCTTTAGCAAAAAGCCTGAATTAGATTCTAAGATTTTTTGCAAATTTTTCCATTTTCAATTTTTAGAGCTACAGGCGAGTTTCTTAAAATTTTCGTTTTCGAAAACACTGAAAACGATCAAAAACGTTGATCAAATTTTCCAAAGACTCATCATGAATGGACAAAGAGAAAATGTTTTCAGCGTGATTTGGGGATTTGGAAATTGATCATTGTAAACTTCTGCACGAGTGTTATTTCAAAGATTGGCTTGTTGCGAATTCTGTTCTAGTTACAATAAAGTACCGCCCCAAAAGCAGTCACAAAATCAAAAATCTAACAAGACTCCATGCTTGCTGGCCCCATGATGCTTCCTCGCTTGTCTTTTTAACCCCCTTGACACAGGAACACAACCTGCACCAAAGCATAAATTCAATGACATTACAAAAGAAAAGACATTCCTTTATATCCTTAAAATATTATAACATTTCTCCCAATATAGTACGAACTCTCATAAAGCAGCTTACAATTAGTCGATTTCTAAATCCCAAATCACCATGAAAAAGTTTTCTCTTTGTCCAGTCATGTCGATTCTTTAGACAGCTTGATCGACGTTTTTTGATCGTTTTCAGTGTTTTCGAAAACAACAATTTTAAGAAACTCGCTTGTAGCTCTAAAAACTGAAAACAGAAAAATTTGCAAAAAATGCTAGAATCTAATTCAGGCCTTCTGCTAAAGATCAAGTCATAAATCTTCACACCGGTCTTGTGTACGATTTATCGTGGCCCGCCAAACGTGCATAGTTTATTTTGGCGCACCCGGTATTATATTCCATATGTCCGTTTTAAAGTAAAGTGTCTTTCCTTTTTTGTAGCAATTACGTGCAGTTTTATCAACTATCTTTTTCTCTCTAGTAGTTAGATGTAGTGTTATGTACGTATTTCCTGTTTTATGTTGCCATGAGGTAGACGTAGTTTTTCGCTCCAAATTGCATTGTTCTAGTAGTAGGGTGTAGTATTTTTTAAGTAGTGTTGTAAGTAATACGCATTAGAAAAAAAAGGTTAGGCCCACTTTAAAGATGATTTTATTGCCGTGTCCATATCAACAGATGTTGTCCAAAAATTCTAAGTGTCAAGTAAATTCGACATAAAAACGATGTTTAAATCACCTGCCGTTTTAAATAGACGAAACGGCAGGAGTTCACCAGCTTGTCGTGTGAAACGGCATAAAAAACGACTGGATTTAAACATCGTCTTCCTACTGCGTTTGATTAATCAGTTCTAGGCCATGGCACGGGTTCTACGTGTGATCAGCCACTGCGCTTGTGTATTTTGAAAAAGTGGTCACTTTACTCATTTCTATTTCAATCCGACACGGAAAAAACGATGTTCAAATCAGATTTTTAGACACGGCAGACTCTGCCGTTTGTTAGATTCGGCAAGGGGAAAACACAATATTTAAACTGGGCCTTGGAGTATCAGAATGGTACCAATTGATTTTTCTATTGTTAGCCGTAGTCTGAAGCGTAACAAAATGCAAACATTTTTCAATCAGACAATAGATCTAGTGGCGAGAAAATATTATTTCAAGGTAGGCCTAAAATAAAAACGTGGTAGTAGCAGTAGTAACAAATAATGTTGTCCTCGGCAAAGGAACAAAGCTGTGGAAATGAAGGACAACTGCGGCGTCTAAGCAGGTGAAGGTGAAGTTGCGTCCCAGTTGCGTTTTTCACCGCCAAGCGCTGGGATTGCAGAAATAGAGCAGACCTAATCGAGTCCGCGACCCCTTGTCATGACGCTCAAGTGGTGGGGTCCTACAGGGTTTCGAACCCTGTCCGCCTGACTGTTCTGGTTGCAGAGTCAGAGGATTACACCACTGCGCCACAAGCACCCATGGTCAATCTATGAAACGCCACCAAATCCAACAGCAGACACTCTGAAGATTATAGGTGTATTATTTGTAAACCGTAAGCTCCAAATGACGCATTTTGCTGTTAACTAAGGGGCTTTAGTTATTCTCTGTTGATAAATTTCTGGTCTGCTTTTTATGAATCAAATAGACCTAGCTTTCCAGCCTCACAACAAGATTTTGTTGAGGACAGAGATCAATCCGAGTTGAACCGATTATAATTCTTGTGGTAACAAAACATAATGACTAAAATGAGAGACATTAAATGCGATTGAAGGAAAAGCAAGTAGATGATCCCTATCGCTTTGGTATTGGCATGCTCTATTCATGATATGCTCTGTATCCTATTGAGAAGATCGGGGTATCAGGGGGTACTGTTGTTGAGTTAGGCTGATTGCAACGCCATACCGGGCTAGTCAGGAAAATGTATCAACTTTTTTAAAACTCGTGTAAGAAAAATTATGCAACCAATTTGTATGTACCTACGAGTTTTCACGTTGCTAGCGGTGGTAATGTTAATTATATGGCGATGTAAACTTTGAAAACCTAAAAGGGATTTGACCGTGAAAAATGACTCGGGGTGTAAAGTTTCACCCCGAACGATTTTGCACGGTCAAGTTCCTGATAAATATTTAAATTTTACATTACGTCATAAAACCAACATCACAATCGCCAGCAGTGTAAAAATACGTAACTTGACTACAGTTTGGGTGCTACATCCGAATCTGGGCTCGAAACGTTGACATGAACAATAGAATAAAATTTGGGCAAATTTCCAAAAAGAGGAAGCTTAATTGAAGTGGCGTATTCATGGGCAGTTTGAAATCACAAAATAACGTCCAAACTGTCCATGGTATAAAAAGGTGAAAGATACGACTTTTTAAAATTTCATGAGATGCTTTATCATGAACTGGGACCCCCATAAGATGAAAAAAACTGACAAAAACAACTGACAGAAACAGGAAAAGATAAACTTACGTCACAGAACTCTTGAAATGATATTTTACCATCACCGTCTTTATCGAATTGCAGTATAGTTTTATCAACAATCTGCTGCAATTGCACTTCTTTAAGATTATTACCAACCATCATTTTAAGAACTTGGAATAGTTCGCCGTTTGAAATATATCCGTCTTGATCAATATCGTAGATTTGAAACGCAACTAAAACAGAAAAAACATTCTCAATGTCAATTGCTGCTAACACCTCAATAATTTGCTTTGATTGTCCAGAGACTCTTCTGGAGTCTACCATATCCTTAATTGAAATACGGATTGGTTTGATCGGAGATGAATCGAAATAAAACAGCAACAGCCCATAACATTTTGTTCTTAAAGGTCTGCCTCAAAATACCAGGTGTCCCAAAAGGTTATTTCCGTTTGGCAAATCACTAAAATTTGATTACACGGCCCATCTTCAATTTCTCGTTTTGTCAAGTAGATCAAGGACCAAATTATTTTCCCTGACATAGCTGATCTTGTAATTGTCTGCACAAAGGCTAGTAGTTGGTTTAATGATCAACAAATTTAGCTCTTTTCAGGGCTGCCTGGTTTTGAAATGGCCAGGTCAATTTCTTTGTGCATGTTAAAAGGGCCTGCGCAACGTTAATGCTTTGCGGGCTCAGTGCTTCGTGAAAGAAATAAACAAAGCAAACAAGCCGTGCGGAAGCACGGTGGGAAACAAGTATATATCATCATCAATACCGTTTTCTTCGATGCTATAAACATGGTTGTTAGTCATTGTTTCACTTTCCCACTGTGCACAGCGAGTACACGAATCTGTGGAAAACTCAAATTTTTCTCTTTGACTATATATACACCGGGTGTCTCAAAAGAAGTAGCCCCTTTTGACTTACACAAGGGGAAAAACGATAAAATATTAGGACCTTTTAAATTCACAGCTATATTTGTTGATCTTCAACCTAAATGCACATACCTTGCATTTTAAAATTGTCCAACAAGCACCAGATATATGGGTTCAGTTCACAAGGTCAAAATCTGGAGTGCACCTGAAACCAGCGGTTAGCGGCTTTGAGAACGGGCCTAGCCATGATTTCATGATTTGATATCACAGGCATTTTGCAAAAGAACTTTCAACTTCGACCTTTAGTTTCTACCTTGGAAACATTTATACCTTGAAATGCTTCATTGTTCTTGACATGACTTTTCTTTTGAAGAATCGGTCCTTGCTTTGCATTCCATCCCAAGTGCTATTTACATTAAAGAAGAGGAAAAGGAGCACATGCACATATATTTTGGAGATAAGCCACGACTTTATCATTCTTAACACATTTTTATCACATTCGTTTGATCAGGGTCATGTCCCTGCATCATTTATTCTTTTCAAAAGCAAAACACTAGAAGCTGCCAATAACCTAAACATCAAGAAAACATTTAAGTACTTACATCGCAGTTTCGAATTCTTGTCTCCTTTGACGCTGAACTGAGATATGCCTTCAATAAACTCTATAGATAAATTTGAAATAGATGACAAGAAGATGAAATCATCGGCAAATAACTTAACATTGCATTTGAGATCTGTCGTCAGATCATTAATGTACACAAGGAAGAAGAGGAGACCCAAAAAATTGATCCCTGTCGAACTGCGGCAGAACTTTTGCCCCATGGTGATGTTTTACCATTCAATACCGTACGTTGCATGCGATCCGCTAAAAAACTATGAACCGGTTTCAAAAATTGTCCAGAGACACCATTTCGTCCTAACTTGTAGTTTAAGCTGTTGTGCCACACTCTATCAAAAGCCTTTGAAATGTCTAAATGTGCAATGCATAATGAAATGTGTAAAAAGTGTGCAAATTTGATAAGTAGTTGCTTATTCATGAAACACAGAGGTCAACATTACTGGTTGCCTCAAAACCAGAGGATTCAACATTCTCTATTATTGTCCAAAATCAGAGAAATTAGGTGATATACCTAGACAGTTTCTAATTTTCACGAGTGTATCAGGTAGTCCTACAGTAGATTAGATCTTCTGCGAACGAAGATAAAAAACAGATCTAGGATTACTAGAAATGGTGATATGCAAACAACTGCTGCAGGCCATGATATACCGGGTGTCCCAAAATGATGTATTATCGTTTGATTGTTTATATGTCCATAACCGATGAACCGATTTTCAAAAACTGGTAAAACCACAACCAACATCTTAACATCCAAATTAGCCTTTAGGCAATCAAATAAAACAAAGCTTTTGAAAATCCGTTCATTGGTTATGGACATACAAGCAATCCAAACAATAATACATCATTTTGGGACACCCGGTACGTAAGTGATGAAGTCCACTCCAACCAACAATATTACTTTTAGTAGGCTTCCTGGTAAATAGTCTTGAGTTATGTAGTCATTGATTATTCCGAAATGTGTTTCCTGGTACGAATGTAAAGCTTAAGTCCACTGTTGACACTGTTGACATAAGATTTGGTAAGCAACATGTGAGAAAAGCAAAGTATGTCAAATTTCTGAGTCTTCTCCTTGATGAAAACCTTTCTTGGAAGCATCACCTAAACGATCTTTCTAAAAAGTTAGCAAGAACGTGTGGTATATTCTTTAAGGTGAGACATCTACTTCCTAAGAATGAATTGGTTTCCTTGTATAACTATTTATTTGCTTCTTTCCTACAATATGGAATTGTTGTTTGGGGTCTCACTTATCATTCATACATCAAACCGATCTTCATTCTTCAAAAGAAAGCTGTACAGAGCTATCGCCTTTGAAAATCGTTCTGCTCCATCATCTCCTATTTTCCTCAATCTCCAACTTCTTAAGTTGGAGGATTTGTTTGAATTAAAGCTGCTGACTTTTGTCTATGAATCTGTAAATAGGATCTCCCCTCCTTGTTTTCATGAGCTTTTTATTTACTTTAACATGTTCATCAACATGATACCAGGCAAGCATGTAAAGGTGACATTTTTCTGACCATCGTGCCATACCCTATCAAATGCCTTAGAAATGTCAAGATACACAGAACGAACATCAAGGGGAGGGTTACAGTCAGTGGCGGACACCTGGGGGGGCGAGGGGGTGCGATCGCCCCCCCAATGTTGGCTAGAACAAAGATCTTTTGTTCGACAACAAAAGAAACAAATAATAATAATAATAATAATAATAATAATTAATTTCTTTAAGGTTGGCGTGGTATATAGCACTAGGCTAATTAATGCCAACCATTATCGATACAAAAGATGTGTAATAATTATAATCAACCTAAATATAACCTAAATTTACAATAAAATCCTTACATAATCTACAGTTGCATGAAAAATTCCAAAACTTAATTTCCCTTTTAAAATTCCCTACAGATCGGGACTTTTTTATATGCAATGGCAAATCTCGCCAGAGATTTTGCCCCAGGAAGCTCACAGTTTCTAGCCCATAGGCTGTAGTCCTAGGTTTGCGTGCATAGATGTTGCTCTTAACTCTTAAGTTGTAATGTATTTCTCTCTCCGCGAAAATTTCTCTCAATTGTTGTTTGGGGTCTCACTTATCATTCATACATCAAACCGATCTTCATTCTTCAAAAGAAAGCTGTACAGAGCTATCGCCTTTGAAAATCGTTCTGCTCCATCATCTCCTATTTTCCTCAATCTCCAACTTCTTAAGTTGGAGGATTTGTTTGAATTAAAGCTGCTGACTTTTGTCTATGAATCTGTAAATAGGATCTCCCCTCCTTGTTTTCATGAGCTTTTTATTTACTTTAACATGTTCATCAACATGATACCAGGCAAGCATGTAAAGGTGACATTTTTCTGACACGTAAAAATACTCTGCAATATGGTTTGAAATCTGTCAGGTATGCAGGTGCGAAATCTTGGAACAATATTCCTACCGTGATCAAACAGGCATATTCTTCAGTTAACTTTCGTCGTCAAGTTAAACTGCATTTGTTTTCCATCAACTACCAGTCGTAAGATTTTAGTGTTTTCAAATGATGACTTTCCGCAATTCGATTTTTCGCATATTTTTCCAATATAAACTATGTTTTTTAAACTAAGGGGGTGCTCTCTCCTCGATTAGTCAATCTATTTAGAGAGCTCCTCTTATAAGAAATTTCCTACATGCAAATCCCCCCTCATCTTCTTGTATTGTGTTCGTTAATTGTATTTCATTAATATTTTAAGTCTTTTCATAGTTTAATTTTGAGTATATTTTGTATTTTTTTGTGAGATTTGTATGTAGAGGAATTTTAAAATTAAAGGAATTGAACTGAACTGAGTCCATTTGCTGCTAAAATTCAAATGATACAGAGACCAAATCCTCTGGTTTTGAAACAAACAGTGGTTTTGATTTCCGTCTCCATAAATCAGCAACAGCTTTTCAGAATTACTCAAAAACTATGGGAGGTATCAAAGAAAAAAAAAATTCTCGAGGCAACGTTAAAATATATTCAGGCCTCAGAACGGTTTCAGTAACTTCCTAAGTTTGTTGTTAAAAACCTCCTCTCTCTTGTAATTTGTTTTTCTCACATTTGTTTTCGTTGTTTTAATTTTTTGTTGACGGAATTATGTAATTGTTATTTGCTATTTGCTATATGTAATATGTAATATTTAAATGTAATATTAATTTGAATCTCTATGTTAAATGATATAGTCGCAGGGTAGGGTTGCAATGTATTCCCATGCTCCTCATGGCAACGTATAACCTTATAACCTTTGTCTGTTGATTGTAAATTTTATGGGAATATGAAAAAAAATCTAAGTTGAAATCTCTTCTATTCACAAATATAACAAAACGGAAAATTGAGTTCATGTTTACTTCACAGTAGCTATTCAAACGGCACTCGTGTATTTCGGACACACTGCAGGAAGATCACATTCAGATCAGTCACTTTCCATGACTTCTCCATCGATCACAACAGTCTACAGGGTGTCCCAAAAAACATGTGCGCCATTTGATTGGCTACTGTGGAGGAGCTATAAATCTAACTTTCCTGTTTTTCAGATTTGTGAATAGAAGAGATTTCAACTTAGAGTTTGGCACCGAGTTTGTGTAAATCTGAAAAGTGGTTGCTGATTTATTGAGAAAGAAAGTCACAATCACTCGTTGCTTCAAAACTAGAGGATTTTATCTCCGTACTTAACCTTTTAACTTGAATTTTAACATTAAATGAACTTAAACTTTACAGTTATGCCAGGAAACTCATTTGGGAGTAATTAATGACCATATAACTCAAAAATGTTGACCAAGCAGCCTGCTGAACACAGTATTGTTGATTGAAAACGACTTAATCACTTTCGAGAAGCAAAATATCTGATGGACGCATGCCATGGCCTGAAGCACTCGTGCTGCACATTGCCATTCCTAGCAACCCTAGATATGTCCAATATTTTTGGTTGTCACAAAATTCAATGTATGACTATCTGTCTCACTTATGACCATCAGAAAACAGGGCTAGGTATGTTTTCTCAATCATTTTAGTTGATTTTAACACAATAGAGAATAATGAATCCTCTGGTTTTGAGCCAACCAAGAATTTTGGCTTTCTTGCTCTATAAATCAGCAACTAGTGATCAGATTTACTCTAACTTGGTGTCAACCTTTAATTTGAGGTCTCTTCTGTCAAGAACCTAAAAAACAGAAAAATTGGATTTATGGCTGCTCTGCAGAAGCCACTCAAACAGTGCACATGTTTTTTGGGACACCCTGTACATTCAGAAAGCATAATAAGGAACAAAGGTGGAAAACGTAGAAAAAACTTACAGAAACAGGTGTATGAAATTGAGAACGAACCTTTGAAGTCGATTTCACCATTGCCATCTGTATCAAAGATTTCAATTACTCTTTGCACGAGAGGATTTTGTTGCAGCTCTGGCAATGACATGAACTCTTCGACTGACAGTGTCCCTGAGCCATCCAAATCTAGCTTCCTAAATCGTTTCCCAAGCCTTCTTATTTCGTCGGGATCAACTGAAAAAAGGATAAATAATCAAATATCATGACTATTGTTGAATAACTAAACATTGAATCATGTATCATGAAAACTGCTTCAATACTCATCAATGATCATTTCTTGGTTGCTCATGTTATTGCAAGACAGGCAGTTTCAAGGCAAGACAAGCTTGTATGCAATTTAAGGAATTTCTTATCAAATTACATACAAAGGTGCTCTGCAATAAATTTCAAGGAGAAATGTGAGATTTGCATTTTATGCCGTTAAATTGTTCATTTTGGCTGCAAATTACAGTATGAAAATCATTATTAAGATCGTATAGCATTACGCCGTTATGAGCAACGGCTTATCAAGTTACGCTTGATGGCTTGTTGAGTTATGCTCAACGATGACGGCTTATCAATCCACGATGGCTTATTGTACTCCCATGGCTCACCATCCCTCGACGGCTGGGGTACTGACGTCGGCTAAACACTTGACCACGGCTGTAGGGCCCTTAACAAGGCACAGTTACAACGGTCAATTAAAGTACGATGATGGCCTGCTATGCCTTGACGACGAACAACTACATCAAGACGGACGACTACTTCACGACGAAGCAGGGTTTCAATGACGGAATATTTTTGACCCTGTCAAAGTTTCATATGGTTGAGTTCTCTGCTGGCTGAGGCCGGGGCTGATTTTGCAGTACTCCGATCAGCTCTGTAAGCCGCCCTATAACGTTACTCTGCTGTAAGCAGCCATTGATGTTGAAATTTAAAATGAAAAACGTTTGATAATTGTTTGAAATAAAAAGAGAATGGTTGCTTGTGAAAAAAATTGTATACTTCCTTTCCGTTTGCTAATTTTTTTTAGAAGAAAGGGACAGTAAGTTATAAAAACAGTAGATATGAGTATGATGTGCTACTGTATGTTTTCTGTGTGTCAAACCGATAGTTTAGTAAATATATACATATATGTATTAGACATGAGTACAAATCTGAGATTTCTTACTCTGATCAAAGAAGTATGTATTATTTTTTTACAGTAGAACTATATAGTCGGAAAATCTTTTTTAGCTATGAAGTACTGTGTTTTACGTTCAAAATGACATGTTTTAGCAAAGAGTACTACTGTATGTTTTTCAATGAAGTATTTTTGATGCGTTTAGCAATTCATATATACAGAAGGTAGCTGAAATCCACTGTCTTGACCCTTGAGTTAAACATGAGCTGCAAATTGGTTTGGAATGAATAGTACTCAAGCAAGACAATAAAAATATATTGCAATTGTTTGAATAAAAACTTACAATGGGTTACCATATCAGCAGGCAGTGAATAATCATGACCCTGAAATGTAAGATAGATGCAACTTACTGCACACATTGTTGAGCAGAGATGAAAGATTTCCACCTCAGAGGTGTGTAAATCTGCTTCAAATCGAAGTATGAATCCGATTCGGATGAGAATATAGCTACTAGTACAGTATCAGAAAGGGGAGGGGAGTGGGGGGGGGGGGTAGCACCACCAAACAAGGTAATTTATGAAATCAATCGAGTCTGTTCAATTTTGGGGTGTAGAATTCAAATTTTTTGTTCTTTTGATGGGACAGGGGCCATTTTTGAGATATGGAGGCGAATTCCCCGCAAAATGAAGGGAAATGTGCAAGAGTGAAGAAATGTACAGAGTCTGCATGGCAAAAGATATTGCATTAAGGCGCCATTCAAGCACCATCAATGCTAGCCTGATGGGCTGTGTATCAGGCTACATCAATGCAACAAAGCCATTACATTTGGACAATATCCATAAATCATTCATAGTCCAAATGCAAAGTTTGTTGTGACTTTATACAGTATGAGTATGTTTCAGATTTAAAAGTTTCAAGTTTGCACTGTTTAAACCAATTTGCAATATTTTGTCTGAAGCTTCATGTAAACATACAGTACTGTATGCAAATTGGAACAAACTCCACACAAACTTGTTAACTCCAAAAGAAAAAGCATATCATGTTATATGTCAAGAATTCCCTTTGTCAAAATAATTAGTTTCTTACGTTATGTTTATTGAGTGCTTGGAGTTTCTTAATTTTTGGCAATCTGAGAGCATCGGGGATAAGACACCGCACAAAATGTGTGAAAGTTTTATCAATAGAGCAGGCCTGGCCATGAGCATTTTAGCAGGCGAGTGGTACATCATTCTCCTCGATGAAGTTTGGTGGGTGATTTTCATGCAATTGAAAAACATTAATGAGTAAATGAGGTATCCAATATTTGTCTTTAAACAGCCAACCTTACAAAACAAGACAGCGATTCTCTAACAGAAACGAAATTTTAGCTTTATGTAGTCGCAAATCAACCACATGTACAATCCGAGTACAATTTGTTATAACATTATTGCAAACTACTGTAGTAGTCACTCTTAACCTGGCATTTCCTTTCGATGCTTAAGTACTTGAAGATTTGTTATTTCCGAGTTTGTTATTACAGGAACATACTATGCACGTATTTCAGTACGAGAAACTAAGTAACTCATCTATTGCTTGAAAGTTTCTTAAGATTAAAAGGTCTTGACAGCTGAAAATTTCGTAGCAGCTACAAATAAGTGCAAGTCTGCTTCAGATGAAATAGAAGAATGTCTAGGCAGTCTCAGGTAATACAGTATTTTCCAGTGCTTGAATTTCTTAACATTTGGCGATCTGAAAATTTAGTCTCTCAAAAAGGCTTCTACCGTAGGTAAGAAAATACAGGGCAAGACATTGAAGAAAGTTAAATGTAAAATGCATTGTACGCCCCATTGTCATATATTTCTCAAAAGCTCAACAGCTGATCGTTTCTGATTGTTTGCCATGCTGAAATGATTCAGTTTTTACATGTTGGGAACTCAATGATACCAACCTTGCCAAATGACTTTTTCAATTGGTCTTCGAAATAACATTCCGGTTCAAAGAATTTGATTGGTTATTGCTTCTCAAAGTGTTTCATTTGTTTTTCGCATTTCCTGTATGAACTGACATGGAGGCAAGCAATGAGTAGCTCCCTTAGCTATCTCAAGGCAAGCATGGAGGCGGGCGTGGCTGATCACCCGCCTTAAACGGCCAGGCCTGGTAGCGACTCACCTAAGCAATTGTTTTTTTAGTGTTTTCAACTTATTTTTACTTGGTAGTCAGCCACCTTATCGCTGTTTCATAATTTTGAAATTTTCAGTAGTGAGCCACCTTAAGTACAGGTCCACCTTAAGCGTAAACTTCCAGGGAGAAGAAGCTTATCTCTCTGGAGGTTTATGCTCAAGGTGGATCTGTACTTAAGGTGGCTCGTGGCTCACTACTGAAAATTTCAAAATCAAGAAACAGCGATAATGTGGCTCACTACCAAGTAAAAATAAGTTACAAGAAAAACGCACAAAAAAACAATTGGTCGAGGAGGCTTGCTACCGATAAAACTTTCACACACTTTGTCTCATATCGCTCATGCTGAGAGTTGAGTTTCTTACATGGGGGTAATTCCATATAGCTTCATCAGATGGATGTCAAGTCATGTTTGAGAAATCTTCTGGAATTTTTTCTATAGCAAGGTAATGAGGAGTTGATCCTAGATATTTAATTTCAGCTCGATATCTCGTTTGGTTGATGAGCAATAATTTATTGAACTTTTGGCCCATTTGCCAGTAAGGTGTCACTTTTCATGAGGCAGTATGTTTGACACACAATAACACCATAATAACATTTTTTTAGAAACGTTTCCACTTTTCAGGTGCTTTATATAGTTGTTAGGTTCACGAAAAAATCAAATTCCAGGGAACTATCAAAATCGCTTGGATGTATCATTGCTTCAAAATCACACAACTGTCATTTGTTGATGTATCCGAAATGATGTACCCACGTTTTTCGGTAATTATATCTTTTAATACATAAATGCTGGCAATTTACTAGCTAGTGCCATGAAACTGTGCCCAATGAAGAATGGAATAAAAATGAAACTAAATTGTTTCATACATCAATGTGTCCTGTTAAGGCCAATGCAGTATTGATTAGATTGCTCTAAACACATGTTTTGGGGAATTTTGTCGACTTTCAAAAAATAATTTCAAGATTTTTGTTCAAGCGAAAATTTCTGAAGTTGGTTCTTTACAATGTGCACATATGGAGGTATGCCTGAATGTTGAAAGAATCAATTTTATACTTTCACAAGATGTATATTTAGCCCTTTCAAATGGCTCTAAATCAAAAATGGCGGATATATGCTATGTTCAGCTGCCTGAAATCATATGGTCCCAAATAATCATCGCCTTAGGAAAAATTGTGTTGGTTTTCTACGTTGAGTTCTCATTATGATGCAATTCCAGAGGTCTAACGAGAATCGGAAGTCTGTCAATTTTGATTATGAAGTAGGCATTGTTAGCAAAAGTGAATTTTGTAGCTTTATGTGTGATAGACATGTTTCATTCCCCCGTTGATTAAACATTTTCACTGTAATTTCAAGAATGTAGATACCGTTGTTGCATCACATGTATTTCTAGATTTTGAGACAAATTTAGAGCACCAATAGTAATTACAAAAGATTACTGTCTGTGCTTGATCTAGCATTTCTAATGGGAGCGTACAAACGGTGGAATTTTGAATCCATTTGCATCAGATGCATTTGGTGATTTTGAGCCATATAAAATATCAGTTATGATTACCAATTGGTTGCCCTTGGTGCTTGATCTATCATTTCTAATGGTAGCGTACAAACAGTGGCATTTTGAATCCATTTGCATCAGATGCATCTCGAGATTTTGAGCCATAGAAAGTATTAGTTGTAGTTACCAAATGGTTGCCCTTGGTGCTTGATCTATCATTTCTAATGGGAGCGTACAAACAGTGGCATTTTGAATCCATTTGCATCAGATGCATCTTGAGATTTTGAGCCATAGAAAGTATTAGTTATAGTTACCAAATGGTTGCCCTTGGTGCTTGATCTATCATTTCTAATGGGAGCGTACAAACAGTGGCATTTCTAATCTATTTGCATCAGATGCATCATCAAATGGATTTAAAATGCCGCGGTTTGCACCCTGGCATTAGATATAGTAGATCAAACTCAAGGGGCAACCAATTGGTAATCATAACTGATATTTTATATGGCTCAAAATCTCGAGATGCATCTGATGCAAATGGATTCAAAATGCCACTGTTTGTACGCTCCCATTAGAAATGATAGATCAAGCACCAAGGGCAACCAATTGGTAATCATAACTGATATTTTATATGGCTCCAAATCACCAGATGCATCTGATGCAAATGGATTCAAAATTCCACCGTTTGTACGCTCTCATTAGAAATGCTAGATCAAGCACAGACAGTAATCTTTTGTAATCACTATTGGTGCTAAATTTGTCTCAAAATCTAGAAATACATGTGATGCAACAACGGTATCTACATTCTTGAAATTACAGTGAAAATGTTTAATCAACGGGGGAATGAAACATGTCTATCACACATAAAGCTACAAAATTCACTTTTGCTAACAATGCCTACTTCATAATCAAAATTGACAGACTTCCGATTCTCGTTAGACCTCTGGAATTGCATCATAATAAGAAATCAATGTAGAAAACCAGCACAATTTTTCCTAAGGCGATGACTATTTGGGACCATATGGTTTCAGGCAGCTGAACATAGCATATATCCGCCATTGTGATTTAGAGCCATTTGAAAGGGCTAAATATATTACATCTTGTGAAAGTATAAGATTGATTCTTTCAACATTCAGGCATACCTCCATATGTACACATTATAAAGAACCAACTTCAGAAATTTTCGCTTGAACAAAAATGTTGAAAATATTTTTGAAAGTCGACAAAATTCCCCAAAACGTGTGGTTAGAGCAATCTAATCAATACTGCATTGGCATTAACAGGACACATTGATGTATGAAACAATGTAGTTTCATTTTTATTCCATTCTTCATTGGGCACAGTTTCATCCCTGGAATTTGATTTTTTCGTGAACCTAACAACTATATAAAGCACCTGAAAAGTGGAAACGTTTCTAAAAAAATGTTATTATGGTGTTATTGTGTGTCAAACATACTGCCTCATGAAAAGTGACACCTTACTGACAAATGGGCCAAAAGTTCAATAAATTATTGTTCGTCAACCAAACGAGATATCGAGCTGAAATTAAATATCTAGGATCAACTCCTTATTACCTTGCTATAGAAAAAATTCAAGAAGATTTCTCAAACATGACTTGACATCCATCTGATGAAGCTATATGGAATTACCCATGGGCAGTTTCTTATAACAAAAAACATGTGCTGAAAAATGCACCCATAAAATTACTTTAAGCGTTTGGCATGCTCCAAATTTTTGAACAGTGCAAATAACTTCTTCAGAGCAAGAGACAAAGTTAGCAATCTGAACACACTGCTGCATGGGTGAATTTGGCTGTATGTTTTCTGAAAATCTTTGGCACAGAGAAACTTTTTCATACAAATCCTTTTTATTTTGGTGCAATCTTTGGAGAAGAGAAATGCCCCAGATTCACAGTAGATTTAGGACGTATTCTTTTGGGCATCTTTTGAAAATGGTAGAGTTGGTAGAAGCTAAAAGTCCATTCTTTTGGTGCCATTCTACCGAAGACGGTATAGTTTGCAGACTTCAGATCACTTTTTATGAAAGACCATTCTTTTGGTCATTCTGTTTTCGGTAGACTTCCAAGAGATTTTTGACGCATTCTTTTGGGCTCTACTGAAAAGGGTAGACTTCCAAGGCTTTGGAAGCCTTCTGCTCCTGAAGCTAGTAGACTTTCCAGAGATCGCATAAGAGCCTTGTTTCATGATTGAAAAAGTTTATAAAACATTTGAAAAATGCAATGAAGTATTATAAATTCTTTTCTCTTGGAATTTGCAAAGCAAAAGTACATACAAGGCATTGCAATGGCTTCAACTCGTTCGGCCAAGCACAACATTTGAACTTCCTTGACAATTTTCATTCTTTTGGATTTTTCTCTGCGAGGTCTGCCAACTCTACCGTTTTCAGAATGCGTATTCTTTTGGCATTTTTCTCTGTGAAGTCTGCCAACTCTACCATTTTCAGAAAGCGCATTCTTTCGGCAACTGGCATGTTTCTCTGCAAAATCTACCGTTTTCAGAAGACTTCGCAGACTTCAGATGCCGAAAAGAATACGCCCTTACAGTGGCACTGCTGCAACACTGTTTGGACATCATGTGCATATGAATTTGAATCTTCATCACAGAGTCCCAGGCTGTAAAGGTTTTTTCTGCGCAGAGAATTTGTGAGAATCCAGGCAATGAAAGGCAAACTTTTCAGCCTGGCAGAGCCTGACAGTCTCAGTTTCTGTTGTTTTCATTGTTTAATGTTGAGCATGTTTGTCTGACACACAAACATTCAACTTTCCAGATGTGTTTACTTGCACATTGTGGTAAACTATCTCAGACATATGTTTGCTACCCTACAAGTAGGCCTACTCTACTGCTGACTTGGCAAGGCTTTGGGTGATGCTGCTCATTTCAAACCGTCTGCTGGCATTTTGTGGCAGAATATTTTCATCAAAAATTTGGGTTGCCTTTAGATTCATTTTGCGATATGAGAATCTGTGAGCAAAGCTCTTTGGAGATGAATATTTGCGTCATTAAGACTACCAAATGAATGCCTGCCATGTAAAGAACAGTAAAGAACCTGCTTTTCTTTTTTGAATTGAAGCCTTAGGCCCACTGCTTTTAAAGCAAAATGGCCATCTCACTTGGACATTATACTCACCATGATGATTAACAAACTGAAAGCCAACAGTTATGAAGAAAGGTATAGATATCTTTACGTCTGTTAACTTCAAACAGCAAAAGTTAGAAAGATACTTTGGTTGTCAGTCAGCGCCCTTTTCTGTTGTGCTCAATGTGAAGATTGTAAATAATTGATAATGCATGTCATTGTCCTCAAGGAGGACTCACCTGTTGACGCTGCACAGCAGCTCACTAAAGTGAGGCTGGAGAGAAAACAGGAACTTGCCTCATGAAATAATCTTGCACAACATGTCACAAAAACAATGTGGTTTTTTTTTATGACCAGTTTCCACTGTTATTTTTCTTCAATTTGGCAAAAATTTTTAACATAATTATGACTTACCATGTTTGTCCAAAAAACCAGAGGCAGCGTGCAACAATTTGAGGCTGCACACAGGCTAAGAAACCAGTAGCTTCTTCCCAGTTTCGACCCATGGCGGAGCTAGCACTTGAAATTGAGGGGGTCTAGGGCACTGTATGGCGTATCCACCACATCAAGCATAATACCCCACCACCATGTTAGCATAATACCCCACCTCTGTATGGCATATCCCCCCAGATATTGCAATAAAGAAAAGCTGCCCTTTTTATTGTCAGGAAGTGCCCCCTAGCTTCAAATGAAAATAAGCCCTTGAAGTGTAGCCCCCCCCCCCCCTCCCCCAAAGGTTGAGCTGCTTCTTACAGCCCTGAAAGCGGGCTTGTTACATTTCAAAGAAGAACGCGATCAGAAATGAGACAGAGTGTACCAAATTGCATATTCCAATTATAAAAATAGGACAAAAGGTATACAAGAGCGCTAAAAAGCTTCAAGTTTGACTGGTTTATGTCTCATTCAATTCCTACCCTGACCATCCCCCCCCCCCAGGCAGCCCGGGGTTCAACAAAGATTCCTTGCTCAAATGCTCGGGGGCCGGGGAAAAATCGGTGGTCAAATGCCCGAGGGCTGGGCAATAAGAAAATGCCATATTCCCAGTTACTGTTTAAGCAAAAGCTGCTGTTCTTGTCAAATGCTATTCAAATGCCCGGGGGCCGGGAATATTTTTCGTGCAAATGCCCAGGGGAATGGTCAGGGTAGGAATTGAACGAGACATTATTTTCAGAGAGGTTTCTGATAGGGTTTCTGGATGAGAAAGCTCTCTTAAAACAGATCAGTCAAGCCTGCATAATGGTTTATCAGTGACTGTAAGGCTTTATTTGAACAGGAATACAATACTTTCATTTCCAACTGCTATATATTTTCCATCAATAACTTCAGTGTTTGCCTTGAAAAATTCCAAAATTTCTTGAAGTTGCTCTTCGCTTACCAAACTGAGCAGATTCTTTGCATGAAAGAAAAAGTCCAGCAATTTGATCCCAACAGGATTTGGACGATCACTGGCGACAATGTCTGTGACATCCAAAACACGTTTTCCAATTTCGATTTGGTGCTTCCACTGGTTCTTTTTGGCGATTGCACCCATGTCTGTCTCACAGAGCACGTTGAACCCCTCAAAACAATTTGTGAGCTTTTTGTCATATTTTCTGCATGTTTTTGCATAAATGCTTGCCTCAGACTGCACAACAGCCATGAGTATTCCCCCCGTCTTTAAATGATTAGCCATACATTCTTGCAACACTTTTTCTTCATTCATGTAATACAAGACATGGGTAATTAGAATGAAATCAATATTGCCCATATCAAGGCAATTGTGACTACTGGAGGAATTCGAGGTGGTCACATCCTCAAACGTGCCCTCGATGAAAGAAAAGTTGACGTTTGGAAACACTTCTGTTTTCAATGCAACTCTTTCCTTGAATCTTGAAATAAACATGGCATTTCTTTCAACGACGACGTAATCAATTTTGCAATTCTCCTGACCTTTTCTTGCACATTCCTGTAACAATGCCTCAAGAAGCATGATATCAACATCTCCCTCCCCAGAGCCAATTGATAAAATTCGGAGGCATGATTGGCCTAAGATTCTTGACAGAACTGGAATGACTTGTTTGTTTACCCAAGCTCGCTGCTGCTCTAGAAGCCCCCTTCTGTAAACATCATAGGTATCCGTGTACTTGTTGTTATCAGCAACAAAATCCTCCATAACTTTAGCGTTCTGCCTGTGGCTGAGACGGGATGCGATGTTTGATGTTATGCCTTGGCTGTTGCTAATAGAAGGCCTTACCCTCGGGGCAAAATGTGAAAGCAGGGGGGCGTTCCCTAATCCCTTTAGAAAAATAGACTTATTTCGAAAGTCTCTCCTTACGCTCCCAATACCGACTTGTCGCTACAACTGATGGTATAGCAGCAACAACAACAAGCGAAAGCGAGAGGGACTTATGTAATGAGTTTAGGTGAAAGATTGTCTCGCTTGATAGCCTCATTCTGGATAAAAAGTCAAATCGAATAAAATCGAATATCGAATTGAAGTCGATTTCCAGGGGTGGAAATGCAAATTTTTTTTGTTCAAAGGACTGATTTTCTCCACGCAGGACCGATTTGCGAAATAAATGTTGTTGCAAATGTATGAAAAAATAGATTTTTCCTGTCTGCTATACGAAAAGATAACTCTGACAGACATAATGCTTTCCCAATGATCGAAATATAGCTGTTTTTCATCTTCCCTGAATGATAGTCAAATATAGCCAAGTTTTTTGGGCATGGAAGCTTGGTCATATGGAATCCAATCAGCGGCTTTACCTGGGTAAAAATGTTGCCGTGTTTCCGGGATTTATAACATCTTTCTTTTCTTTGTATATATAGCATCAAAACAGCATATTTAATTTTACATCAATTTGCCTGGGAATAAATTTGCCTTTTCGAATCATATTTAGTGAAGAAATCTGGAAACCGTTGACAGAGAAAGGAACCGTGAAATAGCCATTTTATGGTCAATAATTGTAAAACCATTCTAAAAGCCTAAAAGAACTAATACCGCGAACAGTCAGCCCTCACGACCCCCCTTAACACAGTGCAGTTAGAGCAGCGATGAATGTGTGGCAGCAGAGTCACCATGGTGGCAATGACTGCAAACGCCACAAAATTGGATCGAAGGAAGAACTTTATCGTTCTGGCAGCACGGAGTCACAACATCGCAACAAGTTCGAATGCAGCTTCAGGGCAATAGCCTACGAGTAGACCCACTATTCAAAGCTTCAAAGAACAAATGGGTCTGCAGATCAACTGGTAGGCTGCAGCATCATACATCGTCACACAGCGTCAGGATGGAGGAAGAAATAAGGTCCCCGGCTGTAATAGGCAGAAAGTTGCAATTCTTAATTTGAAAAGAAGACTTTTCACACATAACCAACCGTACAACACTGAAGTTAAATACAAAGCATAACACAATAGCAATTTGTCAGTTACTTGGGGAGTACCTTGAACCAGCATCTGATGGGGTTGTGTCATTTTGACCGAGAAATGGCCCCAACGATTCCACAATTGTTTAGAATTACAGGTTCATAACTACGCCAGTTTAATCAAGGGCGCCTACGTGGTAGGAAGTGTGTTTAGTACCAGTACTATAGAGTAATTGGTGTCCTGTGACCCAGTACAGAGAGTGTCATAACTGTACCGTAACCCAGAAGTACACAGAGTCAGTCCTCTCAAGGTCAAGATGACGTATGAATAACTTTGTGGTTTCAAATTTCGGTGTTGATGTAATACGAGATCAACATTTATACGAGTTGGCCACAGAGAATCAGACAGCGTGATTTTAATTGGCCAACAATAACAGACGTTAGAATTTGAAACAGATTAACAGGACTGGGTCACAGGACACCAACTACTCTGTGAACTGGGTCACAGGTACAGTACTGGAAATAAACACAGTTCCTACAAGGTAGAGGCGCCCTTGGTTTTAATAAGCCATAATTCCAAAAATTGTCGAAACTTCCTCATTCCCATACTTTTGCCTTTTATTCCAGAACGGCACCAATAATAATTCCGCAAAATTTCTGAGAATTATACCCAAAGTTACGCCAATCATTTCGAGCAAAATGGCACGTCCTCCTCACAACCAACATTAACATCCCACACCCCCCAGATTATTCCAAAGGAATTTACATGGTATAACCCAATCGTGCTTGAGATAAAATGATGTGTCTCGGAGTTGGAGACCTATGATCAGTTGCAATAGATCCTATATCGGAACTGGTCTTCTCTGCATTTTCAAAATCGTCACTATAATTTCGACGGCTTCCATCGTTATCATCTTTGGACGGGACAGTTTTATGGCTCTCTCGATGGTCATCCTCGGAGAAAGACGGATTTTCATTTTCACTATGAAACGATAAATCTGTTGACATGTCAACAGTCCGAGTCATGTCATCACTCGTTGCAACTGAATGCCTTGCTTTATTTCGAAGGCTCCTTGAAGTTGTTGGGGAGTGGGCAGACATTACTGGCTTACTTGCATTCGAAATAACGTTCCTTGACAGACTTCGATTAGATACGATAGAATGAGTGATGCTCGATGTTTTTGAATGGGGCTCTCTCGACAAACGTGAGCGTTCTGGGCCTTGGCGACTGATTGAATCGGCCTCATCACTAGTTGATAATTCTGTTCGTTGCTTCCCTGTGATCTCGTCTTGACTTCGTTTACTTTGGGATCGACTGGAGCTTTCTGAATTGTAAGAAGCAACAAAGCTCCGACTAACAGCACTTTGATCTGATTTTCTAGAGGCCGATTCATTTGAAGAAGCTTCAAACTCATCTGAGTAGTGCTCCGGTGACTTAACTGGCCATTTGATTAGACTTCCTTGCTCATCTCTGTCTAAAAATCCTTGGTCATCAGTGCCTGATAACCTCGAAGAAGATCTGAATTGACCAGAATTTCCTGATGGATCGAAGACAATTCCATCTGCTGACTGTTTCATTTTCGAAAGGTCATCTAGGCCAGTCCATTTCTTCTCCAATCCTGCGGGTGAATAGATGCCAGTATGTCCACGACTGTTAGAATTTAAACTTTCAGGATAACTTTGAAAATCACCATCAGACACTTCTGCTTCCTCGGATCCTTAAATAAACAATAATGTAATAATGACAACTCTACAATCGCCAACGCTATATTTAGCTATAGTCTAAATACTTGCTAATTGAAAATGGCGAAAAGTAAATTTGGGATCTTCCCGAGATGTCAAGTAGTCAACTTTTAAAGGCATTGAGTTCGCATAAATAGCGCGCTCGTGACCAATATCAACTTCTTTTCAATCATAAAACAAAAGTTGTGATTTTATCGCAATTGAAATCAAACCAAAGAAATTTCCGAGGATAATGCAAGGATTAAAAAGCCTTTGGTCTCCATTGCTAATGACTTTAGCACTATTATGCGATAACAAAGGGCCATCAGCAGTTTGTCAGCAAAATTCAGGATAGCGTTAACGATAGCATAGGAATCATTCGTCGTACATAGCCGATTGCTCGTGGCCCATGGTCGAAGCCGCCAAAGCCTCATTTTCAAGGACCAATCAGACGGCTAAAAAGCGAGGGAGACAAAAGAAACCCGCGCAGATTTTTCTAAATTTTACCTACCTTCATAAAACGCAACCAGGACAAAAAACTGCTTGAGATTTGTCGAATTTTTTTAAAGCAATCTACTCTCCAGATGTTTGGGAGTAAAAGTTTGGATGCCGGTTAAAATATCTCCAGGATTGGCGGAGTTATGGTCACAAACACACCGATAAGGCACTGAACCTTGAACAATAGAAATTCTGGCCGGGAGACAATAGTAATAACAATAGTGATTGTTGTAAGAACGACCCGAAAACGCCAGAATCTGCGTTTTCAATTGTTCTTCCTATTGTCTTTCGCTAAATTTTCTTTTATTGAAGATTCAATGCCCCTACGGTTTCTATGTGAATTGAAAAAGTCTACAAAGGCTTGTTCGCGCATTTCAAGTCATGTGGCAATACTCTAGGGAAGTTTCCTTATTGTACTCCTTTTTACATTCATGGCAAAAGTTTGCTCGTTGCGAAATAACTTATAAAATTCAAAAGAGGTTTTATCAAGAGGGTTTATCACCTGACTTGAAGTGGCGTAAACAGGTCTCGACAAGCCTTCGCCGATTTTATCTATTGGAGAGGCAATAACTCCGCCAATCCTGAAGATATTTTAACCGGCATCCAAATTTGTACTCCCAAACATATGGAGAGTAGATCGCTTTTAAAAAATTCGGGAAATATCAAGCAGTTTTTTGTCCTGGTTGCGTTTTATGAAGGTAGGTAAAATTTAGGAAAATCTTCACGGGTTTTTTTTGTCTCCCTCGCTTTGTAGCCGTCTGATTGGTCCGTGAAAATGAGGCTTTGGCGGTTTCGACCATGGGGCACGAGCAATTAGACTAGCTACACTAGTCCCTCAATTTCGCTGTTGTTGTTGTTGCTGATGGCCAGCTCAATGAGGGACTAGTTGCCAGAGAGTGTCTCAAATCAGAATTTTCAGAACGAAAAACCGAATTGTAAATCTGATTGGAGCATTTCGGCTAAAACAATAGTAAATTTTTTTGTAGCCAATCAACTTTTCCTCTCTTTACTTATTTTTACTGGAAAACCTCCCTCTGAAGTAGAGGCCTGTTTGGCCTGAGTTTTTCAAGAAGAAGCAATGCAATGGCGACCGGCGCTGTCGTCGCAGCTTGATCGACCAGAAGCAAATGAAGCTGAAGGAATTTAGCCAGCCATTTGGCATGATAAAGTGGGCACTGGGAAGAGATATTTGTTTGTGCTCTAACAGAAAATGGCAAAAAGTAATGCTGTTGCAATACTTGAGAGGCATTTTCAAGACAGCAGTGAGTGTCATTTGTCAGTACAAAACTGCAGTGTAGTGTAGGTGTAGGCCTACTCTAAGTTAAGGTTAGTAGTGATATTTTCGTTTACATTTGGCTCGCGTATTTCAATTTCTAATATTATCTAACTGCAAGCATGTTACTTCGCAATGTTGGGCTGTTGTACTTTATCCCCTTACAGTTGTTTGGTTTGAATGCACTTGATTTGCCAAATGAAACAATCTTTAGTATTCTAGTAAAAAATTTTATGGTTTTTTGTGAACATGACTAAAAATCCCCAGGTACTTTTACTATGGAAGTTCCTTATGTGATCCAACCCGCCCCCCCCCCCCCCGTGTTTGGATCACATAGGGAAAGGAAAGGGTGATATAATTTTTTGCTTGTGATTTAACAAGTATTTGTTACTTCATGTTGATATCTTTAATCCATAGGGGTTTGTTTAAAGCAAGATACCTGCTTCATTATTATCAGACCTTGTACCAGGATGCATTTAGATGGCACTTTTCTTGGAGAGAGATTGTCTACATCACTTGGAGCAAATATAAAGGACAGTTCCTTTGATAATTCCTTGCACTTCAGATACCACTTAACTGATTGCTAATGATAATGTATAATGATGATGTAATGCCTAATCTTGTCAAATCTTTGATTCCTTTATCTTTGGTCACTCTGAACTCCTCTGAAATTTCAATTTATGTTCACTGTCCATGCTCAATTTTGTCAGTCGTAAACTGTCAAAAAAATTCTTTCAAATTCACATGAATGAAACTTGGTATCAATGTGTTGTTTTCTTGAGTCATATTTTGATGATTACTGATCACAGCAGCAATAACAACCAAAATACTAATTCCGTGGTCCGCGTTTTACGCATGTAGCGCTTAGGAAAACGAGGCTATCAAGTTATTCCGATTTCAGACACTGTTTGGCAACAAGTCTCTGTATTAGCGACAAATCAGTTCTAAGGAGCATACAGAGATTGTGTAGCCAGTCTAACGAGCAATCGGCTATGTACGACGAATGATTCCTATGTTGTTAACGATCAGCTATTTACAGTAAAAACCCGCACATAAGAACCTTCATTTATTAAGAACCTACAGCCTGAAATCATATATTTTGTACCCAATGGATAAGAACTATTTCAACCTGATATCATAACTAGGTTCTTAATAAAGGGTTTCATTCATTCATTGGGAAATAAATGTAATCTGTTTGCCAATCAGCCTCTTTCGTGAACTCCAAAACATTACTTGCAGAACTGTAATAGGCAGGGCCTGCAGGGGTAAACTGGGTAAGCTTGGGTTGAAATGGATAGGACCAAGAGTTTAAGTAAGTTTGGCTCAGATTTAGATTCACATATTTCCCTTTGTTAAGAACCTACACCCTGATTACTGGATGTGCCTCATTGCATAAGAACCTAAACAGGCTGAGTTCAAAATCTTAGGTTCTTATGTGCGGGTTTTTACTGTATATGGACTCAATGCCTTTAATGTACGATTTATCATGTTCTGTCAAAAATGGTTATTATTTTTGCTGCAGCACCAAGTACGTACACAGGGGCGCACATTCAAATTTTGTTTGGGGGGGTGTCAACATGCTCTGGACCGACTAAATTTTTTCGGACCGACTGAACGTATAGCAAGCAGCGGTGTGGCCAGGGTAAATTAAATGGAGGTATTGAAACGAGGGGGTCCCCAGGAAAATGTTCGGGGCTACGCCCTTTATTTTGGCTTAGAATGCATCTCCCAATATCATGCTTGCCATTAGCGACAAGGAAACCTTTATCGTTTGTGACAGTTTTGCTATAAATCAGTGAACGGTGAAAATTTTTGAAGAAAGATCCTTTACTTTGGCTTAGAATGCATCTCCCAATATCATGCTTGCCTTTAGTGACAAGGAAACCTTTATCGTTTTTGACATTTATGCTATAAATCAGTGAACGGGGAAAATTTTTGAAGAAAGATCCTTTACTTTGGCTTAGAATGCATCTCCCAATATCATGCTTGCCTTTAGCGACAAGGAAACCTTGACCGTTTAGTGACAATTATGCTATAAAGCATCGCACGAGGAAAATTTTTGAAAACAGATCCCTTACTTTGGCTTAGAATGAATCTCCCAATATCATGCTTGACTTTAGCGACAAGGAAACCTTGACCGCTTAGTGACAATTATGCTATAAAGCATCGCACGAGGAAAATTTTTGAAGACAGATCCCTTACTTTGGCTTAGAATGAATCTCCCAATATCATGCTTGACTTTAGTGACAAGGAAACCTTTATCGTTTTTTACATTTATGCTATAAATCAGTGAACGGGGAAAATTTTTGAAGAAAGATCCTTTACTTTGGCTTAGAATGAATCTCCCAATATCATGCTTGACTTTAGTGACAAGGAAACCTTTATCGTTTTTGACATTTATGCTATAAATCAGTGAACGGGGAAAATTTTTTAAGAAAGATCCTTTACTTTGGCTTAGAATGCATCTCCCAATATCATGCTTGCCTTTAGCGACAAGTAAACCTTGACCGTTTAGTGACAATTATGCTATAAAGCATCGCACGAGGAAAATTTTTGAAGACAGATCCTTTACTTTGGCTTAGAATGCATCACGGACTTGGAGTTTTAGGTATAGGCGTAATCTTAAGAACAACGACTTCTTCACCGGCAAGCCTAGCAAAAGCGACTTGTTTTAGTGTGTTTGTCCTCTAAGAAGGTTTCCCCTTATGATCATAGTGTCAGCAGTGTTAGCTTTTGGTAGAAGCGTTTACCACTTTGATGGATAATATTTGCAACCCATGTCTCCTTTCTTCTTTGGGATTCATACACAAGTGTCTGTTTTCCAACGCCACATAACTACCACCACCGGCACCCCAGTGCCAGATTAGAAATTTTGAGTATTTGTAACAGCATTGTTCCTTGGGACAATCTTTGCACAACAAACACCTTCCATTTTGTGTAAGACCGCTTTTTAAAAGCCAATGATTGCTTGCCCCTAAAAATGGAAGCCTGTGCAATTTTTCTAATGCATCTAAGAAATTTTTTAAATGCCATCTTCTGCTTTGGCTGTAAGGATTGTAAAATACCTACATACACACATACCAAGTTGTCCCAGGTGATTCTTATTTCGGTCACGTGATTCATCATTTCCAGGTGTTGACTTTCTTTTCAATTTTAATTGATGACTTCATGTAAATATTTTTCAAGCAAAATAGTTTCGTACCCCAAGAAAATGTCTCTTGATATTTTCGTACCCGCACAAAATAATTAGGACTCCTTTGGTGCAGCATTGGAAGATTCTACGACTTTTAGGGAAGTCATCTTTTATCTATGTTTCTTTGAGGTGGTGGTATTTAGACGAGTGCCATTCATGTACCGGGTGAGACAATAAAAACAATCTGCGTTTGAAAGGTCACGGCTCCCTGGATATCAAGACGATGTTAACGGAAACTATATAATCTAATGGTAGACATGTTCAAATCTACTTTAAAATGTACCTGACTGAAATCGGCAGCTCCGTTCTGAAATTATGAAGGATTTCATCGAAAACTCCTCTTCAAGAAACTCTCAAAACGTGCCCAAAATCAGGACCAAATTTTCCGAAAGTTTGTGACTTACACGGGCATCACAACAATGACTTCTGCACGCTTTAGCACGTGTCTTAGGAGGACGAACGAGTCTTCCCGCCCCCAAACCCCCCCCCCCCTCCCACTGGCTTCGGCCCTGGAAAGGGAAGCTCACCTAATGTACTTGGTAGATGAATGTCCAAACTAACTGGGCTTTTGGACTTCAAACTTATATGACCAACATCACTTTCATCATCAACCAAGTCTTCACTGTCTGGATTATTACGTTTGCTCTTCGTGATTTTATGCACATCTCTATTTCTCCTTGACTGCTTTTCTTCTAAAAGAAACAAGAGATATTGCTATCTGAAGATTTGCGCTGTGAAATGCGACAGTATTTTGAGGATAGACGCAAGGGTGAAGATTATGTCATATGTATATGTATTGTTACAAATGAAGTTTTGTTGCAAACTGTGCAGGAATGATAATGAATGTGCATGATTTGTGTAGAGCACACAGATTTCCTCGAAGAATGCTTGCTTGCACGTCTGCAAGTTTTTTACCTGTCCAGGGTACTGTGGTATATCTAGGATAGGGGTGGTCAGGTTCCTTTTTTGGGTCTAAAATTTGAGGAAAGCAAAGCGATGGGAGTATCATTCTTCCAGAAAAGCGGAAGAGATTTTTTAAACACTAGGATTTTCAGGGTTTTTTTTGCAGATTTTTCCAAAGATGTACGAGATTTCTTTCGAAAATGATACGCTCTTCGTATGCTGCAATATGAAATTTATTACGGAGAGCAGGGAGATTGCGAAACTGCATTAGCGCCAAAACGGGACTTACTTCGGACACTTGCTCGCTCGTTGCTCATTGACTGGGAAACTTCCACAACCTACGCAACGGGGTGTCCAAGTCAGACCCAAGGCACTTTTTGAAGTGGGTCTACACATAATTTTTGGGTCTAGGGTAAAATTCTTCGGGTCTGTTACTATTTAGGTTCTTAGATCTTACGTCTACAGATGGACCAAGTTTGGGTCTGCTTGAAAATATAATTTGCAAAAATCAGCCATAATCGGGCAGAAATCCGCCTCAAGTCGGGCAAAATTTTCTCAAACAATGGACTTTTTATCGGGCAACCCCTCAAATTTTATCTCCCCCTACGCCGATGGGAGGTACATGGTCTCTACAATCTTCTATACTTTTCTATCATGCTCATACAAAGGTTTAACATATGCACCCTAAACGCCGACCTGTTCAAGCGAAATACATACCCTATTCGCGGAAAATTTTCTGCAGAACATACCATTTCCCGCGTCCAAATAGAGCTTCTCAATTTCAGGTACCATAATCACTGACAAGTCAGTTACTAAAATTGCTAAAATTGCCGGTGTGATTTAAAGAGGAGTACCCTGGGTACCAGACCCTCTAAAATCAAATTTTATGGATGCCACCACAGTGGCTTGGCCAGGGTAAATTAAGTGGGGGTATTGAAATGAGAGGGCCTGGGGGCGAAGCCGTTAGGAAATTTTTTGGGACACACCCTTTACTTTGGCTGAAAATGCACCTCCCAACATCATGCTACCAATAGCGACAAGGAAACTTTGATAGTTTTGTGACAGTTATCCAATAAAGTAGACCACAAGGAAAATTTTTGTAGAAACATCTTTTACTTTGGCTTAGAAAGCATCTCCCAACATCATGCTTGCCATTTGTGGCAAGAATACATTTATGGTTCGTGACATTTTTTCTATAGCTACATCGGAGCAGGAGGAAAATTTTTGAAGATGCACCCATTACTTTGGCGTAAAATGTATCCCCTGATTCCATTTTTGCCAGTGCTAAAATGGAAGCTTTGACATTTCTCAGAAAATTCTTACCTCACCTATGCCAAGCCATTGTCTCTTCGGTTTTAAAGGACAAGTCCGGGGTTGGTATGATTGATGATAAAATACAAGATAATACTGCAATGAATGATGTATAATACTTTTTTCCACGATTTCTCGTCATCTTCTTGTGAAATTACATATTCAAATAAGCAATTTGAGTGAAGTGACGTCATATCGTGCAAACGAAAACGAGGCTGTGTGATTGTTTATTCGCCTCTTTATCGTAGCAAGCCTCCTTATCGTGTTCTCATGCCATTTTCAATGCATGAGTACATGACGCAGAGGCTAGCAGCGATTAAGAGGCGAAAAAGCAATCGCACATCTTCGTTTTTGTTTGTGCGATATGACGTCACTTCGTTCAAATTGCTTATTTGAATACGTAATTTCACAAGGAGAAGGCAAAAAATAGTGGGAAAAAGTATCATACATCATTCATTGCAGTATAATCTTGTATTTTATCATCAATCATACCAACCCCGGACTTGTCCTTTTGAAGGAAATCGAGAACCATCTTTCGAAAAAAGTGGTGGGGACAATGACCTCACATACCCCCCGCCCCCTGTGGCCACGCCACTGTGCTGCCATGATGTTAATAATGTTAAAAATGATGTTAAAGATTCTATTTCATAGAGTCGGGTACCCAGGGTAGAAGAGAAAACTGCTCCCGAATTCCTACCCCATCTTGTGCTGGTCTGCTAAGTTCTTTGACTCGCTACAAACTCTATATTAGAAATTTTGATTAGATATCATTGCAGAGGAGTTCAGATTTATCAAATGCAAAATAAGACACCCTTTTGTAAAACCATGGTCAAATCGGCACCCCTAAACACGGGCCCGTGCCTACTTTATCATAAAATCAATCATCGTGCCCAGAAGGTTACTAACGAGTTGTTTTTAGTTAAAACAAATATCTAACAACAACAAATGCTACTTTAATCTATTATGAAGTTTTGGGTCTAAGAATATTATGTTAATTGTCGGGTCTACCACAAAACTGCCTTTAATATTCTGGGTCTGCGTCAAACTCAAGAATTTTGGTCTGGGTCTACGCGAATTTCTTTTGGGTCTACGTGTTTTGGGTCTGACTTGGACACCCCGTTACGCGTCTCACAACACAACCCAACTGCCCTGATCTTTCTCTGGTCTCAAAATTTGATGCCAAAAACCTCTGCAGACATGCCAATTTTAATCAATCAAAAACATCCAATGAATGGACTGTCACTTCCTGATCACTTCCTCCTGCGCGCGCTTAAAATTTTGTGACGTATGTGGATAACAATGGATGACAACTTCTGATGACGTCAATCCTGAACGCAGTAAACATGCGTCTGTTTTCTAGGAATGTCATTGGCTGAAACCATAGAATGTTCACTGTATGTTTAGTTATGCGCGCCATGTCAACGTTCGTTCATCGAGCCTACGAGCCTATTTTAAAGATTTGCTGCTGCTGCGCAGCGCAAATCAATTAAGACAATTGCATCAGGACGGAGCAAATGACTCCTAAATTCACCAACAGAATAGTTGCCAAGAGCAAAAGTCCTGAAGGGGGTATTCCATTCATTATCCTCTTGTATTTTGCCAGAGATCCCCCCCCCCACTTTTCGTAGATATACCGGGTACTCCAAGAAGTATTCATTTTTAACACGTTCTGGGTAAATCGCATACAACATCGATTTTGAAGATCGATGATTCAATTTTTAGTAATAATCGCGAAAAATATCTGGCAATGTTTGTTTGATATTCCCACCGTCACCTTCCCCACCTTAAAGCAATTTCTTATATCGAGCGAAAGAGTGTCGATCAAATTTTGATGAAAACTTGGCAAAAATACCAGAGGGAGTACTTGACTTTCAATTGTACACGGGTGTACACTCCAAGTACAAATTTTTCATCTGACTTTAGAACTTTTCCCTCGAGATGATAGCCGGCTCTAGAAAAAATCGGCGAAAAGTATACTCAAAAACGTAAGAATTCATCGAAAAACAATGAAAGAACACTTTTGACAAGCTTTAGAAAAGCTGCCTTCTTTTGATACCTGGCGTTAGAAAGAAAGAGAGGCGAAAATGATATCCCGAAAGGAATGCACATCCCGTCAGCAAAATATACTAAGTACCCCCGCTGGGTAAAAATATAACTAAAAACTTGATGAAGAGAGGTTGGACGACAAAAGCTACTAAGATACTGCATGTATATTTTAACACAATAAAAGTAACTCAAAGAACCCAGACTAGAAAATAGCTTACTGTAATTTGGTGATTGGTATGCTTTTGCAAATTTGGCATCATTTTGATGTTTGTTATCTTTCATGTGATCACTGTGACTTTTTGAATATTCAACGCTCTTTTGGGGATGTACTTCTTCGTCTGCACTATCATTTGTCTCTAGATATTCAATATCAGCTCTCTTTGATGAGCCAGTGGTAGAATGCATTGCACATCGTAGCCGGTGGCTTTTTGTTGTTTTGAATTTCAGTTTCTTTGGCACATTTCGTTTAGGAGGTTTCTCTTTTATAGGAATGCTGGCTTTACCCATGGTCTGAAGTCCATCATTTAGCACTCCCTTTGAAAGCTTCTCTTGTTGGCAGGTACATTTCACATTGTGAGCTCCATCACCTTCTGCTGAGCTCAGTTCGTTTGGTAAACCTTTTTGGGAGATAGTAAATTTAATTATTTCTTTCATGATTCCCTGAAGAAGTGGCATCTCATCTAGTGATTTGATCACAGCATTAAGAGCACTTTCTTCTGCCATGGGAGATCTTGGCATGGATTCTAGTATGTCTCTTTCCCTATTAGCTTTCTGCTGGTGTTTTATTTTAGTTAGCTTTGTAATTCTCTCATATGGCAGGAGAATTTGATGATCAACATCATCAGTATCACTAACTTGTTTGACCAGAAAATTGCTTTTTGTAGGTGTATTAACTACTTGAAGACTATGATAATTAGTACTTGGATGTGGCTGTTTTCTGTCATTTTCATTTGGGATACTTCCAAAGTTATCACGTGCCTCTGAATTATAAAACAAAGGTGGTGGATAGGAGGTACCAGGTTCTAAAATGTTACCAATAATCCTTAAATTGTTTGTTTTCTTTGCATCTTCTGCAATGACCTCTTTCTTTTTGACAATTTCACCTTTTTTTAGCTGTTGTGACTTTGAATTTGGCTGTTGAGATTTCTGACCGTCTTCATAATATTTCTGTGGAAAAGCTGTAGTTTCAGTTGACTTATCAAACTTTTGTATCCTTTTTGCCATCTTTTCACTTGTCATTTCATGGGTACCTTCAGGAATGTTGCTTGTCACTGGTTGATTGAAAATAACATCCATATTAGACTTGGAGGATTCCTTCTCCAATACATGCTTACTAAGTGCATTCCCATAGCTATACAATGTGAACTTCCCTGACAACTTTCCAATAACCGTTCCCATGAGATTGAAAATACTTGTAGAGACTTTGGTGCTGTAAAATGCAGGAACATTCTGGGTATTTGATTGTATTGATGAATTTATTTCTTCAATTGCAGTCTGTAGTGATAATAAACAACTTCCAACAAGCCTCGTTTTTGCTGTCCATACATCAAGTAACATCATATAAACAGGGATTTTTGACAACAAATTAAACAGCTTGTTGAAATCCATGCTAAATAATGTTGATTTCCCTCTATGAAAACGGAAAACATCACCATCTTCTTTGAGATCAGGAATATTTTCATTTCCTTCGCCTCTTTCACTGTACTGACTTGAACTGAGGTTATCTGATATAGTTTTTAAGTTATTTAGCTTTGTTTGGCTTGTGTGGTAGATGATAACTGTTGGGTAATCTAATAACCTGAAACCAACGGCAGGGGCAACACATTCAACTGAAAGCTGTGATACAGAATCAACAACCAGTTCAAATGAGAACAAATTATTTTCTGTTGATTCTTCTGCTCCATATTTCACATCACGGCACTTTTCAGTTTTGTCTTGCTCCATATTTTCTTGATCTGCTTGCTTGCCTCTTTTTGCACAAAGAATTCACTAAAAAGGCCTGCTAGGTCTGCCAATGCCACCATCTTCCAAGAAGAGTTCACAGCAATAACATCTTTGATACTTTGCTTGGAGATTGAGAGGAAACTACTGTCCACAGTATAGTATGCTATGTTCAGATAAATCGATGTTGTTGTTGTTGTAAGATTGAAGGCCTTTCAAGTTTCAGGCATACCGGGCCATCACTTCTGTTGCTTCGTAGTTGATGTAACGTTGCATTCAGCTTCTTCTTCTTTCCAAAGAAATGTTTGCTTGTGTTTGTCTCTAGATTTCTACGATAACGAACCACCAGTGTCGTCTGCTCATGTAAATGTCTAGTGTCCTGAAGTGTTTACAAAATGTAGGCCTTAATTTCAGTGCTGGAGCTACTTTTAAATGTACCTCGTTTGGGTATCGAGGCCATGGGTATTTGGACTAAAAAAATTGAGATGGCGCTGGCCTTTCTGCAAAGAAATGCTCTGTCTCTATTTGCAAAGCAGATCAGCAGCAACAATGCCTTCATCTTGTCAACCAGTACGAAACAAAAACAGTTGGTCAAGTCTGCAACTATTGTAACATCGTCATTTTTGAGGTAGGTAGGGTAGGACTTGCAATGATTTCAACGTTTTGTCAATGATGATGATTGTTGTTGTGGTTGTTGTGATATCTGATAACATGGGCTGAAATCTTTAAATTCGATCACAGTTTTCTTTGAATTAAATGGCTTGGAAGGAGCTTAGGGTTTAGGGTTAAATTTGCCATGGAAATGTATTGATATCTTGATTTTGGTTCCAAAATGGTGACATTTTAATTAAATTTGAGGGCTACAACAATACGATAAGCCCATATGTGCAGAGTATGGCACTTGCACACCAGATATTTCAATATGCTATTCAAAATAAACCATAGAGAACAAAAAAATGTCTCCTTGCACACCGGAGATCTGGTCGAAAAATGCCATACTCTGCAGACTGGACAATGAGAGTGCATTACAAGATAGACTACTATTCCACAAGTACTTCATGAAATTTCCAAATCCTAAACCAGAAATGCTACATATTGCTGCTTGCCACCATATTGTAGTGTAGATCTTCATAAACTATGGCTCACCATCAGCCTGGCCTACGTTTTTGTGGGCAAGGCTACATTCCATTCTATAGTTTCTCATGCCACACAGATTGCGCCAGAAATTGAGGGTAACAATTTTCTTTTACACACGTGCATGATTGATGATGCTTCCCTGACACGTAATGTAATCTTTTCTTGAGAAACCACCATGGCATACATTATATATCGAAGAGAAGACTACCTAAGACTAAAATGCAACCAAACACTATGTGGAGTGAAACTGGTTTTGGCCAAAGGACTACTATTATTCTGCATAAGGATGCAAACTACAGTAGAGATGTTATTTGAAAGAGCGTAGCGGGCGGCATTCCATTTTGGTTCTTCTAATCGCTTGGGAATTTTAGGAAGTTTTTTGCATATCTTTGTTTATCTTCACAAATTTTCCAACCTCCTATCATTTGAAAGTTCAAGTCTTTGCAAACAGTACTATGTAGTTAGATTTTGCAAAGAGTGACTGGTTTGAAAGTTGCCTGTTATACTGTAGAATGCATTGTAGTCAGGTTTGTTGCTCCTTTACTTTCTTAATAAAATTTGACAGAAATAGCCTTGACCAGGGGCTATTCCATCTTGTAGCTAACTGTTTCATCACAAATGACTCTGACGCTATTCTCTTTGCAGATTCCTAATCAGAAGGCATCACAGTTTCATAAGATACTAAAGTTATTTTTCACGAAAGATTAAACAAAATAAGTCAACAAAATTTCATAGCTCTTGAGAAATTTGAGTTCTGCTCTCAAATCTGTTTGAATGATACAGTACCTAGCATGAAATATATTGCAATATAATCATGGTTAGCTCTATGACCAACAACTATTTTCTCTACATAGTTTTTGGTTGGCCTATTTTATTAATTATATAATCATGAAGAAGAAAAAAAATTCCTCCAAATTTTGTAAACAGACTAATAGAAACCATGTTACCCTGAAAGATAGAGTGTATCCTGCCGGAAATTGAAGGAGGGGCAACACCTACCAAGGGGGTACCAAAAGAACAATAGATACTGTAGTAAGTGGGCCAAAGTCGCATAAAACATTTTTGGACTCCTGGCTTTGAATATTATTTGGTTTTTCTACTATAAACGATGTCTTGATTCGTATGCTCCCCCCCTCCCAATTCTTATTGAAACAGTAAAAAAAAATGCTTCAGGGTCACGGGGGCCAGACTGGAGAGTTTGTATTTTATTTTGCATATGCAAGTTAAGTTGGTTTAAGGGAAATTTTTGTGGAAATTTCACAGTTTCCACAGCTGAAGACAATAGGCTAAAGCAATAGAGTGTTTTTTTTTGCCAACCGCATGGCTCAAATTGAAAACCGGTTCAGACCTGATCTTCCCACTCTTTTGAGTAGAGCTACCACTAAAGGGGGCATTGTATATTGGCCTGAATGGATTATGTTGTCTTGAACCATGATCCTACATACAGTACAGGCCTTCCACACATTAACAATGGTTTTCCTGCCTAAAAATCCTTGTTCAGAAAAATTACCGTCCTTCATATAATGGCTCAAGAATTCTTATCATAATGTAAAGAATTCTTGTTTGCAATCCCTTTACTGTACAACAGCATTGCAGTGTAAGCATGTTTTCAAGAATCTTTATGGCAAGTTGCTACTGTGTATTTTTTCTAGCAGATAATAAACAAAGTGATGCTTTCTTAACTGTAGGGCTCCAAGTTTTGCTGATCCAGATTCTACAAAAGACAAGCAACCAGTATCACAAGAGTTGAATTTGCCAACATCTTATCTTGGGTCATTCCCATATCTTACAAAAGAGGATCTTGAAGGTATTTTTATATTTGCAGTATAAAATGAAGTGTTCTACTAAATTCCATATGTGATTTTTTACTTGCAAAATATACAGCAATGGACAAAGGGCAGATTTTGTACTACAATATCAACAGTTGCATTTGATTGACAACTCAGTTCAAAGCGATTAGCAACTGTAGACAAAGAAAATTCTCTCAACCAGTAATTCAAATCAAAGAAAGCCACAACAGTTTCCCTGAAACTGGTTGGGCAAACTCTCGCCTTGTGGGAGTGAAAGGTGGTTTTTAAGAGAAGCTACGTGACCCGACGACCTTATACCTGATGCCAAAATCTCGAAAAGCGATACCGTTCCTTGTGCCAAAATTGTGAAAATTGATAACCTTCCCGATAGCACGGTCCCCATACCCAAAATATATGTAGTGCACCCTTGGGGACTTTTTCGAGAAAATGCTGCATAAAATCTGAACGGAGTGACCAATTCAGCCAAGAAAAATTCTGGATACATTTTGGCTATTCAATCAGATATTGCATGATTGAAGTGTTGGCAGGGAACCATAGTTTCACCAAAAATTGAAGAACAAGAATTGCAGCGATGATCATTTTATTCATGCATCGGTCTCTCCAAATCATATTCAAGTTGACAAAAAAGATACCTTGAATTTGCCTCTTTTTTTGGCAACCAGAATATAACAAGGGCAGATTTTGTAATACAATAGCAACAGTTGCGTTTGATTGACACCTATTCAAAGCGATTAGGGACTGCAGACAAAGGAAATTATCTCAACCATGAATTCAAAACAAGCAAAGCCGCAAAAGTTTCTCTGAAACCCAAGGAGCTAGTGTGCTCGTTGTGCATTTCAGAAATTGTTTTTAAGAGCAAACATGAGCATATATCGAAAGAAGAAGGATATCTACATGTCTGCAGCGGGCATTAAATTTGTTTGGTTTAAAAGCCGATTGGAAGGCGATTCAATTCTCTTATTTTTTGGGTGTGATTAAAACACTTGTGGCTCAGCTTCTGAACCAAACACAAAATGCCCGAGATAAATGTGCAGATATATCCTTCTTCTTCCGGTACTAGTACAGCAGATTTCGGCATAAAAATGATGGTTTTGTTCGTTTTGTGATAAAAGCATGAAACTTGGTCAACATAGGCAGTTTCACACGCTGAAAAATATAGGATATAGAGCCATTCCAAAAAATGTCCCAAAGGCTATTTTTAGACGGGGGTACTCGAGCCCAATCCCCAAAAGTGAAAAACTGTTGTGACTAATGAAACCAGTGACGGATAGATACATTACTAAGCAGTCTTAGCAAGTTTGACATGCAGAAAAACATGGAATATAGAGCCATTCCAAAAAATGCCCCCAGAAGCTATTTTTAGATGGGGGTACTAGAGCCCAATCCCCAAAAGTGAAAAACTGGTGTAACTAATGAAACAAGTGACGGATGAATACATTACTTAGTGGTCTTAACAAGTTTGACATGCTGAAAAACATGGAATATAGAACCATTCCAAAAAATGCCCCCAGAAGCTATTTTTAGATGGGGGTACTAGAGCCCAATCCCCAAAAGTGAAAAACTGGTGTAACTGATGAAACAAATGACGGATAAATACATTACTTTGTAGTCTTAGCAAGTTTGACATGCTGAAAAACATGGAATATAGAGCCATTCTAAAAAATTCCCCCAGATGCTATTTTTAGATGGGAGCACTAGAGCCCAATCCCCAAAAGTGAGAAACTGGTGTAACTAACGAAACAAAGGATGGATAAATACATTACTTTGTAGTCTTAGCAAATTTCACATGCTGAAAAGCATGGAATATAGAGCCAGTATAAAAATTGCCCCCAGATGCTATTTTTAGATGGGGGCACTAGAGCGCAAGCCCCAAAAGTGAAGAACTGGTGTAACTGATGAAACAAATGACGGATAAATACATTACTTTGTAATCTTAGCAAGTTTGACATGCTGAAAACATGGAATATAGTGCCATTCCAATAACTGCCCCCAAATGCTATTTTTAGATGGGGGCACTAGAGCGCAATCCCCAAAAGTGAAGAACTGGTGTAACTAATGAAACGAGTGACGGATAAATACATTACTTTGTAGTCTTAGCAAGTTTGATATGCTGAAAACATGGAATAAACTGGCAATTCTAAGAATATGCTCCCAATTGCTATTTTAAGGCAGCAGTATTAGAGCCCAATCCCCAAAGAAAATTAGCGATGGTTAAAGATAGTACTTGTTAGTCTCAGTAAGCCTGACGAACTGAGAAACGTGGAATACATGACCATTTCTAAATGTTCCTCAGAGCTTTATTCACACTGGGGCACTGGGCCATAATATCCCAAAAGCGACCGTTTGACACAACTATTGAAATATGCAAATCTCTTGTTATTCATAATTTATTATTCGCAGAATAGTCCATACTGGATACCATAAACTGTTCTGATCACGCTTCATTCTTGATCAACTGGCATTGACTATTAGCCCTGAAAACGCAAAAGTGTTTGCATTGCTCAATCAACTAAGTGGATGTATTTGCTGGTACTGGTAAGAAAATGCCACGAAAAGCCTCACCCATCATTTGCAGATGCATTCATAACCTTTTCACAAGGCCATAATTCCCTGTCAGATGCTCATATTTATGCAATCGAGCGTTTCTCTTCTCTTCTTATACGAAACGATCCATAGAAGAAGCTAGAAAGGAATTGTTTTCTCATATGCGAAGGGAGGTTGATGGTATCCCTTCTGCAAGGGATGCACTGACGCAACACATTCAATGCGTCATCTACCAAGGAGCTCATATTTGGGGGGAGTCTCTCGTCAAACTCCAAGAAACCCCGTGCCCTGATTAATGGGGATAGCAACGTGATCAGAACAGCTCGCGGTTTCACTTATGGACTATTCTTCCTGATGCATCGGTGGCCTGCCAGGAACTGATCAAATGCTCCTATAAGTAAAGGTGTGGTGGACAGTGCAAATGTGTCAACAGATATGATGGAGACTGCTGAACCCATCGTAGGCCGCTCATTTTAGTTATACAATTAAGCAAATTATTTCACTATTTTATCAGTCACCTTTCTCTTTCAATGGATAGAATATAGGATTGTTTTTCGAATGAACCAATGCAAATAACTTTTGGAGATTGCCATTGCATAATGAATTGTGTGTAACAAGATGCAGCATATCTCAATAGTTACGTGAAACTTTCGCTTTGGGGAATCCTGCACAAGTGCCACAATGTAAATAAAGCACTGAGGAACATTTGTGAATGTCCGTAGATCCATAATTCTCAGCCCGTCAACCTTGTTAAGACTGCAAGACTACCAAGTAACGTATTTAGTGTTACGTGTGAAATGGACCCTTTGTTTAAGAGACTCTAGAGACTCGCTTCCTCGCTTGTTTTCCAGTTCGTTCCAATTGTTATTTAGTTATATTTGAGGTTGTTGTGTACGTGCACATTGCTTATTATTATATTTGTATTATTTGGACAATTTATATTATTTGTATTAGGAGAAACTTGTGGCTATAAAAGATTTGCGCACGCGTTTCTCTGGGTTGCAAGAATTCAGTCGAAAGCAAAGAGCGAAGAAAAATGATGTTTTCTGGGGCAGTTTGCCTAGCCAATTTAGGCCCGTACTTGATGTACAAATAATTTCTAGCTACGAGGACAAACAAATTTGTAAGTAGACATTTTGATTAATATATTCTTCGCTGTATATTTCGTTGATATTTTGGGTATTTCTATTTATGTTTGGTGTATTAGTTATGTGTTTTTAGTAGATTAATTTGTTGTTTATTTGTTTTAGCAAACCGTTCGATATTCAAGCCAGTAGTTGTTATTGCGTTGTTTTGGCTTTGAGACGAGTTTGAAACGAGAGTACCCTGTAGCTCAACTGGAGTTACATCAGTTTGAAATTTGTGTGTTGCTATGGAAGAGCAAGGAAGCCCTACACGAGAAGAAACGCGCAGTAGGCGCAGAAATGTAACCCTGGACTGGGATGGTATTGAGGCAGAGAGAAGTCGAAGTTTGAAGCAAACACGAGGAAATGCGAAGCGTGCATTAACGATTGCAATGAACAAAGCAGGAGAGTCGTTGCTGGTTGGAAATTCAGTCAAAGAAGTGAACTCGTTACAAAGGAGCCTTGACGAAGCATTTGAGAATTTCAGACAATCATGTGACTCGTACCGCGAAGCTTTGGAGATTGAAGATGACCTCGATGAGTCAATGGCCTATTTTCATGAGGCACAAGAGAAGTACCTTTGCATGAAAGAGCGTATTGCCCTGCGACTTCAGTCGATCATATATCCCGTCCAGCAGACCCATTCCGACGAAAACCTGCACGAGAATCGTGAATGGAGATTATCGCCGAACGATTCGGTAAGTCAAATTAAAAGTAAGAAAAGTTTATCTTCTAGATGTTCCAGATCATCAAAGGGAACCAGGAGCAATTCATCCAGTTCATCGTTTGACGAGAGAATGTTAAAGAATGCAACATGGAAGGCATCCTTGTTAGCTGAAGCATCAATGCTGCAACATAAACAACTTGTCGCCAACCAGGAGCTACAAGTCAGTCAGATAAAAGAAGAGTTGCGTTTGAGAACAGAACTGGCGAAAATCGAAGCAATGGAAAAGGTTTGTGACGAGTTTTCTTCCCCAAATATGACATCACGTTTCAGAGCAGCACACGATGGTCATGATTTCAGTGAAGCTGACAAGTTGCAGACACGCCCACCATTGTTTACAGAGTCATCAACTCCTTCACAGTTGCCAGTTGCCAGTCATGCTCCTGCACAGTTGCCGGTTGCCAGTCATGCTCCTGCACAGTTGCCGGTTGCCAGTCATGCACCCCCACAGAGGCCGTTTACCAGTCATGCTCCTGCACAGTTGCCAGTTGCCAGTCATGCTCCTGCACAGTTGCCGGTTGCCAGTCATGCTCCTGCACAGTTGCCGGTTGCCAGTCATGCACCCCCACAGCAGCCGTTTGCCAGTCATGCTCCTGCACAGTTGCCAGTTGCCAGTCATGCTCCTGCACAGTTGCCGGTTGCCAGTCATGCACCCCCACAGAGGCCGTTTACCAGTCATGCTCCTGCACAGTTGCCGTTTGCCAGTCATGCTCTTGCACAGTTGCCGGTTGCCAGTCATGCTCCCCCACAGTTGCCGGTTGCCAGTCATGCTCCTGCACAGTTGCCGGTTGCCAGTCATGCTCCCCCACAGTTGCCGGTTGCCAGTCATGCTCCCCCACAGTGGCCGTTTGCCAGTCATGCTCCTGCACAGTTGCCGGTTGCCAGTCATGCTCTTGCACAGTTGCCGGTTGCCAGTCATGCTCCCCCACAGTTGCCGGTTGCCAGTCATGCTCCCCCACAGCAGCTGTTTGCCAGTCATGCTCCTGCACAGTTGCCGGTTGCCAGTCATGCTCCTGCACAGTTGCCGGTTGCCAGTCATGCTCCCCCACAGTTGCCGGTTGCCAGTCATGCTCCCCCACAGCAGCCGTTTGCCAGTCATGCTCCTGCACAGTTGCCGGTTGCCAGTCATGCTCCCCCACAGTTGCCGGTTGCCAGTCATGCTCCCCCACAGCAGCTGTTTGCCAGTCATGCTCCTGCACAGTTGCCGGTTGCCAGTCATGCTCCTGCACAGTTGCCGGTTGCCAGTCATGCACCCCCACAGAGGCCGTTTACCAGTCATGCTCCTGCACAGTTGCCAGTTGCCAGTCATGCTCCTGCACAGTTGCCAGTTGCCAGTCATGCACCCCCACAGAGGCCGTTTACCAGTCATGCTCCTGCACAGTTGCCGGTTGCCAGTCATGCACCCCCACAGAGGCCGTTTACCAGTCATGCTCCTGCACAGTTGCCGTTTGCCAGTCATGATCTTGCACAGTTGCCGGTTGCCAGTCATGCTCCCCCACAGCAGCTGTTTGCCAGTCATGCTCCTGCACAGTTGCCGGTTGCCAGTCATGCTCCTGCACAGTTGCCGGTTGCCAGTCATGCACCCCCACAGAGGCCGTTTACCAGTCATGCTCCTGCACAGTTGCCGTTTGCCAGTCATGCTCCCCCACAGCAGCTGTTTGCCAGTAATGCTCCTGCACAGTTGCCGGTTGCCAGTCATGCTCCTGCACAGTTGCCAGTTGCCAGTCATGCTCCCCCACAGCAGCTGTTTGCCAGTCATGCTCCTGCACAGTTGCCAGTTGCCAGTCATGCTCCTGCACAGTTGCCGGTTTCCAGTCATGCTCCCCCTCAGTCACCTTTTGACAGTGATGTTTTTCCACGTTTTCCTGCTGCCAGATATGCCCCTCAGCAGTACTCTACCAGTCATGCTCCTCCGCAGTTACCCATTACCAGGTATGCTTCTTCTTATGTCCCATTTGATGTTAGACCAAGCTGTGCTATTCAGGATCCTTTGAATGACGGTGATCTCAGTGAAGATATGATTAGCCAATTCAATTTTGCTTCTTCAAACTTGCCAAATGTCAATGTTCCTCATTTTCCGCCCAATGTTGATCAGCAATCGCTACTAAAACATTCTAAACCGACGCAGCACAGAACCCAAGAAATGGAGGCAAATTCCAGATCAGATACAAGCATAGAATACCTTGAGGTAATGAAAAACTTAGCAGTTGCATCGCTGTTGCCAAAATCCGAGCTTACAATCTTCAATGGTGATTCTTTAAAATATTTTACTTTTCTGAAAAGTTTTGAAAATAATGTTGAGAAAGATACTTCCGATTTTAGTAGACGATTGCAGCTTTTGATACAGTTTTGCACAGGAAAGGCCAAAAGATTGATTGAGAATTGCATATTATTGGAGCCAGAGGAGGGATACGGAACTGCCAAAAGACTGCTTGCTGAACGATTTGGTGATAAGTACAAAGTCACGAAAGCATGGATATGCAAAATTTCAGATGGCCCTGCCGTGAAGCCTGGTGATCGTGAAGCTCTCCTTGATCTAGCGGATGACCTGCAAAGCTGCGAAATCACATTGCGAGCTACAGGAAGATTGACGCAAATCAACAGTGAAGAAAAATTGGTGAAGATCATTGGACGATGCCCTGGATTTGTTAAGTCACGTTGGCAATCAAAGGTGCAAGAGATCAGGGAAGAAGGTCGAGATCCAAATATTGCCGATATTCGACGACTTGTTCGCAGGGTTGCAATAGAGAAAAATGACCCTGTGTTTGGAGAAATAATGGACAGTGAGAGTAAGAGCAAAAGAAACGATACGAGATATAACAGGAGAACAGGCGAATCATCGGACAGAGCAATCAACCAACGAAAAATGAATTTCAGTGTCCAGACAGTTGAGAAAAAACCAACCAATTTTGAGAGTAAGTTGAAATGCTTCTTTTGCGAAAAGGGCCACAAGATCGGCGACTGTGACACCTTCAAGAAGCAGACTGGTGAGGAACAATTTAAATTCATGAGATCAAGAAAACTATGTGATAACTGTTTCTCTTCCTTTCATTTCTCCGCTGGCTGTAAAAGACAAAATGCATGTACAATTCCTGGATGTCCTTTAAGGCGAAAGCATATTACATCATTGCATGAACCTCTTATTGCCTTTATGCAGAGCCATGGCCAGCGAAACGTTCAGGAAGGTACACAGCGAGGACAAAGTGGCAGCAATTCACGCAGTAATGACAAACAGTTTGTTGGTGTTGCCAGTGATACTGGAGCCGGTTGTGGAAGCAAGGGTCTCACAATTGTGCCAGTGAAAGTGAAAGGTCAAGGAACAGACAAGGTAATATCTACTTATGCTTTGCTTGATAATGGCTCAACTGCCTCATTTTGTACAAATGATCTTTTAAAGAAATTGGAAATTGAAGGAAGAAGATGTCACACATCAGTTACGACAATCAATGGTGTAGAAGACAGATTGGACAGTATGATGGCTAACTTAGAGGTGATGGACATCGATGAAAATACTTTCTTAGAAGTCCCAAATGTTTTCTCAATGACGAATCTGAATGTTTCAGCTGACGCAATCACGAGACAGGATGACGTTGATCGATGGTGCTACTTAGAAGATGTGACATTGCCTGCTGTACTTGATGACATGGCTGTTGGTTTACTCATTGGTGTAGATGTACCAGAGGCACTGGAAACTGAAATGATCATACGAGGACAAAATGGTGGACCATATGCTGTGAAAACTAAATTTGGCTGGACACTAAATGGACCGATGGGACGAATTTCATCGAAAGGTAAACATTGCTATAAACTGAATGTATCTTACAGTGATGACGATCTAAGTGAACAACTTCGTCAATACTTCAATCGTGATTTCAATGAGTCTATTGCCGACGAACAGAAGATGATGTCTTTAGAAGATAGAAGAGCCCTTTCAGTGTTTCAAGAGTCTGCTCAAATCGTTGATGGCCATTACCAAATTGCAATACCCTGGAGAAACCCAGAATTATGTCTTCCAAACAATCGACCAATGGCAGAGCACAGACTGAGACAACTGAGAAAGCGACTGATAAAGGACCCTGACATGCTGAAGAAGTATTCAAATTTCATTGAGGATCTCTCCATTAAAGGTTATGCACGAAAGATTCCCGAAGATCAAATCAATGTTGAAAGTCCTGTCATATGGTATTTGCCACATCACAATGTCGTTCATCCTCAGAAGCCGGATAAAGTACGAGTGGTGTTCGACTGTGCAGCGAAATATCGAGGTGAGTCATTGAATGAGAAGATATTGCAAGGTCCTGATTTAACCAACTCCCTCGTTGGCGTACTTATGAGATTTCGACAAGAACAAATTGCTCTAATGGCTGATGTAGAGGCGATGTTTCACCAAGTTAAAGTGGATCTTCATGATGTCGATGCCCTGAGATTTCTCTGGTATCCAGATGGTGACCTTGATAAAGAACCAGAAGAATTTCAAATGCTGGTTCATCTCTTTGGTGGAGTGTGGTGTCCAAGCTGTGCAACGTATGCGCTGAGAAGAACAGCATTGGACAATGCAGAAAGATTTCCCATTGATGTTATTGAAACTGTACAACGCAATTTTTACGTTGACGATTGGCTCAAATCCGTAAAGACGACTGAACATGCTATCAGGATGTGTAAGCAGGTAACAGAGCTCTTATCTCTTGGTGGATTTCACTTGACGAAATGGATATGCAACCGACGTGAGGTACTGGACTCAATTTCAAGTTCTGAGCTGTCAAAGGAGTTGCACAACATCAACTTTGAGAAGGACGCTCTGCCCGTAAAGAGAGCATTAGGAATGCAGTGGAACGTTGAAACAGACATGTTCTTCTATAACATCAGCATCAAAGAAAAACCCCCAACGAGAAGAGGTATGCTTAGTATCATTTCATCAGTCTACGATCCTTTGGGCTTCATATCACCATTTATTCTACGTGCTAAGATGATTCTGCAGCAGTTATGTCGTCAAAAACTGGGATGGGATGAAGAAATTCCTGAAGAAGAGTACATCAGTTGGAAAAAATGGTTAGCAGAGTTACCTACGTTGACAGAATTCACCGTGGAAAGATGCATGAAACCCGAGAACTTTGGCCAAATAGTAAGTGCCCAATTACATCATTATTCAGATGCTTCAGAAACCGGTTATGGTGCCGTATCTTACATCAGGATGGAAAACGGAGAAGGAACAATTCATTGCTCATTTTTGATTGCAAAGTCAAGGTTAACACCAGTAAAACCAATCACAATTCCAAGGCTGGAGCTGTCAGCTGCAGCTGTTGCAGTCCGACTGGACAGAATGATCAGAAGAGAGTTGGATGTCAAAATCAGCAATTCCTTCTTCTGGACAGACAGTACAGCAGTTTTACGGTATGTAAAGAATGAGAATAAACGATTTCAGACATTTGTTGCTAACAAAGTTGCAGTCATCCATGCAGGATCAAATCCGAAGCAATGGTTCTACATTGACACATTACAGAATCCAGCAGACGACGCTTCACGAGGACTTAATGCGATGCAGCTAGTGAATAACACAAGATGGCGTCGAGGTCCAGAAGTCCTTTGGCAGAACGTGTCAGTCTGGCCAATTGATCAACAAGAATTGGGTGACATTCGAGGAGACGACCCAGAGCTCAAGAAGGCAATAACATCTCATGCAGTTCAATTGAAAGAAGCGAAAGGTATGACAGATTTGCTGTTTTCGAGATTTTCAGATTGGCATCGATTAAAGAAAGCTGTCGTATGGCTACTACGTTTTAAACAATGGCTGCGATTGAAGGCAAAGAGTGATAAAGTTAGCATTAAATTCAAAACACAAGGAAGAATATCAGTGGAAGAAATGAAGATGGCTGAAGAAACCATTCTGCGTTGTGTACAAAGTGAAGTTTATGGAGAAGAAATCAAGACTCTAAAGTCTGAGAAGATGGTTGTGAAAAAATCAAGCTCTCTAAGAAGGTTGGATCCAGTTCTTAAAGGTGATCTCCTCTGCGTTGGTGGAAGAATTAAACACATGCCAAGCTCAAATGAAGAATTCAAGCATCCAACAATTCTTCCGAAGAAACATCATGTTGTAGACTTGATTATAAGGCACTACCATCAACAGTCAGGACATTCAGGTGTGGAATATGTGCTTGCAGAGATCAGACAAATATTTTGGATCATCAAAGGAAGAGTTGCAGTTCGCCGTGCAATTGGCTGTTGTATCAACTGCAGAAGAAGAGTGCAACCACCAGGACAACAAAAGATGGCAGATCTTCCTGCAGATCGAATAACTCCAGGTCAACCACCATTCACGTTTGTTGGTGTGGATTTCTTCGGGCCATTCCTGGTGAAGAAAGGTAGAAGTTTGGCAAAAAGGTATGGAGTTCTTTATACATGTCTTGTTGTTCGAGCGATACACATTGAAGTAGCACACAGTCTAGATACAGATTCTTTCATTAATTCGTTGAGAAGATTCATTTCAAGAAGAGGAGCGCCAGAAGAAATCAGATCTGATAATGGCACGAATTTCAAAGGAGGAAACAGAGAGATCAGTGAGGCCATAAGTCAATGGAATCTAAATCAACTGCATGAATTTCTCCTTCAGCGTGAAATACGATGGCATTTCAACCCTCCACGTGCGTCACATATGGGAGGCGTTTGGGAAAGACAAATAAGATCAGTTAGGAAGGTGTTTGCTGCAGTTCTGAAACAACAGACGCTGACAGATGAAGGATTACAAACTTTGCTATGTGAAGCTGAGGCCATCATCAACGGACGACCATTGACAAAGCTGTCAGAGGACATCAGGGATATGAATGTGTTAACACCAAATCATCTTCTACTTCTTAGACAAAATTCATGTTTTCCCCCTGGTACGTTCATTAAAGCAGATTCATACGGTAAAAGAATATGGCGACAAGTTCAATATTTAGCAGATGTTTTTTGGAAGAGATGGATGAAAGAATATCTTCCAAACCTGCAAATCAGACAAAAATGGAACAAAGAATGCCGCAACTTCAAGAAAGATGACATAGTTCTTGTTATGGATGAAACAATGCCAAGAGGTGCCTGGCCACTTGGAAGGATACTGAAAGTAAAGACCGGGAGAGATGGCCTTGTCCGGACAGTGCTGGTGAAAACAATGAAGTCAGAATTGATTAGACCTATAAGCAAGATATGTCTGCTCGAAGAAGTACCAGAGGTGGAAAGCGAGAAGAAGTAAAGCATTTCACACTCTACGACTAAGTTTGAAACAGTTCATTTTGGCTCTCTGTTTGGGGCCGGATGTTACGTGTGAAATGGACCCTTTGTTTAAGAGACTCTAGAGACTCGCTTCCTCGCTTGTTTTCCAGTTCGTTCCAATTGTTATTTAGTTATATTTGAGGTTGTTGTGTACGTGCACATTGCTTATTATTATATTTGTATTATTTGGACAATTTATATTATTTGTATTAGGAGAAACTTGTGGCTATAAAAGATTTGCGCACGCGTTTCTCTGGGTTGCAAGAATTCAGTCGAAAGCAAAGGGCGAAGAAAAATGATGTTTTCTGGGGCAGTTTGCCTAGCCAATTTAGGCCCGTACTTGATGTACAAATAATTTCTAGCTACGAGGACAAACAAATTTGTAAGTAGACATTTTGATTAATATATTCTTCGCTGTATATTTCGTTGATATTTTGGGTATTTCTATTTATGTTTGGTGTATTAGTTATGTGTTTTTAGTAGATTAATTTGTTGTTTATTTGTTTTAGCAAACCGTTCGATATTCAAGCCAGTAGTTGTTATTGCGTTGTTTTGGCTTTGAGACGAGTTTGAAACGAGAGTACCCTGTAGCTCAACTGGAGTTACAAGGTTTATGGAAAGAAAATTTCATTTATAAACCAAGGTATATAAAATTCACAAAATAGCATTTAGGGGCATTTTTTGGAATGGCTCTATATTCCATGTTTTTCAGCATGTCAAACTTGCTTAGTCTACTAAGTAATGCATTCATTCGTTACTTGTGTCATTAGTTACACCAGTTTTTCACTTTTGGGGATTGGGCTCTTGTGCCCCCATCTAAAAATAGCATTTGGGGGCATTTTTTGGAATGGCTCTATATTCCATGTTTTTCAGCATGTCAAACTTGCTTAGTCTACTAAGTAATGTATTCATTCGTTACTTGTGTCATTAGTTACACCAGTTTTTCACTTTTGGGATTGGGCTCTAGTGCCCCCATCTAAAAATAGCATTTGGGGGAATTTTTTTGAATGGCTCTATATTCCATGTTTTTCAGCATGTCAAACTTGCTTAGTCTACTAAGTAATGTATTCATTCGTTACTTGTGTCATTAGTTACACCAGTTTTTCACTTTTGGGATTGGGCTCTAGTGCCCCCATCTAAAAATAGCATTTGGGGGAATTTTTTTGAATGGCTCTATATTCCATGTTTTTCAGCATGTCAAACTTGCTTAGTCTACTAAGTAATGCATTCATTCGTTACTTGTGTCATTAGTTACACCAGTTTTTCACTTTTGGGGATTGGGCTCTTGTGCCCCCATCTAAAAATAGCATTTGGGGGCATTTTTTGGAATGGCTCTATATTCCATGTTTTTCAGCATGTCAAACTTGCTTAGTCTACTAAGTAATGTATTCATTCGTTACTTGTGTCATTAGTTACACCAGTTTTTCACTTTTGGGATTGGACTCTAGTGCCCCCATCTAAAAATAGCATTTGGGGGAATTTTTTTGAATGGCTCTATATTCCATGCTTTTCAGCATGTCAAACTTGCTTAGTCTACTAAGTAATGTATTCATTCGTTACTTGTGTCATTAGTTACACCAATTTTTCACTTTTGGGGATTGGGCTCTTGTGCCCCCATCTAAAAATAGCATTTGGGGGCATTTTTTGGAATGGCTCTATATTCCATGTTTTTCAGCATGTCAAACTTGCTTAGTCTACTAAGTAATGCATTCATTCGTTACTTGTGTCATTAGTTACACCAGTTTTTCACTTTTGGGGATTGGGCTCTTGTGCCCCCATCTAAAAATAGCATTTGGGGGCATTTTTTGGAATGGCTCTATATTCCATGTTTTTCAGCATGTCAAACTTGCTTAGTCTACTAAGTAATGTATTCATTCGTTACTTGTGTCATTAGTTACACCAGTTTTTCACTTTTGGGATTGGGCTCTAGTGCCCCCATCTAAAAATAGCATTTGGGGGCATTTTTTGGAATGGCTCTATATTCCATGCTTTTCAGCATGTCAAACTTGTTAAGATCACTAAGTAATGCATTCATTCGTTACTTGTGTCATTAGTTACACCAGTTTTTCACTTTTGGGATTGGGCTCTAGTGCCCCCATCTAAAAATAGCATTTGGGGGCATTTTTTGGAATGGCTCTATATTCCATGTTTTTCAGCATGTCAAACTTGCTTAGTCTACTAAGTAATGTATTCATTCGTTACTTGTGTCATTAGTTACACCAGTTTCTCACTTTTGGGGATTGGGCTCTTGTGCCCCCATCTAAAAATAGCATTTGGGGGCATTTTTTGGAATGGCTCTATATTCCATGTTTTTCAGCATGTCAAACTTGCTTAGTCTACTAAGTAATGCATTCATTCGTTACTTGTGTCATTAGTTACACCAGTTTTTCACTTTTGGGATTGGGCTCTAGTGCCCCCATCTAAAAATAGCATTTGGGGGCATTTTTTGGAATGGCTCTATATTCCATGTTTTTCAGCATGTCAAACTTGCTTAGTCTACTAAGTAATGTATTCGTTCGTTACTTGTGTCATTAGTTACACCAGTTTTTCACTTTTGGGGATTGGGCTCTTGTGCCCCCATCTAAAAATAGCATTTGGGGGCATTTTTTGGAATGGCTCTATATTCCATGTTTTTCAGCATGTCAAACTTGCTTAGTCTACTAAGTAATGCATTCATTCGTTACTTGTGTCATTAGTTACACCAGTTTTTCACTTTTGGGATTGGGCTCTAGTGCCCCCATCTAAAAATAGCATTTGGGGCCATTTTTTGGAATGGCTCTATATTCCATGTTTTTCAGCATGTCAAACTTGCTTAGTCTTCTAAGTAATGCATTCATTCGTTACTTGTGTCATTAGTTACACCAGTTTTTCACTTTTGGGATTGGGCTCTATTGCCCCCATCTAAAAATAGCATTTGGGGGCATTTTTTGGAATGGCTCTATATTCCATGTTTTTCAGCATGTCAAACTTGCTTAATCTACTAAGTAATGCATTCATTCGTTACTTGTGTCATTAGTTACACCAGTTTTTCACTTTTGGGGATTGGGCTCTTGTGCCCCCATCTAAAAATAGCATTTGGGGGCATTTTTTGGAATGGCTCTATATTCCATGTTTTTCAGCATGTCAAACTTGCTTAGTCTACTAAGTAATGTATTCATTCGTTCGTTACTTGTGTCATTAGTTACACCAGTTTTTCACTTTTGGGGATTGGGCTCTTGTGCCCCCATCTAAAAATAGCATTTGGGGGCATTTTTTGGAATGGCTCTATATTCCATGTTTTTCAGCATGTCAAACTTGCTTAGTCTACTAAGTAATGTATTCATTCGTTACTTGTGTTATTAGTTACACCAGTTTTTCACTTTTAGGGATTGGGCTCTTGTGCCCCCATCTAAAAATAGCATTTGGGGGCATTTTTTGGAATGGCTCTATATTCCATGTTTTTCAGCATGTCAAACTTGCTTAGTCTACTAAGTAATGTATTCATTCGTTACTTGTGTCATTAGTTACACCAGTTTTTCACTTTTGGGGATTGGGCTCTTGTGCCCCCATCTAAAAATAGCATTTGGGGGCATTTTTTGGAATGGCTCTATATTCCATGTTTTTCAGCATGTCAAACTTGCTTAGTCTACTAAGTAATGTATTCATTCGTTACTTGTGTCATTAGTTACACCAGTTTTTCACTTTTGGGATTGGGCTCTAGTGCCCCCATCTAAAAATAGCATTTGGGGGCATTTTTTGGAATGGCTCTATATTCCATGCTTTGCAGCGTGTCAAACTTGTTAAGATCACTAAGTAATGTATTCATCCGTCACTTGTTTCATTAGTTACACCAGTTTCTCAGTTTTGGGGATTGGGCTCTAGTACCCCCGTCTAAAAATAGCCTTTGGGGGCATTTTTTGGAATGGCTCTATATCCAATATTTTTCAGCGTGTCAAACTTGTTAAGATCACTAAGTAATGTATTCATCCGTCACTTGTTTCATTAGTTACACCAGTTTCTCAGTTTTGGGGATTGGGCTCCAGTACCCCCGTCTAAAAATAGCCTTTGGGGGCATTTTTTGGAATGGCTCTATATCCAATATTTTTCAGCGTGTCAAACTGCCTATGTTCACCAAGTTTCATACTTTTATCACAAAATGAACATTCCAACCCTAAATCTGCCGTACTATACATGCTCATGTTTGCTATCAAAAGCAATTTTTGGAAGGCACAACAAGCGCGCTAGCTTCTTGGGTTATGGGGAAACTTTTGCGGCTGTGTTTGTTTTGAATTTATGGTTGAGAGAATTTCTTTTGTCTGCAGTCGCTAATCGCTTTGAATTCAGGTGTCAATCAAACGCAACCGTTACTATCGTATAACAAAATCTGCCCTTGTTCCCGAATATGATTTGGAGAGACAGAAATATAAATAAAATGATCATCGTCGCAATTCTTGTCCTTTGGATATTGCAAGATGCTATTGTATACTTTTAAGGAGCAATAGCCTTTTAAACGGGATGCGTCTTTTCTTGCCTCACCCGGTAAATAAATTAAATTTAATGGGCTATTGAAAACATTTGAGGCATTCGAGTCCAAAGGCAGTCCAGCAATATGGCTTCTCGTGTAAAACAGAGACATTTAAAAGCATACAGTAGAAACCCGCATAAAAGAACCTGTTTTTATAAGAACCTTCAGGCTGAAATTTAATCTTTTAAACCCCCTAAATAAGAACCCCTAAGAGGCTGAAACTGGGAAAGGTTCTTATATAATAGCTTTTATGTAAATTATTAAAATGGCAAAATTGTTAGAATTCTTCAGAACTCTTCACATTCTGATCAGACTTCTTCATTGATACAAAAGATTTCTTGGGCTGGAAACAGTGTTAATGTGTACAAGGCCTGTACATATATGCTGTAAGAACCTTTTTAAGAACCTTACAGCCTGGAATTTAGAATCGCGGCCATTTAATTAAGAACCTATTCAGGCTGCCCAGAAAAAACCAAGGTTCTTTTATGCGGTTTTCTACTGTACTGATGAGACCTTCTCTTCCATTTATGGTACACAGAGCCTCCACCAACTGTATCAGCTCCTGTCCGAAGGATCTTGGAAAATTCCAAATTTCGATACGTTGATGGTCAACTTGTAAGACCGAAGTACAATGCTCGGAAGGTTGCACGACTACGGAAGCAATACATTGCTGAGGGTTATTACTGGCCAGATAAGCCAATGAGAGACAGAAACCTGGATAATGCACCTGCTGGGAAAATGAGACATAAGCGAAGAGAAGAGAGGTAGGAATTTCTGTTGTTATTAAAAAGCTTTGTTAAGGGACAAGCAAGACAATGAAACAGTTAGTGCCATTTTAATTTCCATGTCATATTATTCATATTGAATTATTTACACACAAAATCCCTTCAGCATAAAATAATGCAACTTAAATCTATCGTTCGATTTGGAGCAGACACATTACAAAAGAAACGATACTATTCTCAAAAAATCCCTGCATGACAAAATTGCCAATACCTCGTTAGGAATGGCCGATATTAGCAAGCTTAGTTTCATAACCAATTGAATCTTTCTTCGGCATTAGTAAACTTTAACAAACAGAGTTGGGGCTATCCTTGAAAAAGTATAACCACAGGCAATAGGACAAGTAGCTGTAGCATGAAAATTTGAATGCTTGCCTTCATGTCTTTTCTTTGTTTTTTGTCTGCTTTGCAAACATATGTGCACAAACAAGTGATTTTATTGTGAACAATGGACTTCCATCACACTCACTTTTACAAAATGGTTGCTCGAAGAAGTGAAGCTGTAGTCCTGCATATGTTAACATTAAAATCGCTTGTTTGTGCACATATGTTTGCAAAGCAGACAGAAGACAAAGAAAAGACATAAAGGCGAGTATTCAAATTTTCATGCTACAGCTACTTGTCATATTGCCTGTGGTATAACCTGACAAAGTCACACGTTTTTTGAAGTTCCCGATAGAGTACTCTTGGAATGAATGAATCGTAGTTGATTGTGAAATTGGCCAAGCAATATTTGCAACTTTCATCATATTTCAGTGAGCATTAAAAATACAGGAAAAGTGATCGAACCTTGCTCCTTTGTACTACCCCGTTGCATCTATTAATTCTATACGAAGGTGAACAAAAATTTTGAGCAGTCCCAAAAAGAAAAACGGTTGCATTTTAATGAACTCTCAGGGGAGTAAAATGCTTAGTCCCAATACTTTTTAAAGACTGTTTGGAAGAGATCTATCATAATCTGGCATCTGTCGTATTCCTGAGAAGTCTCGAGTGTTATCGGTAAAAAGTAATGTTGATTCGACAAATAAGGAGAGAGTTTTATAATGATCAGATCGGAAAGGTAATGCACAGGTTATTAGAGAGGGGGGCTTATTCACAAAATCAAATGACAAGGATGCATATGATATTTTTTTAGTTATTTTACACCATAATTTGCATTCAACGTGCAATTTTACGAGTCAAATACATAACTTCGACACGGTTTTATCTCAAACCATGTGAAAATTAACATGCAAACTTATTTAGCTAAAAAAAAATTGGAAAATCTTTGGTAGCCTCTGGAATTTGATATAAGTGGGGCGGGGGGCTTGATTGAAAGGGACATTAACATAGAGGGTGGCTTAATAGAGCTTTTACGTTATATGGATTACTTTCTTCTTGAAAGGCATATTTGAAAACATTTGCTTGAACTTACTGGTCTATTTTCAAGTACACAAGGTCCCATTTAAATTACTTGTAACTGCACAACTACGTGAACAATTTTGACGAGGTAAGTCTTTCCCACACAGTTTTGTTTAATTGAGATTGGAAATTGATACCTTTTTTGCTTTCGCACATTTGCTATTTTGGTATTAATGTCTGTTTCAAAAGTTTAGGCACTTACGTTCTCATTTTACACGCTATTGCGAGACAAATGTAGCTAAGTTCATGTATCAAATGAAAGCTAAAGCCATTAAGCAAGAGTTTAAGTATTTATCTCCCTGTTCCAACATCTTCAACGTTTTACTTTTTAAGCTAGGTACCTTTTAAATGTAATTCAACATGTCAGCTATTGAACAAGGCAATTGCCAATTTCATTGATTTGATATTAAAATATATGAGCGCAGCTTTATGGAACTATTCTAAATATACCGGGTGCGCCAAAATAAACTGTGCGCTTGTGGCAGGCCACGATAAATCGTACACTGCACCGATTTTGAAGATCTATGAGCTAATCTATAGCTAAAAGCCTGAATTAGATTCTAGGATTTTTGCAATTTTTTTTGTTTTCAGTTTTTAGAACTAGAAGCGAGCTTCTTGAGATTTTCGTTTTCGAAAACACCGAAAACGATCAAAAACTGTCGATCGAGTTTTCTAAAGAATAGACCTTTTAGCTATTCTACAAAAGTGCCTGGATCGAGCGTTATTTTTATACGCGAGGCTCGATAGAGTGGTGTTAAGAGCTTCTATCACTATTGTGCAATATTGATAGAAGCTCTAGCGCCACTCTATCGAACCTCGTGTATAAAAATAACGCTCGATCCAGGCTCTTTTGTAGAATAGCTAAATGGTCTACTGACATGAATGGACAAAGAGAAAACTTGTTTGTGGTGATTAATTGTAATCTGCTGTACGAGAGTTGTTTCTATCTGGGGAGAAATGTAAAATTATTGTCAATGATATAAGGAAATGTCTTTCCTTGGGAATTTCATTGAATTTATGCTTTGGTAACAGGTTGCGTTTCTGTGTCAAGGGGATTAAAAAGATAAACAGGGCAGTGTGATGAGATGAGCAAGCATGGAGTCTTGTTGAATTTTTTATTTTGTAACGACTTGGGGCGGCACTTTATTGCAACCACTACAGCATTTCGCAACCGAGACCAATCATTGAAATAGCACTAATGCTGAAGTTTACACTAATCAGTTTCTAAATCCTCAAATCACCCCGATAACGTTTTGTCTTTGTCCATTCATGTCGAGTCTTTAAAAATTTGATCAACCTTTTTCGATCGTTTCAATGTTTTCGAAAACGAAAAAACTCGCTTAACTCACCTGAACGAATTTACTCGCTCCTAGCTCTAAAAACTGAAAAGAAAGAATTTGCAAAAACTCCTAGAATCTAGTTCTGGCCTTCTGCTAAAGATTTAATCATAAGTCTTCAAAATCGACCCAGTGTACGATTTATTGCAGCGTGCCAAAATTGTATAGCATGTGCTTTTCTTCCAGTGCTGACTACTTTCGCCAACTAGCATCTTCATAGCAATAGATCCATTCTAAACATACAGCAAAAGAAAGGCCTGGCCTCTCACTTTCCTGTTGTATTCGTCTATCGAGAACGTCGAATACGATAGGCTAAGTTTAGATTGGTCCTTTCCCCCTAACTGAGCCACTTTTAACTCCGTTGATTTACTTAAGGGAACAGTATTTTTACAATTGACATTTGTTTTTGTGATGGCATTGTTAGAAGCATTTCGTTAAGTTCTTTTGTAGTTTTATTCAGTTGAAAGGAATTTCACCTTATTGGTCTTAAACTCCTGGGAAGGCTCTTAGAACTTCAAGTTATTGGCTTGTTCCACAATTTTTATTTGCATAGCTGACTTCGTTATAGCTTTTTGCTTGCATAGCTTGACTCTCTCCTAAGAAAACAAATCAAACTCTTGCACTTGTATTTATCAATCCTTCACAAAAAAGCACTTTATGAAGGCCACTGATGAAACATAGACAATCTTTCTTTAAAACTATTCTGCTACTTGGTTATATGTTGTTGATCTTGACTGCGTTTTCTGCTATTTGTTATCAATGTATAAATTTATTACCTAAGCATACTTTATACTTTACTGATATTGAAGTCCAAAAATTTCGATTTCTGAATTCAACGCTGATCTATGGTTAGAAATTGAATTATGCAAATGTGACCCATTTCAAGCGAATGGTTCGATCAATAAGCTGTGTGGAAGGATACTGCTTCTGCGTTTTTCAGAAATTGCCCTAAACAAATTTTTAACTGCCAAAGGCATATGGAAGCTTTTTTCCGAAGGAAGAGTGAACAACCCGAGTTAAAAGACGAGGTCTCGTTGAAGTTTAAAGGGTCTGTTTCATCCAGCATGTCTTGCACGTGCCGTCTCTTGGTTGGCCTTTGTTGCTGCAATTTTCATGGGGCATCCGCCACTGTGTAAACCATAGAAAGAGTCTTTCTATTTCTTTGGTGTAGAGGGGATGGTGATCCGTAACACTTTCATCCGTATCTTTTTTTATCAACAGGGTGTCCCAAAAAACATGTGCGCTGTTTGAGTGGCTTCTGCGGAGCAGCCATAGATCCAATTTTTCTGTTTTTAAGATTCTTGACAGAAGAGTCTTCAAATTAAAGGTTGACACCGAGTTTGAGTAAATCTGATCTCTAGTTGCTGATTTATGGAGCAAGAAAGCCAAAATTATTGGCTGCCTCAAAACCAGAGGATTCATTATTCTCCATTGCGTTAAAATCAACGAAATTGATTGAAAAAAACATACCTAGCCCTGTTTTCAGATGTTCATAAGTGAGACAGATAGTCATATATTGAATTGTGTGACAACCAAGAATATTGAACGTATCTAGGGTTGCTAGGAATGGTAATGTGCAACACAAGTGCTGCAGGCCATGGCATGCGTCCATCAGATATTTTGCTTCTCAAAAGTGATGAAGTCGTTTTAAAGCAACAATATTGCGTTCAGCAGGCTGCTTGGTCAATATTCTTGAGTTCTATGGTCATCAATTACTCCTAAATGCGTTTCCTGGTATAACTGTAAAGTTTAAGTTCATTTAGTGTTAAACTTCAAGTTATAAGGTTAAAGGCATTGAGTCCATATAAATAGTGTGCTCATGACCAATATCAACTTCTTTTCAATCACAAAACAAAAGTTGTGATCTAATCGCCATTGAAATTAAACCAAAGAAATTCCCGAGGATAATACAAGGATTAAGAAGCCTTTGGTCTCCACTGCTAACGACTTTGGCCCTATTATGCGATAACAAAGGGCCGTCAGCAGTTTGTCAGCAAAATTCAGGATAGCGTTAACGCTCAGCTATTTATATGGACTCAGTTCCTTTAAGTATGAAGATAAAATCCTCTCGTTCTGAAGGAACGAGTTATTGTGACTTTCTTTCTCAATAAGTCAGCAACCACTTGTCAGATTTACTTACACTCGGTGCCAATCTCTAAGTTGAAATCTCTTCTATTCACAAATCTGAAAAACGAGAAAGCTAGATTTATGGCTCCTCCACAGTAGCCATTCAAACGGCGCACATTTTTTTGTGACACCCTGTACTACCGTGTAAACGACAAGACTTAGTTGTAGACTCTTCTCAAACAACTGTTATCATCGATTTCTCTTCGTTTACAGAAAAGCAAAGATCGAAGAAGCGATGGCGAAAATGCCAGAAATAGTGGCGGAATATCGGAAGAGAATTTATGCATTACGAGAAAAGCGACGCGAAGATAAGGAGAAAAATAAAGAAAAAATGGCAAAGATACAAGCATTAGGACTGCATCCAAATGATCCTAGGGCAAAGAGAATTCTTCATGAAGGTACTTTTGAACCTAAAGAAAAAGAGAAAACAAAAACTACTAAAAAGAAATTTCAAAAGAAAGCCAACTGATATCTGACCAGGAAAGTTATTGTAACATGTTCAGTGTCTTCAGTATGTCATGGTGAAACTAGCCCATTGTTCCAGACCACTTGACAATGAAATTGAACCGTGTAACGGAGCGCTAATCCGTGTTCAGACGATGAATTGAATTGCGAAATAATTGAGGGAATTCTTTCAGGCATCTGATTGGCTGCAATGAAGTCAGTGATCAACACAACGGATGTCTTTGTGAATATGTGTGTGTGAAACAAACCAGGGCTGATCGTTATCACTTTGTACGGGCGTAAAAACTCAGTAGGATCAGCAGGCATTCAAGTCTCCTATTCTTTATATTGTAATGTGAGTTCTTCGCATGAGACAGGCTTTTCCTTCTGAAAACAAAACAAATAGTAATTATGCTAATTATTAATTGCATATACTAATTTTTCTTCAGATTCTGAAGAAAATTTCTGAGCACGGATTAGCGCTCCGTTACGCAGACCACTTTCTTTTCGAAGTGGTCTGGAACACTGGCTAAGTGAAACAACCAAGCATGGTTTTTTCCGGACGCGCAATTTTATCACTGATTTGATCTGCAAAACACTACGTTTCGTTGAAAATTCTTGTACATTTTATTAGTTTGGCTTTTGAACGTTGATTTGTGTAGTTTTTATCAGCATAACTCTGCCCCCACACTGCTTTCCTTGCAAATCTGACAAGTTGAATATTGTTAACTATCTTATCGCCAGAAGCAAGATTGGTACCGTCATTTCGAATGCACGAGGGAGCGCTGTTTGTTTATCATGGATTTACAGTTAGCAGGAGCTTATTTTAAAACTCAAGATATGTGGAAAGATTGAGTAAGAGATGAAGAACATACGTTGGACTTTTCAGAAGTTTTGAATAATTTTCGAAATTGCAGCATCTTACATTTCAACTCATTTGAGGATGCGACGTCATCAAATTTCTAAATCATAAACCAGATGAGTGACAGACTTTTGCTTGATACCATATTGTAGGCATTCATAAACTAGGGTTTTCTTCGAAATTATTTTTTGTTACGTCAAACAGTTTAAAAATTACAATGGTTTTAAGTTTTTTTGGAAATTTTTCTTGAATTCTTGAAAAAGAAGAAAAACACTTTAATTCTTAAAATATTGAAGATTTCAGAAAATTCTAACGGTAGAATTATAGAGAATTAGCTAAAGTTTCTTTGAAGTCATTAATTTCAAAGAAATAGGTCATTCAATTTTACACCAGCCTTTTTAAAGATGTGGAACCTATGCTGAATTAATGCGTCTCATGTGATCAGTTTCATTTCACACGATTGTTAGCCAATCAGATGCGACATCGAGAACCTTGAGTCAGCAGATTCTTGAAGTTTAGGTATACGCAGTTTAGTTAACATGACTCAATGCCTCAATGACTACATGACTCAATGACTCAATGCAGGTCTTTCGCTGCTAAAAAACATGCCATATTTGTTCAGAGGCCTCGTTCATATCAACACAAGAGAAGCTCTAGTTTTGATCCATTTATCTCAGATATGCTTTTACAACTCAATGATAAACAACAACTAAAACGTACAAATCTACACTTGTACCGGGTGAACCAGAAAAAAGTTCCCACGTTTGAAAATTCATAGCACCAAGAGTACTGGATGGATTGGAATGAATCAATATATGCTTGACAGCAAAAAGGTCGAAGTATTCTTGTGATTTTTCTCGCCTTCTTACGAGCACTGGAAAAATTGGTAAATTCAAGTTTACAAAAACTTGGTTGTTGCAAAATGACTGAAAAAGGCCTAAAATACTTGATCAAATCACAAAGGACTCCTCGCTCAAAACAACAGAGAAATGCAATTTTGTATGGGGTGAGAGCTATCGTATGCACATTTATTGCCATGAATTTGATACTAAAATTTTCGACGAATGGAGAAAAATGGAAAAATTGAGGTGAGACCGAGATTTGAACTCGGAGCCTTCTGCTTTCATGACAGACGCTCTACCAGTTGAGCTATCTCACCATGCGAATACGTGTACGCACGGATCATAGATATCCATACTGGTGTGGTGACGTAATCTCTGTTATGTCTGGCCTGCGTGACTAAGTGATGTCCAAACGCAGGTTGGCGCGCTGCCTTCGACTTTGACCAGAAATCACAACACCTTAACGCCCCAATTTTTCCTCTCCATTGTCTTTACATATGGTTTGGATACTTGCACATTTTAACGATAAATTTGATACTAAAATTTTCAACGAATGGAGAAAAATGGAAAAATTGAGGTGAGACCGAGATTTGAACTCGGAGCCTTCTGCTTTCATGACATTGATAATCTTTAGTATCTGTTTGAGAATCTATGTCTTATAACTCTTGAGAGAAGTGAAACGCTCATGGCTATTGTTATGTGTGAGGAAAGTCCTAACGATTTGATCAAATGTTTTAGGCTCTTTTTCAGTAATTTTGCCACCATGAAATTTTTGTAAAGTTGCATTTACCTATATTTGCAGTCCTCCTAAGAAGATGAGAAAAATCACAAAAATACTTTGATCTTTTGGCTTTTAACTAGAATTTGAATCATTCAAATCCATGAAGTACTTGTGGTGCTATGAATTTTCGAGAATGGGAACTTTTTTCTGGCTCATCCGGTATTTATAGAAAACGACAGTCCAAAGTCTAGTTAACTTCAGTTCAGATGCTTTTGTCTTGGAAACTATAAAGACTACCATTTTACTAAAAACATGTCACATGGGAGTTTCTTGATCGTACTTTGTCTGAATCATCTCTTTTGAGGGAGTTTGACCTTTAGACCCACCATGGCCTTGCTTAGCGTGCACAACATAAAAGCATCGTCATGCCGAAGTGACATAAAATCGAATTCAAACTTGGCCTAAAGGACAAATGTTTTCTGAGTGTTTCAATGATAATAAGAATGATAACTTACTGCCTTGACTACAGCAGGAGTGTACAGTACATTTTACTTCATTTCAAGTACTGCAAATGGTTGATACCGACTGTGCAGGCTTCCATTTGTGCATCTGGATATTGAGTGTCTTGGGCCATGTCATTGACCGGAGGAACATTTATTTCATTCTTATAAAGATGTTATTACTGTGCACTGCTTGTTGCTCACAAAGAAGGCTGAAATGAGCTCAGAATTTCTGGAATTTTCTTACATACCGACCTATTCCCTAGGGGCTACGAAACTGCTCACCCCATGCCTCTCAAGCAATCCTGGGTATGTAGCACTTGAGAGTCCTGGAAATTTCATACACGACAAATCTGCATCAAGTGTGATCAAGCCAAAAGGGCAGTTCCTACAAAGGCAGGCGCCCTTAGTCAAACCAATGTTTTGTTACCAGCAATTGCGCTTGTTCGGCTGATTCAATCTTCCTTTGTTTTGATGTGTTTTTATTTGTTTTTATATCGTTGTTGTCACGAATCGCAATTCCCTGCTGAGCAACCATCGCTGCAAAATTTTGCAAATAGCATGTTGCGCATGTGTCAACTAAATCAATATCCTTGATAAATAGCACGCCGTAACAAATAAAAGCGATAACAGAGCACGCATTGCAACATCAAGGGTCTTTCCTCAAGATACGTCAAAGAAGCTGGTTGTGCTTGCGAGTGGAAAAAAAGATGGAAGCTACAGCGATGATTCTGGTCGCCCTTGTTGGGCTTGGTCTTGTCAGTGACTCTCTTCAGTTTTGGAGTGGCCCGACATGTAAGTATTTATCCTAACCACAACTCTAGTAATAGATGTATGGATTTTTGCTAGATTTTATTCTTTTCAATTTCATGACAGTAGCTGTTTCTTTTTGTCGTCCACACATAGGTATAAGACAGCGGTGCAATGCAATCCATACCTTTCATGCTAATCATAACTCTAGTAATAGATGCATGGATTTTTGCTAGATTTTATTCTTTTCATCACAGTTGTTGCTGTTTCTTGTCGTCCCCCACACACAAATAGGTAAAACAGCGTTGCAATCAATACCTATCACATTTAATGCAATCCCAGGATTGTTCCTGAAGTCTTGGAATGAGGGATGATTGCGCTGGTGCTGACAAATCGAACGATTGTTCAGTGCAATCCTTATTGATTGGAATACTTTACCAATGATCGGTGCATCCTTTATTAGCTAACTTATAGCAAGCTGTACAGTGTGATCACGATGTGCGAATTACACCGCCTGTGACCCATTGCCATTGCCATGTGTCGTTTAGTTCAGCCCGTACTTTCTTAAGTTTTACCTTCGAAAATTGTGAGGCATCAGCAGTTAGCCCCAGTTGAGGTTGGTTTTCAACTATCTAGAGCTTTTTCGTTTGTTAAAAAATGCAGGGTTGTCGCTGGGGGTTTTCATTTTAAATAAGACCTACATTTCCTGTGTTTGAACCCCTGGGGCCCCCGGTTGAGTAAGGGGTTGGGTATCTTACGTTTCTTACGGGGTTATGCCATTCAAAGCGTAAAACTACCACCCATAAATCCGGAAAATTTTTCTGAAAGCCCCCACCCCTTTCACCGGGTCACGAACTTGATGTTTTCTCTACTTCTCTAATTCTGCGACCCCAGAGCTTTTCGGCAGTATCATTTTGGAGCAAAACGATGCGTCAAAACAATGCCATTTTGCACCAATTAATTTACCAAATGGCTACTATAATTTGAGTAATCGTGTGACGGACGGGTATGAGGTCAGTAATTGCGAACGTCATTGCTAAAATTTAGCTGATTGAAATCATCTTCCAGAATGTTCCATAACTAGCATAGGAACAACAAGGTGTTGATCCAGTGGAACAACAAGGTGTGTTTGATCCAGTGCCAGTGGAAAATCCGATAATTACAGTCATCATCTGCATTATTCTCATTCTGGCGCGTTTGGCGCGCTATGTGTGTCCAGGCTTGGCAGTTGGCAGTTGTATAGGTGCAGCAAATCGCTCCAAAAATCTCGACACATTTTCGTAAAGAATGGTTCAAAAAGCCCGTAATCTGGAAATATGTTGAAACTCTAAGAGATCTTCACAAAATCTTAGAAATATCAAAGAAAATAGCAGAAATCCCTTCTAACAGAAGATACAAATTCTCAAAAATCGTGCGTCAATTCTTCGAAAATTTAAATAAAAAATTGATTAAATCCTTGAAAATCTTGAAAACTCTATAAAATCTTCGAAATCGCAGAAAAATTCTCAAATAACTTTGACTAATCTGAAGGATTTTTAAAATCCCAAAATCTCTTAAGCTATTTTAGGAGTGATTTGCCCCCCCCCCCCCTCCCATTGGATAGATTCTGTACTTGCTGCTGAAAGTGAAAAACCGCTGTTTCGCCTTCACCTTTCGACTTCCTGATACGATGCAATATTTCTGTTAACAGGTGTGATTTCACTTCAGGCATGATCTGATGTGTGAATGTCTTTTTTGGGTCACCGGGTGTAACACAATGATGATCGAAATGTCACAGGGCACCGAGGAATTTAGAGGAATTTAATTTCGATTTGCCTCAGAATAAAAAATTCTTAAAAAACGATTAGCCTTTCAGGGCCTTAAACCCTGCATAAAATTTCCAAAAGACTAAAATTAACACTTGCTTCGAAAACTGTATTTGGTAGAAACTACCGGTTTTGGGACAAACATCTTCAGTGATAAATCACAGTAAGATTGTCCGCCAAATTGAAGAAAAATAACAGAGGGAATTTGTCATAAAAAACGACCAGTATTTGGGAACGAAGGTGGTGCAAAATGTTTCGTTAACGATCGGTTTTCGCACAAAAGTAGGACCATCGTTCCCAGTGTGACATGCCTGCCCTTGTCCTCTTGAAAAGACCCCGAAAAGACCAAGGCAAAAGGCATGTGCCCATTTTCTGACCGTAGCTACTTGCTTAGCCCTGCTCCGACTCTCTTGATATGGCCAGGGCCAAGTCCAAATGGCTTCTTTCCATAAAACCATTTACTGTGAACTAGTCAAACCTTCGTACTTCCATTGCAAGGCATTTTGATGTGTCATTTGGTATGGTTCAAAACATGAAAATTACCCGTTAAACTTTACTATTTTGAAAATGTGCCTCAACTAACCATGCATTTGTATATTTCAATAATTTGATTTGCTTTTCAGGCCCCAATGGATGGGACAAGTTGACAGGTAAGTTTTATGTAATGTAATATACTGCAAATTAATTTTGCATGATTGCCGCAAGATACGCGATAAGATAAATAATCAATGCTACTGCTTTTTCAGAAGCTTTCACCTGTTTGACTTGAAGCGAAAATTTCTTAAAATTCTCCTCAACGGAAAAGCAAAAGTTCTTTAGGGTTTCTTGTAACGTCGTTTTGGAAGATCCTTTAAATTCTGTGGGGAATCTTGTGGCCAATCTGACTTAAATCGCAATTTTCCGCAATAATTTGCAATTTTCCGCTGCACACTAAAACAAAAAACTCTCGCAAAAAGATGGACCGTCTAGGGTCTGACACCTTGTAGAAAAAACCTCCAAAAATGATGTGTATCAGCCTTGACGATAAAGCCCCAAAAACTCTGCAATTTTCCAACAGCCAACATCAAAATTGTCAGTGTTAAATTAAGCCTGATACAAAAGCAACTTGCCCTGAATTGGCAAGCGCTCTGCGTGATTAGCCACTTAATTAGCTCTATGAAGCGTGCCAAAATTCAGCAGTTTGTAATTAACATCTATTTTGGCAAAGTCACTCGTTTGAGTTGTTGTTTGTTGTTTTCCTGAATGTTGTGTCCCATAACTTAATGATTCCGTCCATCAACTCACGTATAGCCCCGCCCTGGCCCACTTGAATTGACCAGGGCGAAGGGCTTTGTGTCATTTTCGAACAATTCCTGTTGTTTAATTCACTCCTGCATTTCCTTTATCATTGCACTGGTTATTGCAAAACCATAGAATTATATGTGCTTCAACTTATGATTTGAATTTAGCATTAAATGGTCCACACCAAGACCGTTTGCGCTGTACAGGGTGTCCCAAAAGACATGTACGCTGTTTGAATGGCTACTGTGGAGGAGCCATAAATCCAACATGACCAATTTTTCAAATTTTGAATAGGCAAGATCTCAACTTAGAGTTTGCCACCAAGTTTATGGACTTAAACTTCGCTGTTATGTCAGGAAACACATTTGGGAGTAATCAATGATCACATAACTCAAGGATATTGACCAGGCAGCCTGCTGAACGCAATATTCTTGGTTTAAAACGACTCTTTCACTATTGAGAAGCGAAATAATTGATGGACGCATGTCAAGGCCTGCAGCACTTGTGTTCCACATCACCATTTCTAGCAACCCTAGCTATGTTCAATATTCTTGTTTATCACAAAATCCAATTCGTGACTATCTGTTTCACTCGTGAACATCAGAAAACCGGGCTAGGTTTGTTTTTTTCAATCGATGTCTTTGATTTTAACATAACGGAGAATAATGAATCCTCTGGTTTTGAGGCAGCCAATGATTTTGACTTTCTTGCTCCACAAATCAGCATCTACTTATCAGATTTATTCAAACTCGGTGTCAAACTTTAAGTTGAAGTCTCTTCTATTAAATATCTTAAGAACGGAAAAATTGGATTTATGGCTGCTCCGCAGTTGCCACTCAAACAGCTGGGACACCCTGTATGTACCGTAGGTACTTTTGAATTCGTAAGAACGAGCACTTTTCATCCGTAGTAACTTTCACACGCTTACTCTCTGTCGATCAACTCTTGCTACGGTTGCATCTTTGTAGCTTGCATTGTTTTCATAGGGTGTAAGGGCCTGTTTATGTGGAGCGAGCCTGCCAGCCTGACCTTTCTTCTGAGTGCAAACTATCCTGGCCAGAAGGGCTGGCCTTGCAACGATACGCGTTAAAATATAACAATAGCCTTTCAAAAATTTTGAAACGTAAGCAACAGACTATCTCACCAACACAATAATGGTCCTCACCCTTTTCAACTGGGCAAGCCCCTGCTCAACCTCGTTCCCAAGGGTATCTGTTGTTTTCAATAGGAGGCTAGACCTCAACAGATACCCTTGGGACCGGTTTACAAATTTTGTCAATTTTTGATCGGAATAATTAGCATAATAGACCTTTTAGCTATTCTACAAAAGAGCCTGGATCGAGCGTTATTTTTATACACGAGGTTCGATAGAGTGGCGTTAGAGCTTCTATCAATATTGTGCATATTCGAAAATTCTACAAAGTGCACTTTGTAGAATTTTCGAATTTGCACAATAGTGATAAAAGCTCTTAACACCACTCTATCGAGCCTCGCGTATAAAAATAAAGCTCGATCCAGGCTCTTTTGTAGAATAGCTAAAAGGTCTATTTGGCAGACAGCAGGTACTTTCGAATCCCATATTCGACAATTTCGAAATGTAGATTCCATGGTTCGAACACCACTCATTGTATCCAGAGCCATTCGAATGTTCTTTATTTCGACTGAACGCCAGGGCTTCAAAGGTGAGAAACTTATTTTGTTTCGAAAAGAGCCAATCAAATTGCAGAATAGCCTAACAGGCTCCAGGGTCAATGTAGACGTTGAAGTTTACGGAAAACCTTCATTGTCACTGGGTACGAGGTTGGCCCCTGCTGACAATATCTATATGATCCCTCTTTGCACAGATTCCCTCTCTCTAATTTACAGCAGACTTCATTTGCCTGCTACTCATATGAACTCACCGAAATCACAACAGTTATTGCGCTGAAGACAGCTGATAGGAATTTTACCATACCATGATGCTTTGTGTCGCATTTCATTTTAGTTTATTTTATAGGTCGATTTCTTCAATATCGCTAAAGCTCTTGCTTAAAAGATGCTGCGATACTATTTTTAGTGCAATAGTCTATAAAGCGTCAAGCGTCATTCTTTACGCATTCCGGACAACAAATGAAATGTAGCGAAGTAATGCCAGTGCGATATAGTTGGATTACTTTAACTTCAACTTTGTCTTACCGCGTTGCATCGAGCGACAAAATCGCCTTTTGCATGAAATCAGCTTTACACTGCTCCGTTTTTGTTATCACTTGTTTGATGCACCCAAGCTACTCGTTCAAATTGCTCCGTTTAATACGACAACGGAGGGAAAACATCCCTTTTTGTTCGTTCACATTAATCCACCTGATTACAAATACGAAGTCACGGGGGGGGGGGGGAGGTGGGGTTTTGGCTAAATTTTGGGTAGGGGTCTGCCGCGAGCATATTCGAAATGGTACCGTTGGCTAGACCAATTTTTACGAAAATGGTACCCTTAGCTAAACCAATGTTGACCATTTCCTGGACCAATATTGTTAAATTTGTACCAAATATGATATCATGACCGTTCGCTAGACCAATATTGTCAAAAATGATACCCTTGGCTAGACCGTTGCTAGGTCAAAATTGCAAAAAAATATACCCTTGGCTAGTCTTGAAGTCCGAAAAAGTATACCCCTCTCCCCTGTGTACGAAGTCAAACATTGTTGTTTCAAACTCGTTGACTATTGTAGTGTCTTCAAAAACACCTCCTTTTCTGTGGGTTCACTTTCATCCAATACGTTTTCAAAAACCTCAGTTTGTGGATATCAACTTTTGACAGCGTTTTCGAAAACCTGCGTTTTCGTGCTGTTTTTTTTTTTTGAGGATAAGTGTGAACATTTTGACAGAAATGGATGTTGTTCTCTCCGTCTTTCTACAGAAACAGAGCTGTGTGAACTTAGACTCGCAGCCAACACGGCGTGGGAATGCCAACGCTTTCCGTAACGGTAGCAAATTTGTCATGACGCAACCTTACAGGTAATAGACATGGGTATGTACATCCATCTGTAAAAAGAGCAAAGGAAAACTCGCACACTCTTTGTCTCATAAGCTCTTGCACGTGTCAATTTCACCCATTTCAATTGTTTTTTTCACTCGTGTCCAATCCCTTGTTCATGAGCACATCTCTGAACCCTGCCGGTAACCTTTAATGAAGGAAATGATTGTAAAGAAGGCGTCAGAAATCAGATTGGTTTGTCAAAATTACTGGTATCATTTTCATACTTTCCATCAAATTAAGAATACTCTAATGAACTCAGATGTAGTTGATATTTGCACTGTTAATTGACCTTTGTGAACAAATATTAATGCATGCTAGCTATAAGCAAATTTACTTTGAGTTGAAATTTTATCAGGTTTCTTGCAAGCAAATTAATACAACTGCTGAATCAATATTGATGGGAGAAAAGAAATGTTTATTTGATATGATTCGATTGCATTCTTAATTAGAGATCCGAAAATTTGTTCTTAGCGTTTCTATGCCTTAGGTGTCATTGTTATGGTAACCATAAACCTTTCAAAGGAGACCCGAGCATGGTATTTCATGTGAAAGGCAGTCTGCCACGTGTCGGATTGGCCGCAACAAAGTAAGATCTCAGCACAACGGATGTCAACGGATGTGAATCTGTGCATTTGGAACGAAGGACGGCTGGTCGTTATCACTCTCTACGGTCGTAGAAAGTCATCAGGATCAATATCCATTCAGTTCTCCTATTTTTGTGGTGTCCTCATCACCCAATCAGATGCGTGACAGACTGCCTTTGATATTTTCAATTTCAATTTTCAACTGGGGAGGGTAATCCTTCATTATAGGTACTGGTTTTCAAGGGGTCCTCTCATAAAATTCTTTCAAAACTGAACGAAATAAGAATATAGTTGTTCCTCTGTAAGAAAGCATTTTTACCATTCTCTGCTTTCTTCGTGGTCGCAAGCACATATCTTTGACTCTTCTGGTTTACGATTTAGAAATTTGAAAAATTCAGAACTTTGAAAGAGTTGAAACTCAATTATCCTGCATGAATTTTAAGAATTATCATGATATTAATAAAGTTCATGATAGAATGACAGCAGAGCACTTCTAGTTGCTTCGAATCTATCATTCTACGCTCGCTCCTCCTTTTATCTATATACCAGATGAAGAGTTAGGCAACATGGGATCCAGGAATGTCAGTAAAACTGTAGCTTTGGTTCCCTGTGATCCGGTGCAAAACTTTTTGTTATATTCTACTGTAATCAGGTCGACCGCAACGATGATGTAATCTGTATCAAATTACACAGCTGTTGCTTTCATAAACCGGATCACAGGAAACGAAAGAAACCAAAACTATAGTCTCTATTGACACTTCTTGACCCCCTTGTGGTTAAGTTCGAAAAGTCATAGGTATTCTTAGTTCTCATACAAAGTCGTACAAATGAAGCTATGTTTTAATTCCTTTCAAGCCAATTGATTCAAATAAAGCAATAACAGCCATTTACACGTGCTTTAAAGAGCTATTGTCACCCGGGGTCCTTTGCGGGCACACTACATTTTCAGGAGGTCTAAAGGACCTGAGATAGGAAAATTCCGTAAACTCATTGCGAAGAAGCAAATATTTTTTGTTTCTCATGTCAAAATTTCATGTTTTATTTTTGAGTGTGCTGATAGCATAAACTTATTTAGACATTTTATTCCTCTTGCATATTTAAAACATTTTGTTAGATTTGTTCAAAAAAATTTTGTGGGCCATTCAAAAGCTGCAAATATTTTCTATGACCCATTATGAAGCACTTTAAAATGCTGGTGGCCCCGCCCTTTATCCTCCACCCCCGGTAGTAGACACTTTATGCCAGGTTCTTAAAATCAAATTTGGCACATGCGGAAATACGGATCTACAGCATTCTCCAATCAAACACCTATGTCCTTGAAAATGAAATGTTATGATTATCTTGCCAAGAACTCTAGAGGTGATGTGACTTGATTATGCCAGACTTTCACGTTTCCATCACAGGAGTAAAGAACTTATGAGATAAATTGAAACCTCACAAGGCAGGAGGTCCAGATCAGCTGAGACCAAGAGTACTTAAGGAACTTTCTTGTCAGATATCCCCAGCCCTAACACATATTTTTAATGCTTCATTAGAGCAAGGAAAGCTTCCTAAAATATGGAAAAGTGTCAATATAGTACCTATTTTGAAAAAAGGAGACAGAGCTGAGGCAGTCAACTACAGGCCAATCTCCCTCACTTGTGTATGCTGTAAGTTGTTGGAGCATGTGATCTGTTCTCAACTGATGAAACATCTTAACAGTCACGGAATTTTATATAACTTACAACATGGTTTCAGGGAGAAACGCAGTTGTGAAACGCAACTTCTTCAATTTTCACATGAAATGCTACTCTCAATGCAGAATGGTAATCAAAATGATCTAATTGTAATGGATTTCTCCAAGGCTTTTGATAAAGTTGCTCACAATAGACTATTGTACAAGTTAAACAAATGTGGTGTAAAGGGGAAGACTTTGAAGTGGATACAGGCATTCCTTAGTGAAACATCTCAAAGTGTGGTTTTAGATAACAGCAAGTCAAAGTCAATTCCTGTGTTATCTGGGGTACCTCAAGGCTCCGTATTGGGGCCAGCCCTTTTTCTTGTATACATAAATGACCTGCCACAGTATGTTAAGCATAGCACTGTGAGATTATTTGCTGATGATACATTATTGTACCTAACTATTGCTAATGAAAGAGACTGCCAAAAGATGCAAGAGGACCTACACAACTTGGAGCAATGGGAGAATGAGTGGCAAATGTGTTTCCATCCTGAAAAATGCCAGGTAGTATCAATATCAAGAAAAAAAATCCCATAAAGTATACATATAGGTTACATGAACAGGCCCTAAGCAGTGCCATCTGTTAAATACCTTGGCCTTACTGTCACACATGATATGAAATGGAACAATCACATGAGTAATATTACTACAGCTGCCAATAGAACACTTGGTTTTGTAAAGAGAAATTTGAGAGTCAATTCGGCGGAAGTTAAAGAGCAAGCATACAAAGCTTTAATGAGGCCTAAATTGGAATACTATGCGAGGAATTCACAGGGTCAATGAGAAATCATCGTCTTGTTAATCAAATTGAAATGGTTCAACGCCGAGCTGCGAGATGGGTGACAGGACGTCATAATAATACCCCAATAATACATCTAGTGTTTCTGATATGCTCCAATCACTAGGATGGCGCAGCTTAGAACAGCGCAGAGTTGACGCCAGGCTGTCAATCTATATATATAAGGCATGAAGCCGTTTATCCAATTAGCTTTCTTCTTTTGTCAACCATTGTCAATTTAACACTACTCCATTGTAAGATAACAATAAATCATTGAATTTGGACAATCAATCTTTTCGATGTATAACCGGGAAATCAATCCTTTCATGTCCCAGGGGGGTACTCTGGGACAGAGGTGCTTGATGCAAAAATTAAAATCCTGCCCATTTTGAAGTCTTCTTCCGCCCATACAATTTCGATTGGAGCACTTCTTCCTATGCATTCCTAATGAGATGATTCTTACGTCCCTGAATGCAGTCGACATTCTTTCATAGGGATGTGCCTGCCAAAAGAAAATTTTATGACCCTGTCCTGGAATAAATGTTTCAAAATATAGTACCTGTCCTGGATAATACAAGTGTCTTTTGTGAGTTACCTTAATTTTGCATGTCAAATCTGACCTGTCCTGGGAAAAAAGCTTTAATGAACATACCTGTGCCGGAATAAATACACAAAAGGTATACACGCCCGACAACACCTTTCTCGAGGAGTTCAGCCTCGCTTTGATGCCTCTATACAAATGTATAGGAAAATGACCGGAAGTGAATATTTTCGTCGACTTTGAACGTTTCTTGCAGTGATGCGGTGCGATTTTTCCGCGTTAATTTAATCTTAAAAGGTAGTGAATTTATCTAAGAAATGTTTAAAACTAAAATCGTTTTGATTTAAACTTCCCGGTAAACTCCACGCAATTTGACAGGAGTGATGGTCTTATTTTAAGAGATTTTCATCTGTATTTGGGCAAATTTTTCGAATTCATTGTTTTTGGTGACGTAAGCAGCACCTTGAAAACCATGACATTTAGAAAATTCCGTAGATCGTACAAATTGTTTTGAAGCGGCGTGGTCTGCTTGCTGCTTGCTTTCAAGAAAACTTTTTAATTCTGATAGGAAACGAAGCAATAAACCAATGTGCAGAGCACTAGCGATCCTTTTACTGCCAGTGAAGGACAAGAGATGCTTTCATGTTTTCAAATAATTCTCCAACCCGCCAGAAAGAGAGAGACAAGAAGAAGCAGCTTCCAACGAAAGAACTCGGATATTTATGGATCAAGAACTAAAATCGTTTTGTTTATGATGGCAGATGTCTTTGATGGACAAATGGATAGCAAATTATAGAAAATATGTTATTTGTACTGGGCAAGTTCCTCTCAATGATGGAGCAACTCAATGCAGTCTGGAAATCTTCTCTTGTTGGCTCTAAAAACTCACAGACAAGGAAGATAGGGAATGATGCTGTCTATTAGAATTGCAATGACTATTTCTGAATGGACAACGGCAATAACTGCTTTTTGGTAATTTTCAGAAACTCATGAATAAGCATGGCATTTCACCTACAGGGTGAAATGGGCGAGCTTTGTCTTTGTCTTTGCAAACAATTGTCTTTGCAGATCAAATTCAGAATAAGTTTCAGACTGTTTCAGAATTGGAAGCATTAAAATTTCAATTTTGTGATGATTCAATTGCTATTATCTTACCATCTTCCTATCATCAGAGTAAAATCATCAGAGTATCAATTATTGGATTACTCAAATTTTTTGATATATCATAATATTGTTTTTCATTGAATGCTTTGTTTGCAACAGTCATGTTCCATCAGTTTTGCATAAGTCCTCAGGCATTGAAAAAGCAAGAATTGCAGTCTTTTGTGGTTGTTGTCAAATGATGCTTCAAGGTTGGGCTTGATTGGTAAAGGATAATCTTGTTCTGTTTGGGTCCTAAAATAAAACAGAGACAATATTATTTCCTCCTACTAAAAATGTTTGCTGCATTTATTTGGAGAGAAGAAATACTCTGTTTGTAAAGAAGACATTTTTTCAATAGTTTAGATTAAGACAACAACATTATCTTTTTGAGAAAATACGATGAGTATGGAGTGGCTTTTCCCGGGACAGGCTATTTTTCTGACATCCATTATCTATCAGTTGGGTGTTACACTTGTTATTATATTTTGAGTTTGGCTTGACATGAGTGGTCTGTCAGTACAATGGTCTGTCCAGGGTGAAGTCACTCCAAAGATCTGTGACAGGCTCTTAGCCTTTAGCACAGTTATCATTATAGTTTAGTTTATAGTTTATAGCAAATTTCACTTTGTCTCATAGAGAATTGCATGTACAAAAAAGAGCAGCAAACCAAAATAGGAGATGTCTTTGCAAACTGTACTGTAACTTGTTCAATGACATATCTAGACATGTTAAAAAAGAAGTCTTATTTTACTATATCATAGCCTCAAAGGGAAACTAAGCATATAAAAGTGTCTCAGCTTCATCCTTTTCAACTTCAATATTTGCACAGTTATTTTCACTGAGAGCTTATATATGCTTAGGTTCCCTTAAACTTAGGAAATAGAAAAACACAAAAGAGCAAATTTCTTTTTTTTCCTTTTTATATTATTTTATACACTGATGCTAAGCTTCTTCTTAGAAGGCAGTCAGTATATCAGTAGATAGATAGATAGAGAGAAAGTAAACTTGAGTCAAACTTTTCTTTCAGTTCAAGCACTGCTGTGTGGATCTATATTTTCTGCTTAGGCCAAATTTGATTTTCAGACAGTCCGCAAAGGACTCTGGGTGACAATGGCTCTTCTTTTTTTCTATGATAAGTAAAAGCTAGAATACAAGCAACATTGCAATTCAATCTTATCTACTGTTGTGATGGAGGCAAAAAGCATAATGTTATATTTATCAAGTCGCCTCCAAACTCAACAGATTGAATTAACTATTGTTTTGCAACAAATGAAAATTGATTTGATGATCATCCAAGGGCCAAGCCAATTCACCTAAGCATACAAAATTTCAAAGATAAGTCAGAAATATACAACGACTTCGTAAGCCTTTCGATATTCATCTTCTTCAGTAACTGTTCTTACCACGACGACTTGGGGACCTACCTAAAAACCCAGATAACAAAAGAAAGTTAAGCTTTTGGACGGAATGTTGGAATGGTAGATCCATGAAATGGCGGATCCAGGAACTACCGTAAAAAGGGAACGGTAGACGGACGGAAGAGATAGACTTGGGGCAAGTCTACAAAGTTTGTGAAATCGACTTCTTCTTCTTGACCTCCAAAGCCAGCTTCCTTCTTTTTTACAAATCGAAGGTTGCAAAGAAAGATGGCAGTTAGACGCTAGTTTAACTGAAGTTAATACCTCCCCGGAGGAGCGTGGTCGTTATGTTTAGCAATACACTCTGCGACCTTTTTTGGTTAGCCTGGGATCACGTGGTGCCCGTGGGCGTATTTTACATGCTGGGTAGGCAGCATTTCCTCATACCGTTATTGTGATCCTACGTAGCAAGCTGAAAATTTCGCTATCGCTGTTCGAAGTTTGTTTATTTTCCCCACCCTCCCAGTCCCTCCTAGTTTTTCTTTTTCTTCTGCCTTTTATAATCTGCCTTGCTTGTTTTCATTCTGCCTTTCGCGAACTATCGTAGAAGCACGAAAACAAAAATAACTCGCATTTAAAACCAACAAAATCTGTATCAAAACATCGTAAAACTCTCGAAACTTCACGCTTTTTCTTTTTCTCTTCTCGCCATCTACAAAACTTTCACTCCTCCCTTCCTCACGCGGTTTTAACTAATTTTCATAATAATGACAACAAAACAGAAATCTAAGGTCCCGGATAAAGTCTAACGGTCTATCGTGTGGTCTATAGTCCCGGATAAAAGTCTAACGTTCAAAACAAAGTCATGTTTCTGACACACTCCCCCCATTTGACGTCCGAAAAGGCGTCAAATGTTCAATCATCAGCAAGTTCTCTCTCTTCATCACGAAATGTCTCTCTAATTGTCTCTACCGCAATTGTAGCTGCTTTCCTCTTTGGTCTGAACTCCTTCGCTTGTGCATTAAGTTGTGCGTTCTCTTTATTGTTCACTCTTGCCTCGGTCTTCTTGTGTTCCTCGTCACATGCTAGCTCCAGAGGGTATAACATTTGCACTGCCCTCTCTATTCTTGTTTTCTTTGATCTTAGCCTAGCTGCTCTGACAATGTTATCTTTTCCCTTTATAAGACTCTCAACTACTCCAATTGCCCATCTGCCTCTATTCTTCGCTTCACCCTTGATGAGAACAACATCTCCCACTGATATCTGGTTTTCTTTCCCATGATGCACTAGATTATGCTTCTCTCTTAGAGCTTTGACATACTCATTGGACCACCGCTTCCATATGTTTTCTTTGCATCGCTCAAGATATTTAGCTCGTTTTCTTAAATCTCCATCCTTGATCGCCTCAATATCCTCTTGTAGTAGAACGTTATTACTTCCTAGCATCATGACATTGGGTGTAAGCTCTGGCATTTGGATATCGTCCTCCACGTAACATGATGGCCGATTGTTCAGGATTGTCTCTACGTCGAGCATAACTTCTTTGAGCTCTGGAAGCTTTAGGTTTGCTTTTCTGATGACCTTGTAAAGAGACTGCTTTACAAGTCCGATTATTCTTTCAAACTGGCCGCCCCACCACGGAGCCTTGCTTAAGTTGAATGTCCATTTGATGTCGTTCTTCGCCAGATAATCGTTGAATCTCTCACTCTTCAGCATGGCTTTTAGCTTCTCGGCGCCTGAAATAAACGTCTTAGCATTGTCTGAATATATGTTGGAAGGTCTATCGCGTCTTGCAATCAACCCTTTCAGGCATGGAATGAGCTGCTCTACTGTCATGTCGGTGACAACCTCAATGTATACAGCTCGAGTGAGGCTGCAGGCAAAAAAAAGAACATATGCTTTCTTCTCTATCGCTTTCCCACACCTGTATCGGATTGGCCCTGCGTAGTCAACGCCGATCACCTCAAATGGCCTACTCCCCCCAGTTCTGTCCTTTGGTAGAATCCCAGGTGGTGGACTGTTGAATGCTCTTGCATGAAATCTCTTCCATCCTGCACACTTGAATCTCAATTTCTTTACAAGCTTTCTCAACCTTGGTACCCAAAACCTCTCTCGTACACTTGACATTGTCATGCTGACTCCCCCGTGGCCTGTGCTTATGTGAGAATCCATCACCAGCTTTTCTGTGAACAGTGTGTCTGAAGGTAGGTAAATAGGGCACTGTCCCTGAATCCGTCCTCTGCACTCTAATATCCCCTCATCATTCTTCTGGATGTTTAGCTTCTGTTCATCTTCTTTGAAACTGTCATTGCTCTTTGCTCTACTCTGTACTCGCTTTACCCACTGGGTTATCTGCTCTTGGATTTCAGGGGTAGATAATGGGCCTTTGATTCTGCTTGCTTTCTTTGCTTGTGAATTTCTGATAAATCTGACGATCCATGCTGTGACCCTCATCGCCTTCCAGTACTCGAATCTCTCTAATACTTCATCCAGCTCATTTTTGACAGGATATGCAACTCTCAGAATCTCCTTGATTAGTTTGGACTCCCTCTCTGTGTCTTCACTTGGAGATGTGACAATATCTGTTGGCCAGTCTTGTTTGGTTGCAAGCCATGATGGTCCTTGGAACCACTTTGGATCAATGCGACTGGCAAGGCAACCTCTGCTCCCAATATCTGCAGGATTGTCGTTTGTTGGTACATGTTGCCATGAGATGTAATCCTTCAACTGAATTTGCTTCACTTGGTTGTGCACAAACTGTTTATAGTTCCCTTGTCCTCTCACCCAATGAAGGGCAACAGTGCTGTCTAGCCAGCCAGTACAAGATCTTACTGGCTGTCCTTTAAGTGCTTGTTTCACATTATCGATGAGATTTGCGGCCATCTGACCTGAGATTAGTTCTAGCCTAGGAATGGAAAGTCCCTTTTTGCAAGTCTTGACTTTGATACTAACAGCCTTTGGTTAATGCCCGAATCTTGCTCTACCACAGCGTAAACAGCTGCTGATACCCCATTGCCACTTGCATCACCAAATGCATGTAAATCTATGCCTTTGACCGACTCTTTCGCTGGGGTCACGCTTCGTGGTATTTCTATTCTCTCAGGTAATGACTTGATGAATCTTTGCCATCTTTTTTGTAACTGGTCTGTTATCTCTTCATCCCATGATAATCCTTCTTCACATATGTCTCGGTATATTATCTTCCCTGTGAGGAGTACTGGTGAGACTATCCCCAAGGGATCATACACTGAAGCACGTCCGCTAAGAACTGTCCTTTTTGTAACTCTCTCTGGCATCTCTGGAAAGCTGATTGCTAGGGTGTCTTCCCTTTTGTCCCATGCTAACCCCAACAGCTTTGTCTCATCACTAGTTGTACCAACTTGTTGCTTGGCATACGTTTGGCTTGAGGCTTTGCATTGATCTATTTCCTCTTGGAAACTCTCTAGAGATCGATCGTTTGAGTGCCATTTGTGCAACTCGAACCCTGCTGCATTGAAAATCTTCACTGTTCTTCCCTTTAATTCCTCTAGTTCCTCTGGTCTGTTTGCTGATAACAGCAGGTCATCAACGTAGATGCTTTGTCGAATTTCTTCAACTTCCTCTGGGTATTCACTCTCCTTACTGCGGAGGAGCTGCTCAATGGTCCCTCCTAAAAGAAACGGCGATTGGGACAATCCAAATAAGACTCGTGTGAAACGAAGAGTCTCCTTTCTGTTCCGGTCCATGTCTGTCACCCAATGAAATCGTAGGACTTCCCGCTCGGCCTCTCTCACTCTTATCTGTAGGAACGCTTGTTTCATGTCTCCGGCTAATGTTATTGGTCTGCTCCGATTTCTGACTAAAATGTCCCAAATGAGATTTTGCGTTGGGGGTCCTGTTTCCAGGCAATCATTCAAGGATGCCGCACTGCTACTTGTCTTGGCCGATGCGTCAAAAACTATCCTGATCTTGGTGGTTTCTGCTGATTCTCTTATGACTGGTTTGTGTGGGAGATAAAATGCTCTTCCTGTTGGCTCCTGGTCCACCACTTCTACAATGCCTTTCTCTTTCTGGTCTTGAATAATCTGGTCATACTTCATGTAGAGATCTGGATCCCTTTCTAATCTGTTAATAAGCTTTTCTAGACGAGCTAGACTCCCTGCTTTATTGTCTGGTAATTGTGGACAATCTCCTTTCCACAACAAGCCTGTTTCAAAGAACCCCTCAGGTTTCTGCTCTAATTGCTCCGCGAACTCCCCAAAGACTGACTGATTTCCCACCTCTCTCTCTCCTAATCCTAAAATGTCAAGGCTGCAGAGCTTGTCGTAATCTACTCTTGATGAACCGGCAAAGAACAAATGTTCTGTTTCTACCTCTGATCCTGGCGAAATGATTGTCCATCCAAACTTTGTTAACTCTCCTACTGGCTCTCCTGGTTTTCCTAGCCTTGGTTTTGTTTCTGTCTTAATCTTAGCATACTCTGAAGCACCTATAATTAGATGGATAGGTAGCTCTGCTTTATCATCCGTGTCATAAATCTCTACTCCATTTAGATGCTGATACCTTCTTAAAATCTTTGTGTACTCTGGATTTGTCAGTGATAATAACAGCTCTCTCTCTACTTTACTGACAGATACTCCCAACTTGAAATTGCCTCTCAGGTTCTTGACCTCTACACTATAGATGTCAATTCTCTTGTTTGCCGTTGCCATCATCATGTCTATTTGACGATACTCCCTTGTCACTGGTTTAATCTTGAGAATATCAACCAGCTTTGATGATATGTATGAGCTGCCTGCTCCTGTGTCCAGCAGCGCTCTGCATGTTATCCCGTTTACCTTCACTGCCACCACTGGGTAAATTATTCCTTGTGCCCCTGTGGCCAACATCACCTGGTTTGGCTGGCTGGTCTTACTATCACTTGACTTTTTGTCACATACGGATGTATGGTGTCTGCTGTGACAATTTCTACATCCGCTTTTCACTTGACACTCAGCGGCACGATGATTCGAGCCAGTACAATCGAAACATAATCTCTTCTGCCGTAAAATGTCTCTCCTTTTCTCAACTTCCTGGACTTTGTTACACTCATATGACTTATGACCAGTCTCCTCACAATAAACACAGGGCCTTGATTTGAAATCATATTGCTTGGCTTGAAACATCTTCTCCTGCTTGTTAAATCTGGGTTTATTCATCTCTGTAAAATTAGGCCCTGCCCCCCTATCATCCAAGGGAATGGGATTTCTCTCCGTCCATCTCCGTAGTGCATCTACTAACTGCGGAAAACCCCAATTTTGCCAGCTATCATCAGTGCGCACAAGGTCTGACTTGATACCCTCCAATTTATCTAAGGTTGCGCGTGCAAACCCGTTTACTTCACTCAACTTTCCCATAGACTCTAGGGCTTGGACACTAATAAGTAATTTTGCATGAAAATCCTGGACTTTGCTTGAATTAGCCCCCTTTATAACCGGCAGAGATGTTAGGTTTTGGACGTACGCATTAATTACTTCACTTGATTTGCCATAAGTTGACTTAAGAATACGCTTAGCTCTTTCATAACCCTCTGTTGTGAAGGGTAACCCCTCAATATGCACTCGCACATTTGGCAACAAAAGTTCTTTCAGATATGAGAATTTTGCTACTGCATCTATGTTTACCCTGTCTATTTCTGCCTCAAATTGGTTCCAGAATCTGAACCAATCAATGTGAGTGCCTTGAAATTTGGAGATAATCAATTTAGGAAGCTTTACCTTGCTTGATACCTCATCCCCTACGCTTGTTGATGACTTAGGCCCTTGCTTTATCTCCTCCAATTTTCGCTCTTGTTTGATTCTTTCCTCGAATTTTGCCTGTTCAAACTCTGCTTCCTGCGCGAACAGCTTCTGTTTGGCTAACAACAAGACCTTTTCTTCCTCACTCCGATCATTCTGCTTTATTTCTGTCAAAACTCCCTTTAATTCGGCGATAACTGGCTCAAATTCCTTGATTTTCTCACTGATTTTGTTGCTCCACAAACGAACTTCTGTTGGTTCGACCTCATCCTCTAGTTTTAATTCTTGTACCTCACATTTCAAGTCATGAATCTCGGTAATCCTTTTCTCGTATATTCCCAGTTGTCTCTCGATTGACACTTTGTCCTTTCTTGATAAAATCTCGTTGGTTTCCACACTGATAAATTCGAGAAGACGGGGTTTCCCCTGGATTTTCTTCTCGAGGCTCTCAAGTTCCGCTTTGTTCGCCATATCTCACTGTTTCTCGTCTCTTGGGCTCTTCTCTTCCATCTGGGGTGCCACTGTTTCGCGAACTATCGTAGAAGCACGAAAACAAAAATAACTCGCATTTAAAACCAACAAAATCTGTATCAAAACATCGTAAAACTCTCGAAACTTCACGCTTTTTCTTTTTCTCTTCTCGCCATCTACAAAACTTTCACTCCTCCCTTCCTCAAGCGGTTTTAACTAATTTTCATAATAATGACAACAAAACAGAAATCTAAGGTCCCGGATAAAGTCTAACGGTCTATCGTGTGGTCTATAGTCCCGGATAAAAGTCTAACGTTCAAAACAAAGTCATGTTTCTGACATGCCTATTTCCAATCTCATTTTCCACAGAATTCTCTGTGGGACAGGTGCGTTGGTCCGTTTGCCGAAAATGGTTTTCATGTCCAATCACCGACCTTAAAAAGTGATATTCTTCAGGCAGTCGGGCTGGCGTAACAATGCCCACTTCCTGAAAGGGGGTTTCCCTGGGGGTGGTTTAGGGGAGAGTATTAATAGCAGAACAAACGTGTTAAACAAAGGCCTTCTTTATGCCACGTAGCTAGTTATTTAGCTATTCTATAAAAGAGCCTGGATCGAACGTTATTTTTATACATTCTTATGTGCGACGTTCGATCGAGTGGCGATAGAGCTTCTATCACTATTTTGCACATTCGAAAATTCTACAAAATGTAGAGAAATATCGTTCGATTCTGATTCTTTTCAGAATAGCTAAAAGGTCTATTGTCTATATTTACTCATATTTTTCTTTTTTTTGCATTTTAATATAACGGCCAAAGCTAAAGCTATGCTTTTACTTTGGTCGTATAGGATACAGATCTTTATATATATATACCTCCTGCAATAACTTTAGTCCTGTATTCTATGAAAAAAGTTGAGTTGAATTGAATATCGATGATTGTGACCAAAGGAGTCAAAGTATAACAAAGATGTTTGTTTTAGTACAATTCATGAAATTCTATGACATGCCGATGACAGAAGATGATGCAATAGAAGATGGATGGAGCAAACTTGACTCCCAACCATGCAATGGTAAATTTTTTGCTTAAAATGATTTCAGTATTTACCTTAGTTGCTGTGAAAAATTAGAGAGTTTGCCAAACCAGGACCTCAAAACACCAGGTAGAAAATTATTATGTATCGTAGGAACCAAGTATTGTTTGCTGTTTGTACCTTTTGCTTCTATGATGTATCCCCCCGTGCAGTAGGTTAATGCTCATGCGCAGTAGTGTTTTGGGCTGGAACTCTGACGGGCACATGATCTCCACCCAACAAGTCATATTTAAAAAGCCAATACCACACCTAAAGTAATCAATGAATTGGACAAAGAAAACGCCTACACATTCTATTGTTTCTCTAGCCAAACGATGTCACCGCAACCAGCAGATATACAACAAAAATAGTATACAATTGAATACAATAGGCTAATGTCGTACGTTGATTTTGGCTCCACTCATTCTCTCTAGATGCCTAAATATTGCTGTTTATGCAAAAAAACTAACAAGTGAAACTAACTTCGGAGATCAGCATCTGAAGTAAAGAACGATAGAAAAGTTGTAAAATATAGAGCGCAATTTCATTATGTCTCAAGAAAAGCAAATTTGCACGAAACACAAGGAATCAATCGAAGGTGATGTTATGAAACAAAAGCAACGTATTGTTGCAGTTGCCTTTCAGACTTATAACCTGGAGTCCCTTGTTTCCACGTGCTCTTTGACGGCGGCACAATGCCAAATTCACAATTAAGCAAAATGGGTGGTCAGTGGTAGACTGATTATATGTTCGTAGGTTATCGCTATTGACAGACTGATGGACGCTATATCTACTAGAGCGACAACAACAACATCAATTCACTTCAATTAGATGAGCGTAATTTGAGGGTCCTTGTGTAGTGAGGCTAGGTCAGTGGGTTGAAGTGGGTGACCTCGTATTTTCTCTTACTTTCTGTCGTATTTTCTCACTTTGAGCGATAGCTATCCAATTCAATGAGTGACACTGAGAATTATGCTATGAGGCAATACGACGCAAGCAGAGTTGTAACCAAAAGAATCTTGTCTTTTTCAGGCCATTCTTATTTCGTCGGTAATCGCTACATCAATAAGAAAAAAGAATACGGAAATCTGATGCTGTACGATAACAACGGCATACTGGCTGGAATGCAAGCGGCTGTGAGTATTATGTGGACCTATTAACTGATTTGTATACTTCCGCTTATTTGGTGTGTTACCGATGCTTTGACAAGAACTTGTAGCGACTAATCGCTTTTCCAAAGAGCGCTAGTGCCCGGGGAGGGGGGGGGGGGTACTTAGTATATTTTTCTGACGCGATGTCTATTTCACGTGAAAATGTCTGCAAATTAAACAATTTGAGTGTTTTTAAAGGTTAATTTTGCGTTATGGCCAATCTCGCATGACATAGCATTTTAGACAGACTTTAATTTTGCAGTACTACTTTTGACCAATGCTCTATGCAATGTTCATAGAGGTTGTTTGTGGATGGGCAGTTAGACACCGCAGTGTTGCTGCAGCTTGTATATTTCTGCAGAAAAAAATTTACATCATTCTGTGGAGGAGGTTTTGAAAGAGTCTTTCATTGGCTCTTGCGTGGAAGTAGAGAAATTTTTCCTTCGCAAAAGCACAAAGCTGCAGTTGTCAAGCGCAACTGCGACGTCTACCCACGAACTGTTTGTGAAGGAATCTTTGCAATATATTTCTTTTAGCTCCCCACCACAGTTGAAGTTCCACAATCATTTCCTGATATGTTTCCGGTGGAAAATGGAAGGCATCATCTGACAGCTTATTTCACAAATCCTGCCAAAATCTGCAGCGGACCAAAACGGAAGGAGGGTTGTGTTGGGGAAAACCTGTACATTCAAAATGGCTCAAATTCAAGTGTTCTGTACAAAGTTCCTTTGCAAGAGAGTGGAATGCGTGGAACAAAATGGACAAAAGGAAAATGCTTTTATCAAATGGGTAAGCACATGGGGTAATCATGTAGTAAAATCCCGCCTTTGAGAAACTCATTTCACAAAACAGCCTGACTGGAATCTTATATAGAAATACACTTCTTCAAAATATCCATGGTTAAAGGATGTTGCTCTGGATGTTGCTTCCAACTAAGGATGTTGCTGGGGTCCAGATCAGTGGCGTAACGCACGGTGGTTGACGTAAGAGCAACTCCTAAGGGCCCCCAAGCTTTAGAGGCCCCTTTAACGATCTTCTGTAATGTACTACTAATGTAGCTTTGGAGAGATTGCTGGTTGATTTCTAATGAAATGAACGCCGTTGTGAATTGAATCAAACGCAAGTTTCATATATAAAGAAATGCTGTAAATTGCAAGCTGCCTGGTTTTGAAGCATACTGCAAAAGGCACTGATGATTACTAGATTAATTTCTTTTTGTACCTTCTACTTTGGTTACAAAGGTCAGAAAAAAACATATACGTTTGTGGACACGAAGGATCAATTAATTAAAATCTCAAACCAATGGCTGTTAGGCAATACGTATAATATTGCCTCAAGAGTATAGCTCAGAATAAGGTTTTTCGACCTGTTATTTTAGACTAACAGAAACAAAAACTTTGTCATATTTAAGTATATTTGGATTATTGATAAAAATGAAAATTTTGTGACAGGTTTGATAGTGGAGTTTTTATCATTTTTTGAACGGGAACGGACACTGGTACTTTGTTGCGACACTTGCTATTTCTAGACGTTTTGATGAAATTTGGTGAATGAACTTTTGAACAGTCCCATTTGCTGCATTGAACCTTCTTACCAACTTGTAAATGTACACACGATGCATGGTCGAGCTTGAGAACATATTTCTCTATTTAGGTCAACATTACTGGTACAACCTTTCTGCTGACATGGACTGCCAAAGTTTCTTCCCCGTTTTCCTTCTATACAATGGTGGCAAGCTTAATGCATTCGGATGGGCTCTTGGAGGTGATGCACAAGATTCCAAATTTGAACATCCAAAAGTTTCTCAGCTTTCGGTAAGAATTTCATGAATTAGTTTCCTTTTAATTAAACAGATATGAACACAGATTTTTGCAAAGCCTATCCTTTTTGGAGCCGTCAACAGTTCTTTTAGGTTGTCTTACTGCTCGGGATGGGCTATATAACTTCAGTTTTCTTATTAACGCTGTTACGAAGGAAAGTTTTCCACTTAAATTAATGTTCAAATACTCAAAATTGTTTTCAGGTTTCTCGTTATCATATTTTAGCCTGTAACCCCAAGCGGGGACACTCAGCACATACGCATACGGGGAGGTTAGTCCGAGAAATTTTCAGGAACCCCAAAAATGTCAGTTTAGCTTCATTACAACCCAAAAATATCAGCTCATTTTATACCCTGACGTCTGCAAATGAACATAAAAGGTCCTGAAACAATGCAAATTGAGGCCAGGATTGCCTCTTAAAGAACCCAAAAATATCATTTTGACAATATTTAATGCCCAAAAATATCAAAAAGCATAATTTCAGTTTATTTCGACCAAAAATTATCACTTTCGGCAATAATCTGACCCAAAAATATCGGACTTACCTCCCCGTATGTGCATGTGCTGAATGCCCCCCCCCCCCCTGGGCTGTAACTACAGTTACTTCTTTTTGAAACGATGTACCGGATGAGAAAAAATATTTGCGTTTGACCAGCTGTATTATTACTATTAATCCAGCAACTCTGTTGCACTACACGCAATTTCATCGTGACAAGGCTGAGGAAGTTAAAATTTATTTTGCTAAGATAACTTACTTCTAGAGTTACGTATCAGCAAGTTTGATGGAGCTGTGTAGAACATGAACGACTACAACTGTTGATCAAATCCGCTCTAATCTTTAGCTGATAAACAGTGACAATGAGCATAAAGACCTCCTAGGATGGCAAGCAAATGGTTCAAATGTGTTTCTCACATTTGTAAGACCATCAGCGATAGGACACCAAGTGTGGGAAAGTTTTGTCAGTAACGAGCCACCTTAACCAATTGTTTTTTGTGTTTTTAACGTATTTCTACTTGGTAGTGAGCCACCTTATCGCTGTTTCGTGATTTTGAAATTTTCATTAGTGGGCCACCTTAGAGTATAAGCCCCCTTAAATTTTATCAAATTGTCCCAAAAAAATTTGTCACTGAATCTTGTGCGCAAATTATTGAAGAATATGAAAGTGTACCCTTTTTTCCTAAATTCGTATCATTAATTGCACAAATTAGTTGTCTGTGAGTGTCACTCCAAATTTTTTGCATAGCAACCGAAAGAAAATCTGCATAGCAACCAAAACACTTTCTCTACTCTCAAGTTACCGAATAATCGTCCCCCCCCCACTTATTAACTTTTGAAAAATTTTCCAACCCCCCCCCACTTTTATTCAATTCTTGAAAAATAGAGGTAATTGTGAACACATTTTTTTAATAATTCCTACTAAACAAATGTACTTACTGTATTTATTAACTTTATTCTCCTTTGTTTGTCTGACCCGTGTTACATACGTGTTTTACATACGTGGTACCCATGTTAGATACGTGTTTTACTAAGAAAACGAAAAATTACTATTCTCAATTTTTCCACCCCCCCGATTATTCCGCCCCCGATTATTATTATATTGAACCATTTCCAACCCCCCCCCCCCATTATTCGGTACTTGAGTAACCTTGTCTTTATTCTTTTTGCAGTGGTTCTTCGAACCAGCGACACAACCAAAATGTCTGAGTGATTACAGGATCAGATCAACGCAACACATTTACTTCCAGTCAGGAACCACCAAGTACTTCTGTTGATCAGGGATACATCAAGACAGTTCTCGCACAAAAACGCTGCATCTTATATAACCAGATCTTCATATTATTAAGTGGAATTTCTAAAATCTGTCTCAAATTAGATGTCATGCTAGATTTCTCATAACGCAAAATCATCAATGAAAAACACTATTCTTTTTATTATTCGCGGGCATTTTCAAGTGACAACTTATTTGAGATAGATTATAATCAAATGGGATTTTGAATGTAAATCAAGCTTACAGTTTTGTATGTGATTAAGATTTTTGAGATCTCGATTATGTCTGGCTCTCTTATGATATATGACAAATTTTCTAATCATTATTGATTTCATAATATCTATCAGGAGATTTTCTCTTTTGCTGTCATCCTTCAATGCATTCACGCAGCAATGACATAGGCTTTGTATCTTTGCAAAACTTTGAAATCGAATGCGCAAAATCTAAGGGAGCTGTCATAAAGTATGGACCATAGGGAGGCGGAAAGGATTTAACAGGGTCAATAAAACTAGTGTGTGTAAAACGTTGGCTAACAAACTCTTTCATAATTGTTTCAAACGCTTTCAGCATCATTTTTGCTGCTCATTAATATTGTTCTTCATCTCAGCGTCCAATACAGTGGTGTCTGAAAGTTCTCCCCTGCCTTCTTAAATCGTTATACCAGAGATGTCCCACACATTTGGTACTGAGAACAGGAAGAAATTGACTTGTGCAGTGAAGGAAGTTTTCCTTGAAAAAGTTTCTGAACCACAGTTTATTTCAAAGCCCTGGGGTCAGTAGACTTGCCCCAACTCTATCTCTTCAGTCCGTTTTATCGTTCCCTTTCCTCTCTTGACGGAATGTTGGAATGGTGGATCCAAGAGAATGGTCTGAAGACTGAAGAGATAGACTTCTGGCAAGTCTATAGGGTCACCAAATTGTTTTGCAAATATTTAGGGGCTATGTAAACAGCTTTTGTTTTGTGCATTGGGCTACTTGATTTTATGGTGAAATTCGAAATCCCTTCCAACCCCCTCTGTTTCACACTTTATGACATGTTCTCTCAACTGAATCACTTGATGGGACGGTTGTGTAATTTGCAATAGTCCCAAAGAGAGCATTTCACATATGACGATGTTTTGAATTACAGCGTTTTTAAATTTTATGAATGAATCTATGCTATGAGTTTTCCCAAGCTTTGGCGAAAAGAGGAAGCTTCATAAATTCTAAACGTATTGAGAAAATCGATCTGACCAACATAGTACAAGAACTACTCAATTTTGGAGGGTCTAAAGGATGATAGCAAGCAGGGATATCAAGCAAGCAACAGTCTGTCAGCAAGATACAGTAAGCAACAATGCTAGCAAGCAACGGTCTGAGCCTCTATGGTTTACAGTTAGACAATTTATGATGTCAGTTCTTCTAAGTTAGCAGAAACTTTGAACTGGTGTTATTTTGAAATTAAAGACGTTATCAATAATTCTCGGCCTCTGATTATACGAAATTGCCTAAAGTTTCCATCGAGCTATTCATTTGTGCGAATAGCGAAATAACATAACCTGGGTGCCAGAGCCAAAAATTTAGATTTATGAAAAAAATGTAAAAAGGAAATAAGGGAAGAAAGAGAGATGACGTTAGAACCCTTTCTTTCACACATTACTTGATTTTGACATCGCTGGAGAACCATAGAAGTGCCAAATTGTACTTCTACAATCTCTTACAAAAGTGTTGGACCCCTATTGAAAAATTCGAATTTTTGTCCCCCCCTCCCCCCGTTTCAATGTTGATTGCCTGGAAAAGAGGTGTTTTTCATGCAGATCCACCAAAAGAATGATTCACCAATGCAAGCAACATTGAAATGGGGGGAGGGGGGACAATATTTCCGAAAAACGTAGATTTTCGTAGGGGTCCAACACTTTTGCAAGAGATGGTAGGTAGCTTCATACCTGTATGTTGAGTCTCCATAACTATAAACTGAAGAAACACTCATAAAAGTACTTTAATAATTTTGTAAAACTTCACTTTAAAAATACGGTAGAAGTGCTTTTTTGAAGGAACCATTTATTTTGGGTTTCAACTTCCATCAATCAGCAACTTACCACTTGTAAAATAAAATCCAACCCAGTCTCAAGTTCCGAGTTGAAGCATGAACTATGCAACTGTGTACAAACCGAGACAACCGAAGCTATTGAAGTTCAAGCCCGGGGGGTCTACTTAATGCAATGACCACCCGGGGATGTGCCTGCCAATAGGGTGTCACTTTCGGCTGAAAATTCCGGGACAGGATTATACCTTTTGCACCTTTATTCCGGGACCGGTATGTCCATTAGAGCTACTTTTTCCAGGACAGGTCAGATTATCACAATCGTTTAAAGAAACACTTCAATTTATGAAATTATTAAATGAAAATTCTTCTAGCGAAAGCAATTAGCGAAAAATATACTCTCATTTTCTTCAGAACAATCAGTTTTCCAAGTCTTATTCTAGGACAGGTATTATGTCTTCAGAATTTTATTCCAGGACAGGGTCATAAAATTTTGTTCCGGCAGGCACATCCCCGTTGTTTTTCTTCAAGGTAGACCCCCCGGGAGTTCAAGTAACCTTCTTGATAGCGTCCTTGTCGAGTTTTGCGAAGGATGGAATATTCATACAAAGATTTGCGTTTTCTTTCGCTATTGTTGAAACCTCTGCTCCATTCACTTTGATCTAAATCTAACTAAAGCCAGGTTGGAAGTAACGGAGCCAAACCTGTGCGAGATACGAGCTGAGACTTCAATTTGTAAAACTGTTCTTGTGTTTAACCTCGTGTGACGCTTATTTAGCAGGGTAGGGAAGGGAATAACAATCATGATGATTTATCTATTCAAAGGTGGGTAAGTACAAAGTGCAAGGGATCTAATGCCAATAAGTGACAATTATATTAACAGGAAAGTGGAAAATAATAATCTAAATCTATTTAGATACGACTAAAATGATATTAATTGGATAAATTCTATATTGAAGCTTGTCAGCAAAGCATTCTTTGCATACTCGACAGTAACACAACATTGGTTGCAAATTGTTAAAAAGATCGGTATACAATTATGTGACCTATTTCTTCCAATTGAGTTGAATGGCTTGACTTGAAAGAAACTTCAGAAACGTTGATCTAATTCTTCAGTTGGACTTCTCAGAAATCGTCAGTGTTTCAGAATTAGAGGTTTTCATCATTTTCAGAATGCAAGAAAAATTCTGATATCTAGATTTTTTGAAGGAACGTGGAGCAATTTTTAACGAATCATAGTTTGCGTCTTTGGGCCTCTGTGAAAGTCTAAGAATGGTTTCGAGGATGAGTCTTTCATTCTACCGCGTGACCCAAAGAAGACTTCACGAGGAGCTAGATCGCACATAGTTTCCTAAAAACAAAGTCATGAACACAACAAGATATCACCATGTAGCTGAAAGGCTCCCAGTGGCGCAAATTATGGGGGGGGGGGGTTGGAGGGGCAACTGCCCCCCCAATTCGACAAGACTCGGAAATTTTCCGTAAAAGTCGGAAACATACGTGGAATCGAAAGTGCAACGAAGGAACGAGTCACCATCAAGAAATAGAAGAGTTTTTATCTGTAAAGAGCAAACAAAATTCACAAGCTCAAAGGCATATTCTAAAGTTCTTATTCACTTTCATTTATTTCAAAAACGAGAAGAAAGTTGTTGGGTATAGGTTCGCGAGTAGCAATATTTCCGAGTGATGTCGGAATGTGATCGGGAGAGGCATTCTAAGCCAATGTAAAGGTTGGAGTTCTCAAAATTTTCCTGGACAAAAACTTCAGACAAACAATCAGCGAATTTTCAAAGTTTCCATGTTGAGGACAAGCAAAAATTGGATTGCGAGAAGCGTTTTAAGACCGAGTAGGGGTTCTTCGTGCAAAATTTTTTTTTGAGAGGTGGTTATTCAATGTCGTCAAATATTCAGATTTGTCACAGGCAAACAAGGGATCCAAGAGATCTCTTGAGCCAAAATCGATTATTTCTATTCAAAAACGTTCTGGGGATGATGCTACTCCATTTGAATATGTTACAAAATTATCAAAATCCCAATTCAGGACTGGCGAACACAGGGTCGTGAAAGGCATTCTAAGCAAAAGTATGAAGCACGTCCTCAAAAATTTTCCTGGGGTCTTCGCCCCCAGAGTCCTTGTAGCTGTTAGCCCTACCTTCAAAATACATTCTTGCCTCTTTCTATCAACTGCTGAATATATAATATTTTTGAAATCGATATAAATATTCTCTTGGCATATTTAAGGACCCTATTTATGTCCGGTCTTCCAGTAAAATACCTGAAAACAAAAGCATTTCCTAGACTCGGAAATTTGACCTTGCCCTTCCACTCAAAAACTGAATTTCCGCCACTGGGCTCCGCCGTCTTTTGAGATGTTGCTTGGTAAGTTTCAGTTATGCCTAGGCCTACCGTCTGAAAAAAAAAACAGTTCAAATGTATGGTAATTCATTCATTTCTCGGACTATTCCCTCCTTTCCCCCGGGGGGGGGGGTTCATAACATATCTATGATACGGGTATGTGCCGCCCATATGGGCGGGTTTTTGGGCCCAAAATTATCTAAACAAGGGTCCTTTTTTGGCAGATTTTCCATAAACATGGGTGGGGTTTCGCTGAAATTCGCAAACAATGGTTAAAATGCGCAGTTTCCGCCAAAATTCATCATAACAGTGGGTATCAAAAGCAAGTTTCGGCAATTAGAAGAGGGTAGTTTTCTGGAAACCAGGCGGATGACCCCCGTCCATCCTCAAGTCATGTACCCCCCCCCCAGGCCCTTGCCAGTCCATGTTTTGGAATATTAAGAAAATACGAATACCAAATTTGCTTTGGAGCCCGAAATTTGAACGAGGAACAGAAGTAAATCATTTTGCAAACAAAAATTTCCCCAGACGACTTCAAATCCATGGCTAATAATAATAATAATATATATACCTCTTCTCCATTTCGGAGCAATTACTACTTTAAGACTACTTTGCACAAGTGCAGTGAGAGTAGTAACACGGGTTTTTGACTGGTCTTGCTTTAGTTCAGAAAGCAAAATTATTCCACACATTTGTTTATAGCAAAATTATTCCACACATTTGTTTATGCTACTTAGTAATTTTGGATTATTTACCTGTATGCTACATATTCTTGGTAAATCGTTGTTTTGGAAATAGGCAAGGGGAAATAGGAGCATTCACACACAGGTGCTCTAAATATTCCTCATGTTCACCACACCTTCTGCATAAAGCGCTTTCGTGTTTTCCTTTGTAATTTGTCTTTAATTCAGTCATGTTTAATTTCAGTTTTAGTAGTTTTGCACCTTCGTTGTGTTTAATATACCGTTTTAGACCAAATGAATTTTTTTTGATAAATCTCATTTTTGTTTTATTATTTTGACTCATATCATTTTCAATGGATGTAATTATTTTTTGGTTTATTAATTTTTTCCACCCTTTGGTTGTCAAGTTGCAAATTTGTTCTTCCGTTAGATCAATGTTAAGGTTTTTTAAATCTTCCATAATTTGATTATACCAGCAATCTACAAAGTTTAGTCGTTTTTGTTCTTCGTACACTTGTTTCACAAGTCTTGTTTCTTTCATATTTAGTATTTTATGCAGATAGGTAAGCCTTTTTCCTTTATTCTATATTCCATTGGTTTGAGGCCACATTCATATAATATGCCTTGGTATGGTGTTGAAATTGGGAGACCGTTGATTATAGTTAAAGCGTCCTTTTGTATGTTTTCAAATTGTTTAAGTTGTTTTTTAGAAATTTTTGACCACGTTTCACACGCGTACAGTATTTTTGGTATTAATAAGCATTCTATGAGTTGTATGCTTATCTCCAAACTTTTCTCCTTAAATGGCATTTGACTTACTAAGAATTTTATTTCATCAGCTACTGCTTTTGCAGAGTTTCGTCTGTTGCTAATGGTTTTGTCTAACGAATTTTTATTATCTTTTAATAAGTCCCCTAAATACTTATACTTTTCAACCTCTTTGATTATTTCATTATTTAATTTCAATTTTATTTCAGTACTGTTATGTTTTGTTCTATCAAAATGCATGTGCAAAATTTCACTTTTCTCCAAATTAAAGTTTAACAAGTTTTTGTTTTGAAATTCTTCTGCAATATTAAGCATTTCTTGCATTTTTTCAATTGAAATTGATGCTATTAATATATCATTCTGATACAATAACGGAGGAATTATCATGTTTCCAAAACGTATTCCTAATTTTTCCCGCGATCCTATAGCAACATTTGACGTCGGCTTATTTCATGTTAGACAGATTTGACACCATAAGATGGATAAATCACCACGATGTTTACCCTGGCACAACAACAAATTTACCCAGAATTGGCACGTTCTTGACTTCATTAGCAGCTTAATTATGTTGAAACAATCGTTTTCTAGAACGAACGCATCATTAGCCACTTATTGATAGTATTCATTATGCAAATAAGTCAAGTTTAGAGGATGATGTAACCGGCGGCCTGCACAGAGGCTAGCATTCGCAGCATCACCGAAGGTAGACGGACCCCCCTCCTACACAACTACAGATGCAAACTTCGCAGGTGAAATTGAGAGGAAAGGTGCAGAATCCCAGCAAACAATGGCGCATTGACTGGGGGAAGGCACTTGATCACACTGAACCAAAACATCTTCATGCATATGATTCTGCAAAGAGGTTATCTTCGTGACTGCTTGTCTCATCAAACTAGATGCCCGCGAATAGAAACGTTCTGCAGGGTTCTGCATAAGTAATTTTGCGTTATCGTAAATCTCACATGACATCTAATTTGAGACAGATGCACCAATAGTTTCATGCACGAACTAAGCAAACTAGGGGTAATGACTTTTGATTTTTTGCGTATCATCCTCGTTTGACATAAAGATCAAAATATTGCTTTTCAAACGATTCTTGTTCTTATACAAGGCGCTTGATTTTCTATTGAAGGCAACTTTAGCAGCAACACTCATCTGACTGTAGCAGCATCAACGATCATTTGGGCTTATGGAGAAATCAATATTTAGTTTTCTTATGCTTGCTTAGCTCAGGTCGTACTTTGTAATCATCCAAAAGGATCTTATGTTTTTGTTATTATTGGCTGCATGCCTTTGTCAATGTGATTGGCACAGATTGGGGCTGCCAATATTGTTCCTTGTTTCAGGTTCTCATCAATTTCAACCTCCTTTGTCATCCCACATGGGGTCTCAATTTGTACAAAACCTTTCTTGTTAAGTTCATAAATGTTCCTCAAGCATTTACCATTTATTCCACTTTTAAATAAGTCCAGTAAGCATGACTTTAGAAAAAGTTTGTCAAATACCTTCTCTAAATCAAGAAATGTAAACGTAATATTACACTTAATGTATTTATAATAGTCATTAATTGCCTCCCAAACAAATAAGTGATCAATTGTTGATCTACCTTTACGTCCTCCTGCGCAGCAGCTTCTGAAAAACTTTTTTCAATATCTTGTGATATTCTATTTAATATCAATTTTTCAAATATTTTGCTTATGCTCAAAGTTAGGAAAATGCCTCTCCAGTTTTTTAATTGTCTTCTGTTTCCTTTCTTTTTGTACAATGTTTTTATAATTAATTTCTTCCATTTGGTTGGTGTCTGCCCTTTTTTGAAGACAAGGTTTATTATTTTTGATATTGAGTTTTTAAATTCCTTCCCTGAATCTATAAATAATTCATTGCTTAATTTATCATGGCCAGGACATTTTTTCTTCTTCAAATTTTTAAGTACTTTGTTTAGCTCGAACATCTTAAAAGGGGCATCTGTGGGATAATAGCACTTATTCTGTCTTTTGATTAACTTAGTGGACAGATTTTTGACATTTGTTATGTGTTGTATATACTTTTCTCCAGGATTTCTATTTGTCATTAGTTTTTTAAAATAGTTTTCATGTTCCTTAATAATATCATAAACATTTGTTATTTCATTTCCATTATCATCTATTATTGAAGTAGGGACTTCAGTTTTATGACTTCCTAGTATGCTTTTTCTTAGTTTAAAGAACTCTGTACTATTTACCTTGAGTCGTTTTATTTTATTTAAATTAGCATCAAGCTTTTCACTGTTTTCCTTGTTATTTAGTTTTATTAGTTTTCTGTTTAGTAATTTGATCTTTATTTTCATTATATCAGTTTTAGCTTCATTGCATTCATTTACATATTAGTTAATTGTTTTTTCAAGCATCTTTTTCTCATCTGCAACTGTTTATGTTCCTTACTCTTTGGTGAATATCCCTTTTGGCATTTTTTTACTTTCCTTTTAAAACATTTAGCCATTAAGTTGTTCACTTTCTCATCCCAGGTTTTATATATTTTATCAATATCCTTACTCCTAGATTCTAAAACTAGATCTTCTGTACATTTCTTGAATTCTTGCAATGAATCATCTGTAATGCTCCATTGAAAGGACTTCTTATCTTTTAAGTTAGTAGTTGATGAATTCCCTAATTTTAAGTTTAGATCAAGGATAATGCATTATGATCTGATTCCTTAATAGAATTTCTTGATATCCTTTCCATTACAAAGTTTCTTATCTTCATCTATTATCATACTTTGTATTTTATTGAAACATATTTGGTTAGTTATTGTATAATCTAAGACTGATTTCTTTTCAATATTGTCACACTGTTGTTGTTATTCGGGTCCATAAACCTTTACATTTTTTGCTGCTATTGAGTAGAAAAAGTTTTCGTTTTTCTATCATTTTGTTAAGAATTTTACCACCGTTACTTCTTTTCGTATGATTCCCTTTAATTTGTTTGCAACTTTTACATTGAAGTCCCCAATTACCAAGAACGATTTGTTTTCATTTTTTTGCTTTGATCGCCGCATAATAATCAATGTTGTCCATGAAACTTTGAATATTTTCTTTTTTAACTCTTGATTCTTGTTTACCATATACAACACCCAGAATTAGATCCTTGGCTCCTATTTTAATATTTAGCCAGACTTGTTCTATTTCCTCATCTCCTATTTCAAATACAGTAATTCTATTTTGAATGATTCTTTATAGGTTATCCATATGCCACCCGTTAAGCTTACTAAAGGCTGGAATCTGTTGCAATGAAATTGACAGTTGACGAGATACCGGGTGTCCAAAAATGATGTATTATTGTTTGATTGCTTATATATCCATAACCAGTGAACCGATTTTCAAAAACTTTATTTCATCTGATTGCCGAAAGGCTAAATTGCATTCGAAGAAGTTGGTTGTGCTTTTACACCGATGTTTTCATGTCGAAAAGAAGACCGACAAACCTGCTCAAAGTCAACCCTTGTATGGTATGAAAAGGAAACGGCCGACTTTCCAGTCAACATTTTACATGTGATACGAAAGGTTGAACTTACAGTTGCATGTTGTTCAGGCAATACAAATTCAGTTAATACTGAATTCAGAGAATATGAATGCGAGTTCAGCCTTTTGTATCACATCTAAAATGTTGACTCGAAAAGTAGGCCGTTTCTTTTTCATGCCATCTAAGGATTAAATTTGAGCAAATTTCTCAATGTCTTTCAGACATGAAAACATCGGCGTAAAACCACAACCAACATCTTCGAATACAGGTTAGCCTGTCGACTATCAAATAAAACAAAGTGCTTGAAAATCTGTGCATTGGTTATGTACATTAGGCAATCAAACGATAATACATCATTTTGGGACACCCGGTATATCGTTTCAAATCTGTATGATGATGAGTAAAGTATCCATATTTATACATTTCTAGATTCTACTTCTAAATAACTTTTACGCAAAGACTAAATCAAATACGGGACCCCTTGTCATGACGCTCCAATGGTGGGGTCCTACCGGGTATCGAACCCACTCCACCTGACTGTTCTGGCTGCAAAGGCAGAGGATTTCACCAATGCGCCACAACATCTTGCACGGCGTGGCCAGGGTAAATTAAATAGGGAGAGGGCAAGAGAATGAGAGAGTCTGGGGGCGCCCCAGGAAAATTTTTAGGGGCCACGCCCTTTACTTTGGCTTAGAATGCATCTCCCAATATCATGCTTGCCTTTAGCGACAAGGAAACCTTGATCGTTTTGTAACAGTTATCCTATGAATCAGAGCACGAGGAAAATTTTTGAAGAGAGATCCCTTACTTTCATCTCTCAATATTATGGTAGCCTTTAGCGACAAGAAAACCTTGATCATTTTGCAACAGTTATCCTATGAATCAGAGCAGGAGGAAAATTTTTGAAGAAAGATCCTTTACTTTGGCTTAGAATGCATCTCCCAATATCATGCTTGCCTTTAGCGACAAGGAAACCTTGATCGTTTTGTAACAGTTATCCTATGAATCAGAGCAGGAGGAAAATTTTTGAAGAAAGATCCTTTACTTTGGCTTAGAATGCATCTCCCAGTATCATGCTTGCCTTTAGTGACAAGGAAACCTTGATCGTTTTGTAACAGTTATCCTATGAATCAGAGCAGGAGGAAAAATTTTAAAGAAACATCCTTTACGTTGGCTTAAAATGCATCTCCCAATATTATGCTTGCCTTTAGCGACAAGAAAACCTTGATCGTTTTGCAACAGTTATCCTATGAATCAGAGCACAACGAAAATGTTTGAAGAAAGATCCTTCACTTTGTCTTAGGGCTTAAAATGTATCTCCCAGTTTCATGCTTGCCACGGCTTGCCAGTGCTAAAAAGGAAGATTTGACTTTTCTCGGAAAATTCTTACCCAACCTAGACCCAGCTATTTCTCTTCGGTTTTAGAGGAATCTTGTGGACCACCTTTCGACAAAAATGGGGAGGGAGTAATTGCCCCCGCATATCCCCCCCTCCCCGTGGCCACGCCAATGTCCACCAGAACGTTCTGGCTGCAAAGTCAGAGGATTACACCACTACGCCACAACACCTTCTGCCAGTTTGGGAAAATGGAAGGCCCATGGTTTACTCCTCTATAAATTGTATAGCAAGGTCTCTATCTAATACCGAGTCTAATATGTCCAGAATGTTGAAACAGAAAGGTCCATCTAAGGCCGAGTAACTATGAATCTCAACTGCACTGGAAGGACTTCTTGGCGCTTGACAATAAAGGGGTAAAACTGCAAAATGGGTTGAACGAAAAGTGCCCAAACTAATGGGCCAAAAATGGGGATTTTTGCTTCACTACTGGGCCAGTAAGAGGGCCTATTGGGCCAATGCCCCGCTAGTTATAATATTAAAAGATGCCCTGACTGAACGTGAAGAGGTGCTCATTTGGTTGGAGCCCAGAGACATTAGACGTGATAGACATTGTCTCGAACAGCTTGCAAAGCTTACGTGTATGGTTATAGATTGATGCTTAAATTCAAAAATTTCTCTTTATGAAGGGCCCGCTTTTCAAAATTATAAGGGGGCCCGGGTGGCGATCGCCACCTAGCCACCCGGGCCAGTCCGCCCCTGCTGCCACCTCCTGTTTTGTTATTTCTTCTTAATTCTATTGGGTCACAAAATCCAGCCAGCTTACAGTTATCATATTTATTAAGTTTTGATTCTGTTATACATATGATTGATGGGTGGATGTTATCAACAATATATCATTTAAACTTTCCATTTTAGACTTTAATCCATTAGCATTGGTATAATAAATCTTTAGGTTGTATTTTTCATACCTTTTTTCTCTGTTTGACCTCCTTCTCTTACTTTGTTTGCCCACATTATTCGCTTTCACACAAGGTCTGGAGCCCATGAAACACGTGGGGGGTACTGCACTGGTGCTTGCCTTGGCGATTATTGCTCTCAAACGGAGGAATCTGGTATTCGGAATTTTCATTGAATCTGGTGTGGTGTTGGTGTCGGATGGTAATCATTGCTTAAAATGACCATGCTGCACCTCAAAAGATAGCTGAGCCTTTCAACTAAACTGTGACAGAAAGCATTTGTCAGTAGCTTTTGATTTCGGGGAGCTGTTGGTCTATGATAAATTGGAAAGTCTTTTTCCCCTCGGGGTTGGATCCCTGAACCATTGTTTCATTCTCCCTGCCGGTGCGCTCGTGGTTGTGGTTTGGTGGGTGGTGGGCTGTTTGTGCGGGTTTTGGGGGTACTTCAGTTTTGCACTGAAGTACCAGTTTGTTTCAGTTTGGCCTTTACTTTGTCCCGATTTAGTGTGCATATGTATCTTATTCTTTTGTTTTTGTTTTTTTTGTGTTCTACTATTATGTTGATATTACTTAGAAAATTGTAAGTGGCATTGATAGTGAGGACCCGGTGACCGTGTGTCTTTCCTCGCTGCAAATGCCACAGTAACTTGCATTAACTTGTTGTTTTTAAGTTTTAGATTGATAAGAAAAAAAAAGCTGTTGGTGATCTAGCACATGAAGTTTTTTTTGGGTCACTCAGTATGGTTTCTGATTTAGGCCAATTTAGCTATGTGGTGATGCTATCTCATTTTCAAATTACTTGAAATATAAAATTCATCCAGTCGTTAAATGATTTCTGTCGAAGAGTATCCGAGAGTATCTTGTTGGCAGACTTGCACAGTATCAACAAACGACAAAACGATGTCATCATGGATCATTTGTGGGTTGAAGGCTTCGATCAAGGGCGCCTACGTCGTAGGAAGTGTGTTTATTCCCAGTACTGTAGAGTAATTGGTGTCCTGTGGCCCAGTATACAGAGAGTGTCCCAGAACTGTACCTTGACCCAGTGCACAGAGTCAGTCCTGTCAAGGTCAAGATGACGCATGGAAAATTAAGTGGTTTCAAATTCAAGTGTTGATGTAATGCGAGATCAACTGTTTCACGAGAAGGCCACAGGGAATCAGACAGCGTGATTTTTGATTGGTCAACACCAGGGAGCTATACTCTCCCTGGTCAACACCAACAAGCGCTAGAATATGAAAATCCTTTATGATATACGCAGATTAACAGGGCTGAGTCACGGGACACCAATTACTGTGTACTGGGTCACTCTGTGTACTGAGTGACGGGTACAGTACTGGGAATAAACACAATTTATACAAGTAGGCACCCTTGTTTCGATAAACAGATTCTCGTTCTGTATCCTTGCAGATTAACCTGGAAGATACCCTGGGTGGGTACCAGAGCCAAAATAATAAAAACAAATTAAAAAGAAGTAAACCTTGCAGACAAATGCACCACGAAAAGCGCAAAAATCCCGTTTGCTCAACCATAGCTCAAAACAGACTTTGTAATCACCAAAAAGGATGATATTTTTATGTTTGCAGAATGAAAAAATCACGGAAGGGGTCTCCACGAAACGAATGCATCTTCGAAATTGTCCGGCAAACGAATACCTGGCAGGAAGCTTCGCGAAAAACGCAAATATCCTGATTGCAAAATCATAGATCATAGCTAAGGACGCACTTTGTACTCATCCAAAAGGATCTTATGTTTTATAGGGGTACTAGAGAAAATCTGTTATGAGTGAACAATTTTGTATCGAGGGGTTAAAGAGCTACGATATCTGATTAGAATGATATTACTCGGGCGTTTTAGAAGACGCAGATGATGACGCTGACATGTTTTGGAACATCCCAATTCCCTAGTTTTTACGAGGAAAAATATTTGGAAATAGTTCGGGTTCTTGCGTTTCCATTGGGTATGAATATGGCAATATGCTATGGCAACATAAATTGCGTTTTCAACAAAAGAATGCTGCACTGGCGTTTTCTTTTGAGGCTAATAATCTTGCATCATCTGTTCCTGGGCTTGCTGCATTACGTTTGCGGGTTGAATGATTCGTCCGTAAAGCCGTAAGATCCTAATCCCATTGTTTGTGTGCTCTCACTCATTTATGACATTTAGCGAGGGTTGAAATAGCTAGCGTCCAGGCCCCTCCCTTCCTTGACATTATATTTTTGGTTTGAGAACGAAGAAATCCGAAGCCAACTTTTAGGCGCTAAAAACACCACCAAAAACACACCAAAATATGGCCGAACCAGAATTGAATGTCGATAACCTTATCGGGCGATTATTGGAAGGTAAGTTGTTCTTGTTCCTCCTTGTTTTAAAAACGAAACGAGTTGCATGTTTTGAGAATAGAAGCCGCCGGAGTTTAGGCCGCGCATTTTGAAAGCTCATCCGGCCTGCCAAGCCAAGGACAGATATAGGAAGCTCAGTGTGAAATTCCACGAAAATCACGCAGATTCACTGATAAATCCGGTATTTGAAATCTTTTAAAAGCTCTTTAGACTTAGCTCCACGCTTCTGGAATCGACAAAACTAATTATGAATCGTGTTTAGTTATACAATTTAAGAAAACGAAGCCCTGACTTCTGGCTATCTATTTAGAAGGGTGCAAGGTGGTGTAGAGGCCGAGCATCTTGCTTGGGCAAATCCAAATATATTGGATTGCATCACCTGATGTCACTATGTTATTGTTATCAGCATATTATTTTGTCATGAAAGGCTCTGGCAAGCCATCAACTCTGCTAGCTGTGCAAAGGCCATGATGGCCAAATGATATTTCATGCAATTAGTAGCAAAGTATTAAAGAAAATTGTGTGATTTCTCATTTTTCTGCATTGTTTTTTATATTCTCTGATAATTTGCGACAGCAAGGGTACAGAACAATACAAAAGGGGCAATGAAATTTATAGCAACCGTGCGGCCATTTACATTTAACATGCGATACATGAATTATAAGCAAACACAAAGAACTTAATTACATACATCAAACAGATGTATGAAGTGTCAGGGAGAAGCCAGCAGGGTACCTGTATGGAAAGTGTAGCACTTGCACACCCAAGGAAACATAGGGATAGGGTCTTCAAAACAGACAACAGATAAACAATAGAAGGCCCTTCTTGTACACCCAAGGTCTAGGCGAAAATTGCCCCACTTTTCATACCGGGCAGGGGGGAAGCCACCCCAACAAACAGAAACCCGAAAAGAAACACCAAAGTGACAAGCAAATGGCAATGCCACAGCTCAAGCCTGCCACCGTGATGCCCCTATGTTTTCCTTTTTTCAGAATTTGTGTCACTTGTAGAGGGAGATTTCTGGGAAGTTTGAGATCTTTGAAGATGATCTCTTCAAGGAAAGTCTTTGAAGATAAGATTTTCCTTGGGACGTCTAAAATTTTGTGAAGATTTTGGAGATTTTCAAGATCTTTCGAGATTTTCAGGATTTACGAAAGTGTATGAGATCTTTTGAGTGATGTTCTCCTTGATAACAAAAACTTTCCAAATTTAGGCAGATCATCGTATCCACAGATCTTCATTTGTTTTTGGTGTGACAACTCATAGACGTTTGAAACAACCTCGTTCTTCAGATTTGAACCTATTTTGATAAGAAACTCTTAATTTGATTACTGGAAGAAATTCCTGAAAACTGATTTTCTACACTTTTGATCATTACCATCTATTCCATATATTGAACCATATCAAAAATTTAAAAGACAAAAAATGAAGACTCAAACAATTCTATGTAGCAATTCTATGTATGCATTCATCATCATCATCGTCATATTAGCATCAGGCCTGGCTGTGAGCATTTTAGCACGCGAGCGGTACATCGCTCTCCTCGGTGAAATCAGGCGGGCGATTTTCATTCCATAGAAAATCGTCATAAAGAGTGTATGAATAAACAAGGAATCCAATATTAAACAGCTAACCTTACAAAACAAGACGGCGATTCTCTCACAGAAAGAAACTTTAGTTTTATGTAGTCGCAAATTAACCATATACTAACGAGGATGTCTTGGCGTTCTCCGGTAATATTTTTCCGGTGCTTGAGTTTCTTAATTTTTTGCCGATCTGAGAGTTTAGTTTCTCATAAAGGCTTCTGTAAGAAAATACAGGCAAGACATCAAAGAAAGTTAAATGTATCGTACGGTCCCGTTGTCATATTTCTCAAAGTCCTAGGCTCGAAAGCCGATCGTTTCTGATTATTCGCCATGCTGAAATGATTTGGTTTTAACATGTCAGTAACTTATGCATACCAATTGACTTTTTCAATGGTCTTCAAATAACAGTCAGGTGTAAAGGATTTCAAAGAATTTGTTTGGCTGTTGCTTTTCAAAATGCTTTGTTTGTTTTTCGCGTGACTTGTCAAGTAGTTAAGGATTTATGTGAGCAGATGATTTCCTGAGAAATTAAAGGTAAAGAATAATTTACTTCAAGAGGTAATGAGGTGTGATGAGTAATGAACGGAAACCTAAGGCGGGTGGTTCCAATGTGAACTGACGTGGAGGCGGGCGATGAATAGCTCCCCTTGCTAACTCGAGGCGAGCGTGGAGGCGGGCGATCCTTAAACGGCCAGGCCTGTAGCATAGTATATTCAACTCTGACAAATCAATTTCCTCTTTGACATTATGTACACCCCAAGCAGGAGATTTTTGATTTTTTAGAATTTTCGAATTTCAATTATCTTGTAACCAACACTTAGCCTGATTACCAGACCCAACTAAGTACTTTTCCTCAAGTGTCTGGTTATCCGGCTAACTAACACTCCAGTTTGTTTCAAAATCTCAGTTATTTTTAATGCCATAGTGACATTTTACACTTCAAACAGCTACCATCAAACCGCATTTGGCTCATACAGTAACAAATTTTTAACAACTTTGGAGGCCCTTTGCCAGTTCATTTTTCTGGTTGGTGGCACTGCAAAATCTTTTCCAGCCCAGCCCTGGTCAAGGTACAGTAGGAATTGAATGAGACATATTGGAAATATGTATTTTAAAATTGCCTAAAGAATTAGTTTAAATTTTTATATTTTTGCAAATCTCTCATGTCGTCAAATTTGAGACAGGCTTTCATTCATTTTGTAAGATGTCCAATATTTAAATACAAGCAGAAACAACTCCTGTCACTGGGGGCTTAACTTTGAAGTTCCAAGTACATCCCCAAGCCAAAGACAGGACCAAAGGAGGTAGTTATCTACCTGTCAGGAAAATAATTGTTGTCTGCAATGCAATCAAATTTCAATAGATGATTGCGCTAAAAATGGCTGCAAGGAACTTTTGACCAAGATGCATTGCGCTCTTTATTCGAATTCCTATGGAATTGTTAATGATTGGTAATTAGAACGCAATGCATTTCTATAAAAAGTTCCTTGCCGCCATCTTTAGCGTAATCGTCTATTCTGTTTGTTTCCCTGATATTTGTGACACCACACTCTAAGAAGATTTCTTTCCAATCCAAACATCTTCAGTCCTAAAATTGCAAGGAAAGCACTCTGGCGTACAAAATATCCCAGAATGTAGTGTAGAGATCCCAATTACCAGCAACAATTCTTTGCACACCTTGAGTATAATGTCAAATTTATCAAATTTTATGGACCTTGTAGTTTAATCTGTTTTATTGATTTCATTCAAATTTGAGTACTCAGTGGAATTTTTTGCTAGGCAAACCCAAGATCTTATTGCAAAAGTCACACACTTTTCACACCTTTATGACTTACCACTGCCACCATTTTGTAGATGGTAAGGGGAAGGAAATTTGGACCTTGCATGCTTCTTGAAAGTCTCTTAGTTATTGAGTGGCAATGAATGAAATATCTGTGTTTTTAACATATCAATGAAAGTAAAACAATGAAGCACATCAATGAAACACTCAATCTTGTTTTCAAACTTTCTTAACATGGAGTGCTACTGTTTGTGCGAGTCTGCAGAAGATGGAAGTGTTAGAGATTTCTGTACAAATGTTTTAACAAGTTCCTTGTCATTTCTACTGTACTTCCAATCCAACAACCAAAGGAACAATATAAGTCTTTAACACAAGCATGCATGTGTTACAGTTTGAGTGATACAGTCATACATTTGATGCTAAAGAATTTGCATAGCTTTCCGCAAAAAAGGAGAAGTCAGGGGTTGCTATGATTATTGATAAATTGCAAGATTATACTGTCACAAAGAGGAAGAGTGTATCATACTTTTCTCAAGCTCTTTGTTTTTGTTTTCTCTCTCCAAATCAACATTTTAAATCTGCAAAATGGGTATATGTCATCAAGCACAAGCTCAGAAAGTTCCATGTCAGTCTTCTAAGCTTGTCTTCTATTTACAATCAGCCCCTTGCATGATAGATTTATTTTTGATTAAGGCTTCATTTTTATTATTGATAATTTTTCCAAAGCTCGTGGAAGACCAGGAAAAACAGTTCAAATGACAGAAGCGGAAGTGAGATGTCTCTGCATCAAGTCACGAGAACTGTTCCTTAGTCAGCCAATTTTGCTAGAGCTTGAAGCTCCATTAAAAATATGTGGTGAGTTAATTTTTATATTTTTTCCTCATGCATTGTTTCTTTGGAGTAGCCTGGAACTAAATCATTGGTATTATACAGGAGATACTGTAATATACTCTATTGATATACAGTACAATACTATAGATCTAGAATTCTCCATGTCATGATGTAAGAAATAAGGCAATTCAAAAATGTAGTTTCATTTTGATAAAATCTTCATCAGATCAACTAATCTATGAATATACTGTAGATCCACATTTGAGTATTATTTGTGTTAAAATTTGAACGCTTAAATTAAAAATCTTTGTCAGCACGTACTTTACAAAGGGACAACCGGGAATATTATACAATGAAAATACCTAGAAAATCACAAATGAAAGTAAATTAATCTGAAAGTCCTATAAATTAAGCAGCAAAGAACTATATTGGTATGTTTCCAAAACAAGAGATTATATATAGTATCAGGCATCACAGCATTAACCATAAGTGTAATCACTTGCATTGTAAGATACATGTGAGCAAAAAGGAATCTAAAATGTCCCAACAATCTTTTGAATCTTGCTGTTAATCTGAACTCATTTTTTGATATATTTCACCTTTTGCTTTCTTGGAATTTATTTTTTTTTTATTTTATTTTTTTTTTACATTCTGCTAAAAATTTACAATACATATTTACTTAATTACTATACTTACAAACTACTCTACTCTAGTACAAGGACAAGACCACGGGGAGCAACAACTATGTCTACCCACGTGGGTATTTAGATTTACCTGTAGTTTCGTGTCTTTTTTCGATTTTTTCTTTATAAAGAAAAAATCGAAAAAAGACATGAAACTACAGGTAACTACAACAAAAATGAGAAAACGTTTACTTAAAAGGGATGAGGTGGTTAAATATGACTTGTTACCGAGTTTTAGATTTCTAATCAAACCGACCAGTTTTATGGATAAAGCAGAGAGTTAACAAGAGTATATCTTTATTGATACCGTCGGGAAAATCTGTATCACCATACAATAAAATCTGCATTAGAAATTCGTTCGAAAGATTTGTATGTCCAAGTGGTCGTAATAAAGCAGAAACACCAGCGAGAAGATCTTACGTGGTACTTCAAAAGAAGGGCAGAGCAACAAAAAGTGTTCCGTATCCTCAATGCCATCGTTGGTAGGGCACATTGGGTTTAAAGTATCCCTGAAATTGTGTTTGAATTTGTGAAAATTTAATTTACTGAGACCAACCCTAAGTTGGGTAAGATATGATAATCCTGTCGGATCATGTATCCGAAAGACAGATTTTGGAAGGGGACGAATTTTGGATAGCAGCTTTGTTTTAAAAGCAGCAATAGAAGGTGCATGTCTAATTTCTGGACCAAGCTTATTCCATTCAGACAGACAGTGAGGATAGAAGCTGGATTTAAATTTATCAGTCCTTGTTCGTATTCGCCCGATGGCATCCTGGTTGCGAAGAGTGTATCTGGACTGCCGCTGTGGTGGTATTGGATCCGTTGTATATTCAGGAGTCAGATTATTCATGAACTTGTAGAATAAAACAAGGCGTCTGCTCCACCTACGAGAGCTTAGCGATTCCCAGACAAGCTCGGCATACAGCTTTTCTCTCGACGTACCCTTCCATGTTCCTGATACAGCTAAAGCAGCAGAATACTGAACAGACTCTAGCTTCTCCATGACACTTGGCAAAGTTACATTGCCACTAAATTCACATACTTTAGGAGGGATATGGTAAATAACGTCCCAGTAATCCAGGTGGGGTCAAACATAGAGCTTATATAATTCGTTCAGCGTGTGTCTTAGGAGATACCTGGAGAGATATTTCAGCAGACCGATACTCTTACGTGATTTAGTGATGGCTGCTTTCATATGAGCAGAGAAGGACAATTTTGAATCAAGAAAGAGCCCTAAGTGTTTATGCTCATCTACTTTCTTCACAGGTGTGTTGTTAAAAAGTATCACTGGATGGTCAATTTTATTTCTTTTCGTCAAAAATATTATTTCAACAGCTTGCTTTTGTAGATCAGGATTAAACGACATCCTCCAGTCATGAGCCCACTTCTTTATCAACTCTAAGTCATAGTTTTTTTATTTTGCAGCTGTATTGGAGTTTTTGATGACCGTAAATAACGACGTATCATCTGCGAAAAGTTTGACATTACACTTCAAGTTTTCCGTTAGATCATTAATGTACACAAGAAAAAACAATGGTCCTAGAATAGAACCCTGTGGTACTCCTGCCGAAATATCTCCCCAGACAGAACATTTTCCGTTCAGAACAGTTCGCTGTTTTCGATCCTTAAGAAAGCTTTGAATAAGAGAAAGGAGTTGCCCTGAAACTCTACATCGTTTAAGTTTATATACAAGACCATCATGCCATACCCTGTTAAAGGCCTTGGAAATATCAAGATAAACAGAACAAACTTCAAGCGGGGGATTACAGTTGAATGCTTTGAAGATGGTGTGCGATATCGAGATTAGTTGATTGATTGTCGAGTCCCCTGGACGAAAACCTGGTTGATTTGGATTTAATAGCTAACACAAGACAAGATGCGAGTATAAAGAATCATAAATTAGCTTTTCAAGAATTTTCCCAAAAGTAGGGAGTAGAGAAATTGGACGGTAGTTAATTTTCACATTTTTCTCATTCTTTTTGTGCACAGGCACAACATTTGCACATTTCCATATTTAGGGGAAAAGACCACACCTCAAACAATTTGTGAATATTATCTTAAGCGGAACCACTAATGCAGCATCACTTAATTTTATCATTCTCTTAGATATTTCATCCCAGCCATGTGCCTTATTAGAATTAAGTGATCTTATAATATTCAGTATCTTTTCATCAGAAATAGCGAAGTCGTTTATAAGAGTAGTAGCTACTGGAGGAATATATTGCGGGACTTCACTGCCGGTGTCAATCGTTGTACACTGAAGTATAAAATAGTCATTGAATAATTGTGCCTTTTCAGTGAAATCAGTAACAAATAACCCGTTCTCTAGAAGGGGTGGTATTATAGGGATCTTAGCCTTGTTTAGAACGGTGTTAATTAAGGACCAATAGGTTCTGTTCGAATTTCCAGGATTTGCTAAGGTGTTCCCTGCTTTAAGAAAATAATTTCCCTTATTATCTTCAATCAGCCTCGAACCTTCAGTTATCATTTTTTGTATTCCTGCAAGCTTATCGTCTGGCTGACCACTCCTAACGAAGCTTTTGTAAGCATGATTCTTTTTCCTCAGAAAATTTTTAACAGTTTGAGTTACCCAGGGAGCTTGGCGTGGAATTTATTCCAAAGCAACATCCCTTGGTTGAAAGTTTACAAGTTTTACTGAAATTGAAGGAGGTGATTGGAATTGGCCATCAGATTAGGCTAGAATATCTGATTTTTTATCATTTTAAGCATTCTATGAACATGTTGTAGTCGTAGAATATACAGTGTAAAGTCACTGTTTTTAATTCATGCAAATCTCCATTGCTCAATTCCTTTCCATTTTTGCACACTGTCCTTTTTTCAATTTCACACAGTTCTTTACATCAATTACGACTGAGTCTTTCTCCAGCTGTATGCTTTGAACCTTTAATTTAAGTCATGTACCAGGCCTTTTCGTAAAGAAAGTTCCACGAGGGCGCCCTATCGCCCTCGTAGTTAAGCTTGGGAGGGCGATCGCCCCCTTAAAATTGTCTCGTTTTGTTATTTGTTTTTACTGATAGGCAATGAAAGCTTTCAAGGTCCTGTTCTTGCAACTTGGATTGCTTCCTGTACCTTCACAAGAGAGAAGAGAGTCCACTCGAACAGGCTAAACATTTTTTTGATACAACGCTACAAGAAGATTTCATTCCATGTGTTTGTAATATTGTTCCTTGTTGCTCCATTATTTTTCATAATTTAGCAAAAGGTCAAACAGTTTAAGCCAACCACTTTCCTGTTGTCCGCTTTGATTGAGTGAGAAGCTCCAAGTCAAGGTAAATAAAGGTCCAAGAAAAGTCATTAACAGATTAGAGTAGCCGATGTAAGGCCCTGGAACAAAACAACCAAGTCTCAATCAAAAATTTGTCAGAAAACTTTACTCAAACTCGTAGCAGGCCTGTTCTAAGGAGCAGAGAAGGGCTGCAGAATGTTAAAATGACAACGACTTCGTAACAAAGTTAAGATAACTGTGAGTACTCTCAATGAAGAAAATGGTCTGTGTGGGTCACTACCGGTATCGCAAAATACTGCAAAGAAATTCTTAGGGACTATAACTATTTCCTCTGCATTTTGCAGTTCTATTAAGTTTCTTGTGAAAATCGTTTTGCGGAAGACATATGGAAAAACATTTAGAGTTTCGTTTGGGTTCTCTAACTCTTATTTGCTTCCATGTACATAAACTATACTGGAAAACATGGAATGTTTTCCTTGAATTTCATAGTACAGTCTGTGAAAGCCTTTGATGTTGTCATTGATGCTGACTTGCAAAATCAACATTTTTTCAATACAGTTGGGATAATTATTTTGTACCTTGCATTAACAGAAACAGCTTTTTTCTCTTTTTGTGTCGTATAAACAGTAATTCTTTTTAAAAAATTACTGTCATTTGTGTTGTGAAGTGAATACAATGATGTTTGTGCAGTCCTTTTGTAATCTTAAGAATTTCAATAACTCCTAAGCAGTAGTGAAAAGCAGAGTATGAATATTCATTCCAGCACTGAACTGCACACAGGTCAGTGCAGTGCAGTTCAGTGCAGTTCAGTGCAGTTCAGTTCAGTTCAGTGCAGTACAGTACAGTGCAGTGCAGTGCAGTGCAGTGCAGTGCAGTGCAGTGCAGTGCAGTGCAGTGCAGTGCAGTAGCTTAGCATTCCAATTTTTGAAGCGTTAAATGAATTTTCAAGAATTCTTATAAGGGAACATTTGTATATTAAGTGTTTTTCATTTTGCTTTCTTAATCTAGGTGATATTCACGGACAGTTCTCCGACCTTCTAAGGTTGTTTGAATATGGTGGATTTCCTCCAGAAGCCAATTATCTCTTCTTGGGTGATTACGTTGACAGAGGAAAGCAATCTTTGGAAACAATTTGCCTCTTATTAGCATACAAAATTAAATACCCAGAAAACTTCTTCCTGCTGCGTGGAAATCATGAATGTGCAAGCATTAACAGAATTTATGGCTTCTATGATGAATGTGAGTATGCTGTGCAAGCATCAATTAACTGGTCTGTATCCATGTGCAAATAAGTTACTAGAGCAGACCATTTGATGTTGACTTACTGTAGACAAGATGAGTTGAGAACACTCCCATTTCAAAGGCTGTACCTGCACTTTCATTCACCAGTTGCATATTGGGTGTCCCAAAAAAGTACAGTACTCCTGTATGAAAATTTACAAAAACTCTGTTACATATGAAGCCTATGATAACATTTTTGTTTTGATCTGTTTGTGTTATACGGCAAAGTGCGATTATTAGGGGTTGATTTTTTGGTGCTCTCATACAGATTTATGATTGATTTTTGTTGTAGCATTCTCAATGTAAGCCTTGTGTAAAAAATTGCTGGCATCTATAATTGTTTGTAACAACATAAGTCAATTGTTCAATTTGCATGGATTGATTAACTGTTTGCGCTATCAAAGTTTTCATCCTTGTTGTTATATTAATAACGAGAATTGGTTTTATACAGTTATTTACACTTTGTACACAGGTAAAAGGAGGTTCAGTGTCAAACTCTGGAAAACGTTTACAGACTGCTTCAACTGCCTTCCAATTGCCGCCATTGTAGATGAGAAAATCCTTTGCATGCATGGAGGTACATTAGATTATTTGTGGTAAAAAGTTGTTTGGATGAATATGGGCATGCACCCTTGGCATTTTGTGGTGCTGTCAACCCAGATTTGAATGTATTTGTTCCCTCTCTTTCTAAGCTGTGGATATGATTCAAAGGAAGCTAAGAATCTACAGTATAGGACTTTCATCAAATAACTGTTCAAAGGCAATATAAGCCTTGACACATATGCCACTGCATTTGGTAACTAATATACTGTACATCAACAGTAACAATTAGGAAATGGTTACTAAGCCTTTTTTCACTCAGATACAATTTGACTGAAGTGCTTGTTGTAGTGATACATAAACAATTGATTATGCGGTGGTAAACATACTGTAAATTTGTTCCGAAGATCTGTATTCTCATCGTTAGACAAGCTCGAGTTTTCCTACATGGAAATTTACTTCGCTTCTAGGTTTGTCACCAGACCTTCAGTCAATGGAACAAATAAGGAGGATAATGAGACCAACAGATGTGCCAGATACAGGTAAGTTATGATTCCAAATTCTAGAATAAGATTAAAATCAATTTCTTTTCATATAATTCATTACTACCATCTGGTGCCATCTGGCGCATTTTTTGCATTTGTATAACAAAGATGGATTTTTAAAAATTTCTCTACACCTCCACTTTCAACAGCATTTTTGTTTGCATTAATAGAAACACAGTCACAAAAATAGAGGTTTCTCTTTTTTTTAGCAAGAAGGCAGTAGTTGGAATGTGTCCTTATAGTTTTGCGATTTATGACTATGTCTTCTCTGAACCATTTGATATTGGAAGATTTGTCAATCTTTCGGAGGGAGAGAAGAGAACTTAGATTATGAAGGAGTAAGTAGCTTAAATCATGCCTGCCTATAATCCAGGCCTCATAAATGTAGAGAAGCACATGAATGCTGCTTGTAGGCACAACACATCATTACACCGTAGTTGTTGGCACCTTGACGGTACTCAGGGTGCTTTGACCGTTTTGGTATTGAAAACACACATGCAGTTCTATATTTTCCTTTTTTCCTACGTATTTCCGTTAAACTAGCACATCTAAGGGACCATTATGGAAATAAGGTCAACTTGACCTTTTAATGCTATCCCTGCCACTGAAATTAGGGGTGTTTAGCTTTACGTTTTTAGCATTAAATACTGTATTGTATCTATTTTTATATTATAAAACTTGTATATATTTGTAGATATTATGGGTAATGATACATACGTACACATACTTTTATTTGCAGGCACATTTTTCCAAGCCATTTGCCCGTAGGCACAGATATTACATTTGTGATATGTGCGGTATTTTCTATTTGAAGGACTTCTCTGTGATTTGCTGTGGTCAGATCCAGATAAAGATATCCAAGGATGGGGAGAGAATGATCGTGGGGTCTCCTTTACATTTGGAACAGACATCGTTGGCAAATTTTTGAATAAACATGACTTAGATTTGATCTGCAGGGCACATCAAGTAAGTACAGTATGAACATACTTACTTGATGCATCAACTTAGCTTCTTTTCTAGCCAGAACATATTGTAGATAAATTTTTTTTTCTTTGTAATACAGGTTGCTTTGTAATTCATTCATGTAATTAGGTTAGATAGGTTTTTAAGCAGGGCACATTGAAAATCAGTCTATTTAATTCTACTGAATGTATAACCCTGTGGAAATAAATAAAAATGAAATGAAAGATGCAACATCTTGGATATACTTTTCTTACTTTTGAATATACTGGATGAGTCAAAAGAAGTATCCACTGTTTGAAACTTTATGCCGTGAAAGCTATGCAAACAATGTTTAAAAATCCTAACTCCATAGTCTTAGTGAGTTTTGACTTAATTTTTGGTATTTTGTATAATTTACAAATCAATATTGTGCTATTAGATAGCCTTAGTAATCAGATCTAACAATAGATTTGAAAGGCAAAGTGTTTTTAAAGATTTTGAGGCACATAGGATGGCTGAAAGTTATAATAAGGTATTAATTTTTATTCCTTAGGTCGTTGAAGATGGCTACGAATTTTTCGCAAAAAGACAACTTGTAACTTTGTTCTCGGCTCCAAATTATTGTGGTGAGTTTGACAACGCAGGTGGCATGATGAGTGTAGATGAGACACTAATGTGCTCCTTTCAGGTAAGTGTCCATTTTGATTTATGGTGGCAATTGTTAGGGCTTGCATATTTTGGAGAAATCTAAAGAATGACAACAGTGACAGGAGCTATGACACTACTCCTCAGTGAACCTTTCAGTTTTGATTGTAATCAATCCATTTTCATACTCGTAGATTGTATAAAACATCGCTTGATCCAGACTCGTTGCAGGTAAACTAAAAGGTCTATTGGATTTTACTAAAGATGGACTGTGTATACACACGAACATTGAGACAAATTTTTGAGCTTGTGAGCCTTTGAAAGGGATTTTAACGGAAAAAGATGATTGAAGAGAGAAAATATGAAAAGGAAGCAGGGTATAGGAGAATGTAGAATTCCAGAACGATATAGTTCCAAACTAGGTTATAAGCCTGTTTAATATATCATAGGTGCAAGTCATTCATATTTTCGTCGGAAAATGGCTTCTACTTCTTCTGAGGTCCATTCTTTGGGTATCGAGTAACCAGAATGAATATTTGCTCCTTTGCGTGGAAAGTTAAGGCTTGGCCTCATTACAATGTTTTGTGTTTGTTTAGTTCAACCTGGCATCTGAAGGTAGTTTTTAGGGACGCTGGGAAGCCAAGGTTTTCAAAGACCTCTCGATGTGACCACATCCCGTGTTTCTTTTTGCCTGGAATTATGACGAGGTGGCGATTCTCTTCAGCCTATGTAGCAGGAAGGCAGGGATCCGAAGTACCCAGAGTCAGGAATACAGCACGGTCAAATGGTTACCTACTGTGAGGAAGGTCTCTTAAACCAAAATAATTTAGCATGCCACACCCTAAATGCAGCCATTCTCTTTCAAAAATGAGGAAGGGTTGCATCAAAGCAGATTTTTCTCCGGAGGAAGTCTAAGCATTGTTCTGAACTCTGAAAAGGACCAACCTGTAGAATTATAGGCTATCGTGCTACCATTGAGCCATCCGTGCACCTTAACTGCTTTCTTTTGTTACAGATCTTGAAACCTGCAGAAAAGAAAGCAAAGTACCAGTACGGAGGACTTAACTCGGGAAGACCGATCACGCCACCACGTAATCAACAACCAAACAAAAAAGGACGAAAGTAGTATTTTGATTTTGTACCCACATGATGTGGAACTCTGCAGCGTTGTGATGTTTTAGATAAGTTCAAATGCAAGTCTTAATCTTGCCTGTTGTGACTGTAAATTGCAACTCTGTTATGCGATGAAAAGGGTGTTAGATCACGTGATACCCACGTTATATGTTGTTGCTGTCGTGTAAGGCTAGCAGCGACAGCTTTATTTTTTATGAGGTAGTTTAACGATTTTGCAAATGCAAGATCGGTACTTTTGAAATGACGAGGGTCTGATTTTGTTTATTTACATATGAAAGCATCATCTTATCCTTTGACATTTCCATTTCATTTCATGGAAAATGTTTCCTGTTTCTAAATACTGCTGTTTCTTTGCAATGTTACTACATCGGGATTAACAAATCCATCTGGGTGGATTGTATTCAGAAGTTTGCACATGGCCATAATGTAAAGAATTATAGAATTAGCACTTTCATTGCACAGTTTTAATGCATTAAAGACGATATCAGTTATGGAATGGGAAAAGCCTTCTGTCTAGTGAAGAGCCTTGCGGATAGCGTTGTAATGTTTTTGGCTATACTGAGGAATTTTTACTACCATGAGCCATGTTGGATTTCGTAGCAATTACCACATAATGCCAATACGTAGTTCACAGTTCAGGGAATACGATATGCGCGCGTTTGATCTTATATATGCACATCGCACACATTTTTGGAAGGAATATGGCCCGAGGAATTGCTACATAAAATAGTATTCTTCCCCAGATGCATGGGTTTTAGACTGCGTGTTAGCCAAAAAAGTGCAGGGTTTTTGAGAGCTGATGTATTGCTACAGATGTATTGTTGCGGGCTTTATATCTGGCAATGTTGTTACAGTATGTAGTAAGCTTTTATTCTCATTTATGATTCTAGATTTTCTTTACAATATATATCATCTGTGTAAAAATTCACTGCCATACGTAATGAGATGTAAACTTGTGACAAATTTCTTTGCTTACATTCTGTATGACTTCATTGTTGCCTTTGATGCCGAGCGTATATGAATCATACGCGATTCGGATCGGACGTGTACCGGGTAAGTTAGTCGTTAGCAATTCTTTAAGCGAAAATTTTTGCTGGAAGAGACTTGGTGAAACAAAGTTACAGGGAATATGCAATGATAGATAGGCTTGTCTCTAAATAGAAGAAAGAAACACTCGGATACGGCATTGTTTCTTTGGATATCCATTGTTTGCTAATGACAGGCATTGCAGAAGCATCATATCTTCTGTTAGAAGCAATTCTTGTGATCCGATTTGCAGCTCTTGCATTTCATTCATTGCTTAGAACGACTGATCTCCCATACAGGGCAGCAATACCTAAAATACGTTTCCATACACTGTGGTACATACTGCGCGATGCGGGAAGTGAGTATACATTCAGGAGTATCTCAACATCCTTTTTTCTCCAGAATCTTCTTTTTTTGCTGTAGAAATTTGCCTTTGCCGGTTCAAAGATTGATCAACCATAGTTTGTACGTAATATGATAAAAACATTTTCTCGATCTACTGTGAACTAAGGATTTACTTCAGCTACATGTCTTACGCCCGTCAAACGCTTCCTACGTCAAACGCTGGTTTGGGTCTTGTCGACATGAAGTGACAATTTGTTTGCATTGAGACAATATTTATAAGGCAGCGAAGGTCCTCGTTGACACCGTCATTCATGAAAGAAAGTGTCTTCAGACAGAACGAAAGGCTTGTGACATCAGCGTACATGTTAGCCCGCAAGTGTTTCAGAGGGAATTGAAGATCGTTTGTCTATTATTAAATGCAAAGGACCCAGTTAAGAGCCTTGCAGACCCCTGCCCAAGTTGTTATTGACTCAAGAAATCCAAAGGGATCCGATGACTGGCGCGAATATGCGACTTCTAAAATCTGACTTTAGCAAAGAAATTTCAAAGGATTCATGCAAAATTGCCCGGGACTGATATTTTTCGTCCGGTTTCTGGAGAATCCGACATATATGAGTCTTTTGTTGACTTATGTAAGAGTGCATGTTGACAAATCTTGCTTGAAATAACCTTATAAAGAGCGCTATCCGAGTTTGACTTCGAACTTCGACTCCATCATACTTGAACCATCAAAACAGTTTGTATAAGTAGAAACTGTCAAATGCCTATCAAGATATATTGAAAAAGAACCCAATAATAAATAGTACCTGCATTATGAAAAGATTGGATTGTGACAGCCACTTAGTGGACCTGTTACTTAATTGACTATCAATGGATCAAGACATTTGGGTTTCTGTTTTGACATAATAAAGAGGCAAACATTTTTGGCGTTTGATTGTGCATGCCTCAATGAAGTGAAGGCTACAGTTATTTTTGTCTCATTGACTTTTCGATTGATTAAACATATTTTCGCAAGAGCACAGGTTTGGATGAATTGGACGTGAATGATGTCAATAGAAAGTTATGCGATACAATTGCCGCCTAATTATGCAATGGCACCTCCACAGCGGTTTGTGAAATTTTTAGTTTGCCAAGGTGAAAATTGAAATGCTTTACATGAGCATTTTTGCGTTACCGCAAATCTGACGTGACATATAGGCCTAATCAAATTGTATATTCCTTTTTCAATAATGAAACACGGTATGGAGCTCCCTGGTGTAGCAAGAACTTGACAGCTTTTTGGAGGCCAACAGAAAGGGTAAATTCCCCGACTTTTTGCATTTTATTTGTAGGCAGTGTAACGTTGAGTTGTGTAGATAAATATCTGCATATTAGAAGAGATCGGTGTTTGGGCCTATGAACTAATTTCATTACTTTAGTGGGGAAGTTGCTAATGACATTCCAAAAATCATATCAAATCCAATTTACGGGTTTTCCAACTTCCAAAACAATTTCAGAATAGCACATTTTCTTCGCTTTCGATTGATCCCAAATTCGTTGAACAGAATAGGAGTTTCGTGAGGCGCGATATCCAAGATATCCAAGATAGGAGTTTCGTGAGGCGCGCGATTGAGCGCCGTGGCATCTAATTTGAGAAAGTTGTGTCATTTTAAAGGGCATTTTCCAGTCAGTGGCATTTTCCGAGCGGGCGAAAATTCTATCTTTTAAGGCGAATTTCCAGTCAGTGGAATTTTCCGAGCGGGCGGAATTTTAGACAATATAAGGTCGCTCAGCCGTAACTTTCTATTCAATTCCAGGGCGACATTTTCTCAAGCAAACAAAGGAAATTCCGCCCGCTCGGAAAATTCCACTGACTGGAAATCAGCCTTTACAAGGGAAAATGTCGCTTTGAATTTGAATAGAAAGTTATGCCTGACTAACCATTCATTGTGTAAAATTCCGCCCGCTCAGAAAATTCCAATAACTGGAAAACAGCCTGCTTTCCGCCCTATTGCACAACGAGATGCCGTTTCGCAAAACCAATCTCCTCAAAAACAGCGAATTTCTGCAACACGATTCGGCCTATCGCAAAGCTGTAAAAGAAAACCTGCTTGCAGACTCTTGGATTAGACAGGAACCAGGGACTGCACAGCGGTTTCAAAGTGGGAGGGCTGCTGAACGGCGAGCAAAGCGAGTAAAAATGGGGGTCTGGGGGCTCGCCCCCGGAAAATTTTTGAGGCCACGCCCTTTAGAACGTCGGAAAACGCCCTTTTCAATAAAATACTTGCCTTTTAAGGTTACTGTAACTGTTCAGACGAAAAATTTTCGATTTTTCGGTTTTGTCATAATCTGATGGTATAAGTATTTGAGGACTGTTTAAACCAACTCACTTCCAGAAATAGTCACAATTACTTGGAAATTGGAGCATTTTAAAAGAAGCATTCCTGTTTCTCAAAAATTGCGGGAATATACTTAAGCGGATTAAAGTAAACTCACTTGACCTTTCAGCTATGTTCATGACATCCCGTGCTGCTGTGTTATTGACATAATGCTTTACCAATACCGCGCTTAACCCTATTTTAACCATTGGGGGGGGGGGGGGCGTTTTTCGACCCCCCCTATCGGATTTTTTTTAATAGCTCCCAAACGATGCAACCTACAATGCTGAAACTTCTTGACTTTTCCTAAAATTTAGTTGGCAATCAGAAAATAGAAATTTCAATACCTATTGTTTGACCACGTGACCACCACATGCCCATATTTGGAGAGTGGTCACAAAGAAATTCTTTAAAACGGCTCTAATTTCTTCCTTTGTTACTAAATCTCAACAATATATATACCATTCGATTCATCTCGATGAGTACTTTCATTTGATATATAATTTATTCATATTTGCTGACATCAGCAGTTTATTATTTCTATGACGTCATCAATCTTTATGACGTCATATTCCTAATGAATGAGTAATTTTTCATACAAAACTGATGGAATTACCTCAAATAACGATGAAGGTACTTGATTTCACCAATAATATGCGAAATTAATGGTTTTAAATCATAATTATTGAGCTAACAATTTTGCATTGAATCAAATTTTCATTATTTAATTAGTTAATTTATTAGAAACCATAAATATCCGTACGAAACCATATGAAACTACAAATTAATGATATCAAGCAGGTATTTGGATGGTTTTTTGCCAATTTTATCTGGCTATTTGCTAATAATGGGCCCTTTTCTGCAAATAGCTCGATTTTCTCAAAATTTGCATTGTTTTTGGTTGCCTAGCAACCAATCACGTGACTATTGATTGATTGATGCTATTTTTAGATTCTCCATTGTTCAATTATGACACAATGCAAGTTTCATTGTCATAGCTCTTATACTTGCGGAGAAAAACAGGGGGGGGCGAAAAACGCCCCCCCCCGGTAGAAAATCACTTTTTTTTTACCCGGTTAAAATAGGGTTAAGCTTAATTGCTTGACTTTTCATGCATAATCGTATTTCCCGCAATTTTTGCTTCATTTTGATAAAAGCCCGATTTCTCGAAACAGGATCCCGAGTACTGGTGGGTAATAAATCTTTGTGTACCCAGCAGGCCAATCGAATCGCGTTAAACTTGGCACACAGAGTCACAATGCATATAACTACGAAACCGTGTCAGCGATTTGTGATAGATCCAATGGTCCGATTATTACAAGGGTCTGAAAGTTAAAAAGACATTTAAGACATTTACATTTATTTAAAATGATATCATTTCAGGGCAACACCTTTTATCAAAAATTCGTGACACGGTTTTGCAGTTCATTGTTCCTCTTGGGTCTCCTTAAGTCTTTGGTAAATAGAAAGTCGTGGTCCAACGATTATCATTGGGGTACACAAAGATTTTTTCCCAAGGGTGGTCGATTTTGCCTAAAATCTCGAACAAATCATTCGCGATTTTATTGAATCAACTGAATCTATTTTCATGATATTCTACCTTTAATTATGCGTCGAATGATGCATAAGTTTGTTTGGTATATTTTGACGAACGGCCGTGGTAAACGTAGTTTCTTAATCACCGCCTGAACGGTTACAGTAACCTTAAGGTAACTCTGCTTTCCGCTCTAGTGCACAGCGAGATGCCGTTTCGCAAAACCACTCTCCTCAGAAAGCAGTTAATTTCTCCATTATTATTCGGCCTATCGAAAAGCGGTAAAAAGGATGTTGTTCTGTATAATCTGGGCAATCGAAATATGTATAAATCGCAATGTTTCCGTCAACCCTGGTTTCACAAATCCTAGTTCAAATCTTTTTGCTAATTTCAGAAGAGTGGATTTTTCTCCAAAACTACTCGAAAAATGTTCGATTTTTTTTCGTTCCATCTTTAGCTAGGTCGTTGATCTACAACTTTGCCAAGTCTGATTGAAAAAGCTAGGCTAGATTTCCTGCAATCGAATTTCGTATTTCTGTTTACTTTTCGACAGCGAAATGGAGAAACCTTGGTCAACAGATTACCATGCTATGAAGCACGCTTGCAAACGCTCAGGCTTGAAATAACTTTCAAAAGTTTTTCCATTGGCAAACAAATGAACGTCATCTTTTTGGGAATACCATATGCAGGTCTCATCAGAAGACATCCTTAGTGCGCTTGTAAAAGTATCCTTTGCATCTATTGATTAAGAATTACTGATTTTTACCAGCAACTTCACGAAACCAGGCTTTGGGTGTCTTTCGAGACTTTTGTAAGCATTCACTGACTATCAATTTCTTTTAGAGTCCACAATGAGCATAGATTTTAGATCAAGAACAAATTTATTTGCAAAAACATTCGTTCGGCCGTTCAAATTGTTCTGCATGGGCTAAACTGTTGACCAACGTTTTTCCCCTTCGATATCGAAAAGTAAACAGAAATGTAAAATTCGATTGCAGCAAATCTAGCCTAGCTTTTTCAATCAGACTTGGCAAAGTTGTAGATCAACTACTTAGCTAAAGATGGAGCGAAAAAAAATCGAAACTTTTTCGAGTAGTTTTGGAGGTAAATCCACTTTTCTGAAATCAGCAAAAAGATTTGAGCAAGGATTTGCGAAGCCAGGCTTGACGGAAACATTGCGATTTATACGTCATTCGATTGCCCAGATTATAAAGAGCAACATCCTTTTTACCGCTTTGCGATAGGCCGAATAATATTGGAGAAATTAGCTATTTTCTGAGGAGAGTGGTTTTGCGAAACGGCATCTCGCTGTGCACTAGAGCGGAAAGCAGAGTTACCTTAATACGTCCATATAGTGTCTTAATTCGTCCGTCATGGGAGTCTTAATTCGTCTATATTTATACTGTATAGGCTTGTATACAGTTTGGTTAAAAAAGATTTCGATTAACGTGAAAAGAGACATATCATTACAACCAACAAAATTAACAGCAAAACATTTCTTCTCATAAAACTATTACTACTGAAGATCTGCCAGAGCAAACGTGCCAAAATTGGATGCCTATTCTAATGCTTAACGAAATCGTTAGCAATTTCTAAGAGTGACATCGTGTTTGCTCGTTGTTTTATGAAAGTTCAATATCGCTAGATTGTTGAAATTTGCTTGCTTCATATTTGATTGAAGTCGGGTTTTGAGACATCTAGCCATTAAGGAGGTCTCTCGGAAAATTCAGCAGTTGCGTGTATGAAAATATTGAAGATTCCATATTTGTGAAAGTTTTTAGACCTATCTCTGAAAAAAGTGGGGGGGGGGGAGCTTTAGCCCCCCTAGCCCAATGGCTGCCCGGTCCCTGACAGGAACAAAGGAGAACACTTACGCTAATCTCATTGAATTGATGTTGTAGTCAAATAGCGAGACTACGACACGTCATGATCGATATGACACAAAAAGTGTATCAGTGTGAAATTTTGTTGGTGTGTGTTTGGAACTTGTTTTTTTGCAGTCAGCCAGCTTATCGCTGGTCCGTGAATCATATCATTTTTCAGAAGCCAGATACCTTAAATACAGACCCACCTTAAACATAAACCGTATAACCTGTAAAACCTGTTTGAATTAATTTAACGAACATCGTCGTTAATAATGAATCAACAAACCAAAAATAATCAGAACATAGAACTGTTCACGTACTGCGGCTGCTTTTGTTCAAAGGAAACGGATTTCCTTCCAAAATGCAGCCATCGAAATGGCCTGTAATGGCATTTCATAAAGGAATCAAACACACTGCGTACATTAGGTAAGCGTCATGTGTCTTAAATTATAAGACAATACAGCAGAGTATTTATACAGTACACGTCTTTTCTTTCATAAGAAACTTGGATAAGCCCATAGCACTAACAGTTTCTTAATTTTCAGGTGAAAATTTAAGCTTTTTAGTACTAAAAGTTTCTTTGTTTGTTTCTTATTTTTTAATGCATGTAGTTTCTACCACTGCCACGTATTCGTTTCTTGGCAGACAGCACAATTTTTAGCAAGAAGGAGAGTTTTTATTTGCTAAAAACATATAAATTTATCATGAATATTGATATAAAATAAAAGCCCAACGACAATTTTCCCATGATTTCCTTGTATTTGGCTTTAAAAGTTTCTTAGCAATTCTCAATCATAGTACTAGAGTTTCTTGAATTTTTCGCCATCCTAGTACTATAGTTTCTTATATAAAAAAAATGAGTACAGTTCTGTCGTAATATTCCCAAATTATTTCATACAGTATTGTAAGGGTTCTTATGATTTCATAAACGTGGGAATTCGTAAACATTCATTTGAATTGGTGCAGGTTCATAGATATGTAACGGTTCTTACAGCTTCATGAATGGTAAGTTAGGTTTGAAACGTTGGGCGACGATATCAAATCAATATGAAAATGAGGCAACGGAGCGTTTTCAAAATCCTCCGTTATTGTGCATTCACATCGATCAAGTGCGTTTTCCAAAAATACTCGAGTTTGGAAATTTTCCGTGGCTCAACTAGAGTTACAGACTACAGTTTGGTGTTTATGACTGGATGAAATTTCCCCTCCCTCTTTTGCAAATATAATGCAGCCAAGTTTAGTCCATGTTAGGGGCGGGGCAGGCAAAACCTGAATTGCGAGGAGCGTTCTAAGACAAAGGAGAGGCTCTTCACGCAGAACTGTTTTGAGAACTGGTTATTCATATTATCAAATATTCTAATTTGGCACTGGCAAACAATGGATCCAAGAGCTCTCCTAAGCCCAAGTAAACTATCTGATTACCCAAAAAATTTCCTTGGGATGCTACTCTGAAAAAATGTTACAACATTGTCAAAAATACCAATTCAATACTGGTAAACATAAGGTCATGAAAGGCATTTTAAGCAAAAATAGAGGGAGTTTTCACAAAAATTTTCCTGGAGGCATCGCCCCCAGCGTCCTCGTGACTGTTGAGCTTACCGACAGTACGTTCATAACACATTCTCGCCTTTTTCTGTCAACTGCTTATTTCATATATTTCATATTTAATTCTTTTAAGGAGGGTTGCCCTTCAGCAGAAGCTGGTTTTCAAGGGGCCCTCCGATAAAAACAATAATTAAAATCTACAGAAACAAAGTAAAAAGCTATTAATTAAATCAAACTATAAAACCTTATTTACAATATTCAAAACCTATGTACAATAATGTTTAAAATTTAAAATCATGCGAAAGAAAAAGAAGCCTGTACCTAAATAGTCTTGAAACTCTTCAGTGAGGCTGCCTGCTTAGACTCGGCTGAGAGGCTATTCCACAGTTTTGCACCTCTGTAGGAGAAACATCTCTGGCCATTATTTGACCTTTTCTTGGGTAACCTAAGGTCGGTTCCTGTATTACGAAGGCTGTAGGATGAACACTGCGAATTTCGTGTGAAGAGGTCACACAGGTATTGTGGAGCCAGCTCATTTAAGGACTTGAAGACCATTGTCTGAGACTCATAAGCTACAAGTTCGTCAATGGTATTCCATCCCAGCTCTTCGATAAGGGGTCTGCTTGGGGCATCGAAGCTGCTATGCGTTACAATCCTAGCAGCACGTTTTTGAAGTTTTTGCAACTGATTAATTTCAGTTGAACCAGCACAGCCCCAAACAGAACAACAGTATCGAAAGTGGGGCTCAACAATACCTGTGTAGAGAGTTCGCAAAGTTTCTTGTGGGAGAAAAGACTTGGCATGTCTCAAAAAACCAACTGCCCTGAGACTGGAGACCTTGCTGGAAACTGCCTTGATTTGTTCTTTCCAATCCAAGGAGCAGTCAATTTGCACGCCAAGGTATTTTGTCTTTTTGACTACTTCAAGCTCATTATCGCGAATTTTCAGTTCCAAGTCTTTATTTTGACTTTTGAGAATGTTGTGTTTCTGCTTAGTAGAAATGTAGTAGAAGCTTGTTGCCTTGTAACCAAGTGTCCAGCTTCCTAAGGTCACTGTTAATAGCCTCATTCAGCCGAGTCAAATCATGAGACTGGTAGCATAAACTGGTGTCATCAGCATACATGGAAACGGTGGAATCTTGGACAGCTTGTGGGAGATCATTGATGTAGATGAGGAAGAGAAGAGGCCCAAGACATGAACCTTGCGGAACGCCAACTTCTATGTCCCCAACTTTTGAATCAACCCCATTAACCCTACAAAATTGTTTCCGGCTGGAAAGGTAGGATTTAAACCACGAGAGTTCACGTTGCTGTACACCGTAAAGCTCGAGCTTTTTGCAGAGGATATTATGATCTACAGTGTCAAATGCCTTTTTGAGGTCAATGAACACTAAACCCACAAGCCTACCAAGATCCAATCCATTGTACCAGTCGTCAGTATTTTTAAGTAAGCATGTTACTGTTGAATGAAGGCGTAAAAAGCCGGATTGGCCAGATGAAAAATGACCGTTATCATTCATATACTGGTACAGCTGGTTTGTTACTAGTTTTTCAAAGAGCCTTGAGATGACAGGCAAGACTGATATTGGTCTATAGTTAGACTTGTCAGTCCTATCTCCATCTTTGAAAATTGGAGTAACTCTAGCAACTTTCCATGAGTCAGGAAAGCGACTTGTTTCAATAGATGTATTAAACAAGAAAGCAAGCGAATTTTCAATGAAAGGCAGTGCAAGCTTCAGAAAGTAGCTAGATATGTTGTCAATCCCAAAGCTCTTTGCTGTTTTAACCTTGGCAAATGCATCCCTGATCTCCTGCACTACAATAGTCCTGAAATGGAATTTTGTCTTATGATTGTTAATTTCATAGTCACCTGCAAGGAGGGGATTTGGGGCTGGATCAATTTTATCGGCAAGATCCTTACCTACTGAGCAAAAGAAACTGTTCATTGCATCAGAAATATCTTTTTTGTGAACAGTCTCTGAACCAGACTCTTTGAGGCAATCAATGTTGCTAGACTTTGATCTCTTATTGAGGAGTTCGTTAATTGCCTTCCATGACTCTTTCATGTTACCTTGACATGCAGAGATCTTATTAGTGTAAAATACTGCTTCTTTAGTTGGATGTTTAGGACATTGACTTTATTACGGACCTATATGAATATAAATGTACGGACCTGCTGAATATAAATAGTTTTGAAAGCCAAGTTTAGTCTCACACTTCTTACTACATCAAATTGTTTTTCCAAAACTCACCACAATCATTGTATGCCTGCAGTAACCCTTGCTCAACAGGGACTCATGATGACACAGTGAAAAGATAACCATGCCTAGGCCCATTTTCATTCATCACCTTGCAGCACGGGCAAGGCGGAAGATCAACTGAATGCCTATCTTGGTGTTTTTCTGTTATGCCAAAAAATCAACAACCTTTGTGACTTACCTCCAGTCCTTTGTTGACTATAGCATGCTTAGCATCAATTAACCCTATCTGGACCAGGGGGGGGGGGTTCCTGACTATCCTTTTCGCACCTTTCTTCAAAATTTCTACAAGATATGTCATGTGTTTTTGAAAATATAAAAATTTTTTCAGAGAGTAGTTTTAATATCTTGTTTGTTTTACGGTCAAACCATTTATAACTTCAAACTAAGATAATTCTTCACATAAGTGAGATAAATGGATGAAATTTTGAGAGCAACCATAAATCAATAAGACAATATGGAAATGAACTATTTTTTTAGTTTCTCTTTTGATTTACGATTCATATATCTAATGAATTTCGGTAATAAATATAAGTTTATAAATTTCATAATTTTTTCAAAAGATTATGTTTTTCAGAAACTTGGATATGTTATCTATATGTTATATAATTTACGATTCATATATCTAATGAATTTTGGTAATAAATATAAGTTTATAAATTTCATAATTTTTTCAAAACATTATGTTTTTCAGACACCTGGATATGTTATCTATCAATTAGAGCTATGAGAAGCATAATATTTCTCTCAAGAAAGTTTTTACAGTTAAATCTGTAAGAGTAATGTTTTTGTCCTAAAACAAAGAACATTGATGACGTCATCAAAAAAAAAAGAATTAGAGTAAAACAAATTAGATATTCGGAAGTTTCACATTAAGTTACAAATAATGACCAGTTTTCATCCTTCTAGCCCTTGTCAATTGAGAGTTCTGAGGGGGGGGGGGCTAATTTAGCCCCCCTCGGCCTGAGAATGCTCAAAAAAGCCCGGTCCAGATAGGAGATAGGGTTAAATGTTAGAAGCACCACGTTTGTTCTTCTTCTGCGTTCATCTGCCCTCGTATAAAAGAAACTGTCAAGTCACACTCCCCGGTCACACTGCAAGCGATCCAGCAACCCGCCATAACTCGTTTCGTTTTGTTAAGCCTAATTTTGAGATGCGCCTCCAACTAAGATAGACCTACAGTTGAGCTCTCCGTTGTCCATGGTGGGCACACCGTTTTGAATGCAAATTCAGCATGCGCTGGTAGCTTAGAAAAGGGCATATGTCATAAAGCTGAGTGGTTCATGCAATACAATTCTCTCTATTGTTTATTACAAAGCACAGTATCGAGGCTGAATTTTCATTGCAATAAAAATTCATGAAACAGAAATAAAAAGTCTCCAAACCATGGAATTCCACTCCAACTTGCTTGTTGTATTAATCAATTGTTAATGTGACATATGTGCTTTATGGCTCACACTGTTGATCGAAGCTTGAATCACAATGGAATTCGTACAATCTTGCTAGCTGATTGCTGTCCCAAGCCTTCGTGGTGAGGGACTAAATATGGTCAAGCCTTTTTCAGAGTAATATCCAATATCATGAGTCTCTGTTGACCGAAGCAAAACCTTACCTGGGTACCAGAAGAGTCTGGTACCCATGGTAAGCAATACTATGCGCATACTAACCGGTTTTGTGTTGTGCAGGAAAATATAAAGCCCGAGGTCTTAAAAGTACAGACCGAGCTTGCGAGGTCTGTGCAATAAGACCGAGGGCTTTATATTTTCCTGTACAACTACAAAACCGGTTAGTATGAGTTTTATTACCTGATAGCTTCTAATTTTGACTTATACCATTTAGTCAAACTCATTTTTGTTACTGTTATGTCGTTTGAGTTCATTGTAAATCTCACAGGCCTAAATTAGTTGCTGTGGTGACAAAAAACGCGTCCTTGTATCGTATTATACAAGGCTACGGGAAAACCGCGGGAAATGTGCGATTAGCCAATGGGATTGGTGGGATTCTTGTATTGCCTCGTTTTTGAAACGTCAGTCAGGTAATAACATGCAATACTATGCTGGTCAATGGATACATGGCAGCAAGGAATAAAATAGTAAGTCTAGTATTTCTATTACAGTTTCCTTCTGTTGGCTGTTTTCATAAAGCAATATGCCGGAACAATATTACGGCTACCGTGCCTGGCCTACGCAGACTTCAGTGTATTCTACTGGGATATGGTTCTTCAAGGACACACCCTAAGAATTGACAATGGAGTCAGTGACGTTGGCTGCACCGAAAAATGTGTTGAGCATAAGAAATGTCGGTCGTACAACACAGACTTGAAAAATAAAGTTTGTGAGTTAAAAAGCAAAGCTCTTGGTGACAATGGTACTGTTCTGGTGCCAAAACCAGGCTGGATTTACAAATCGACTAATTACAACCAAACCACGGTAAGTTTGCACCTAATTGCAAGGAGATAGGATTTCTTTCATTATCAGTATATAACGCTGAACAGTTTCATGTTGAAAGAAAGCTGTCCCCAGGAAGGGGGGCACTTTACTTTTGGGTTGATTGGGGTGGGTGTGTGCTCCAAATATTTCTGTCATGACCCAATCCCAGAATATAGGTAGGATTTTAAAACAGTTCCCAAAATGTGGATGTAGACAACAGTGACATGTGACAACAGTTTTCACCAAAAACCAACAGGAAAATTAACTAAAATTAAGGAACGTTAAGTGTATTAATTGACTTTATAGCGATTATACGCTCGAAACGTGTTTTTGAACATCTCACCTACCGGGTGTCCCACAAAAATTACTCCAGTTTGAAAAATCACCATAATTTGATTACATGATCGCTCCTCAATTTTCTTTTTTGCCAAGTGGAGCAAGGACGAAAACATTTTCTCAGACATTGCTGATCTTGTAATTCGTCTAAAATTAACAAATTTATCTTTTTTTAAGGCTACCTGGTTTTGAATCATACTGCAAAAAAGCATTTATGCTTGCCAGATCAATTTCTTTGTGTATATAAAGCTTCTAGTTTGGTCATAAAGGACAGAAAGAAATGCATACTATCATTGGAGACTTCTGTGATGATGAAAAATCTGAAAATTTTGGCTGTTAGGCAAGATTGAGTATTTTGCTTAAAAAGTATAGCTCAAAGTAAGGTTTTTCAACGTGTAATTTTTGACCTTGCTGCATCAAAAGCAAACATTTTAGCTTCTATAAATATTTTTGGGTCTTTGATAAAACAAGTAAAGAAGAAAATATTATCAAAGGTTTGATAATCAATTTTGGTGATTTTTTAAACAGGAGTACTTTTTTGGGACACCCGGTAGTTTTGGTACTTAAATCATAATATTCATTATGGTATCGTTGAATAGGAAAATTGTTGTTTATCCCAAACCTGAGCATTCCAAGAATTTCCAGCAAAAATTTAGACCTCAATCCTAAAATTTTTTTTTGAAAAGCACATCCCATTCCCAGAATTTTCATGCCACAAACCACCCCAAAAATGGATCACATCCCCATATGATTCAATAGTGAAGTCCCCCCCTCCTCTCGGTAAACTGCAATGGTGCTGATTGGGTAAATAAGACAATCCAAAAGAAAAGAATTAGGCACGCTTCAGCTTTTTCAGTTTTTGAAATTGAAACTGACATTGAATTATTTCAATGGCGAGAGAAATAAACTCCATGATACTGATCTGACTCCTTTTATTCGGGAAAAAAGCGTGACGCGAAGGCATAAAGGCTTTGTGAATGCGAACCTACCACAGGGAAACCAGTTATCTAGTTTGAGTTCGTTGCTTTTATCTTTTTGGACGCTGCGTAGCTTCTCCGGAGCTGCGGTGATGGAATCATGCATATGTGGCGAACGAAATGCGAAGGGGAAGCTCCACAGCGTCCACAAGGTAAAAGCAATGAACTCGAGTCAGATACTTGGTTTCCCTGTCAACCTACTAAGTTTTTTGTTACTTATTTTATCTGAAGATCAAACCAGTCACATTCATGGCAGCTGAACTTGTCTATCACGTGATATTTCATATGATCACTTTGAATACGTGTGGCAAGCAATGATCTGAGCAGACTGATGACATATTTGTGGTTGCGCCTTCGGAGCTGAAATTTTAGTTTGCATGTGATCAGTTAAATTCTGTCAATCACTGCGTGCTCCTCGAGGCTTTTGTCAGCATCGTTTCAGCATATTTTGACAAGAGTGTATACGCGGCTGTACTTACATCGATACATTGCCTTTAATGAGATAACAAAAAGTAAAACTTTTTATGAGACACATTTTAAGTTATACTTTTTACCCAGGTTGGTCCTACTTGTCAGAAGCTAAAGCCTTGTGCAAATGGCATCCTCTGCAAAGATACTTGTACAAGTCCATTCTATGAGTGTATCCACTGCAAAAAAGGCTATCAGGGCTTACATTGTGATAAACGAATAGGTAGGTCAAAATGTATTTAAGTAATTCTGTTTCCTATGAAATTGGGGATATGGTCGAGATCTCTGTTGGGTTTCAGCCCTCATTCAATGAACGGCTCTCATAACGAACAACCGGAGAGATGATCCCAACTTCTGTAGGGCTTACCACAGTTCATTCGTAGCTTAACATCCTCAAATCAGGAAGAATCCATTTCAGAATTCTTAAGATTTCATCCTTTCGAATTCAGGAAAAGCAAAGAACAGCACCTAGACATCTTTCCCAGCTGTGACATGCCCCATGTAGATGGTTGATTGTGAAATGAATAATTTATTTTTGACTATTGAAACAACTGAATTACTTTTGATAACACGGGCATGAAACTTTTTCGTGTTGTCCCTGCAAAAAGGTTAATATTGGTATAGTATCGTATGTAGCTGCCTTGATATTAGCAAAAATATTCCTTCTTTTTCAGATGGAGATGAGTGTAGCAGCAACCCTTGCAAACGTGGAACGTGTGTCGACAAGACTTTATCGTACAATTGTGTTTGCCCGCAAGGCTACAGTGGCACTAACTGTGAGATAAGTATGAAAACATTACCTTTGATTTTAAAAAATCTTGCTTACCTTTTGGCTTAAGGTTTGAGAACAGTGGCAGAATGAATGCTGCAAATTTGAAATATATTTTATTCAACCGAACCTCATGGTATGCCTCTCCTTAAAAGGCACTGAATGTCTTGCCCGGCACTCGGGGATGCTGCCCTACCAAAAATGCATATATCCCCACGTTACTGAATACCCCCTTAAAAGCTGAAGTCGGAGAAATGCTGTTCTACCAACATCATGGAATGCCCCGTTGAACTCAGAAGTGTTTATGTCAACACAACGGTATATCTTTATTGTACTTAATATCCCCTGTGGTACAGCATATTACCAACGTACTGCACAAGATTTGTACCGTGATTGTACAGGCTGATTTGCTCAACCAATGTCTACGTTGTTCTTGGGAGTTTTTGAAAGGATTGATCAATTTGATCATTGGTAACAAGGACAGATTTTGTAACACAATTGCACGAGTTGATTTTTATTGACACATCCATTCAAAGTGATTAGCGATTGCAGACAAAGGAATTCTCACAGCCAGTAATTCAAAACAAGCAAAGCCGCAAAAGTTTCTCTAAAACCAAGGTAGCTAGCTCGCTCATTGTGCATTCCAGAAAATGTTTTTAAGAGCAAATATGAGCATAGATCAAACGAAGAAGGATATATCTACACATCTGCCTCGGGCATTTGATTTCTTTTCTTCAGAAGCTGAGCAGTAAGTGTTTGAATTACATTAAAGATAAGAGAACTAAATATTTCTTCAACATAAGGTGGAGCAGTTTTTAAAAAAAATTTTATTTATCTTCATTTATTCTGTGCTTTGTGGGGAGCAAGTTTTTAGCTTTGAATTCTGTAGTCCCACCATGTGCTCGGTTTTTTGGACAGCCTCTTACTCAACATTGGGTACCAGGAGCTGCATGCATTATCAAAGTCAGGTTGAATAAGAGCATTAAAAGCAACTTGCTGTGAAGGGATTTATCCAAGAAGCTTTATTTTCCATAAAGAAATTTCAGCTTACCATTTATTACCACTTTCAACCAGGATTTCTTCATTTTGAAGGCCATTTAGCTCCCTTGAGCTCACCACAGCAATAAGAATTTCCAATTGCCGAAGGTTGCCATGATTACGCCTATCCTAGTTTGTGAGAGAATACAAAATTGGTGCCCTATTCGTCCCAAGTTTTTATGTAAAAGTCCATTGGTCGCAGTTTGAGCAAAAAAGGTTATTGTTGATGTTGTTGTTGTTGTCATTGTTGTTGTTGAAGCCTCGATGATTAGGAATATCTCGTAAGTTTAGAAAGCTTTCAGCTTATATTCTTTTCCAGAGGAAGCTTCATGTCATTCTGCGGAGAAGGATTCAATTCCTTCGATCTCTGCCGCTACTTTTTCCGCAACACTATCTAAATCTATCCCCCGCAAAAGCAGGAATCTACGGCAATCAAGTACAACTGCGGCGTCTAACCACCTATTGTTTGATATGCGAAATAATGCTAAGACCCCGTTTACACGGTAGCGGATCACTTTTGATCCGATACAAAAAGTGTTGCGGATCAGCCTCCCGTTTACACGAGCTCGAAGTGATCCGATACACTTCTTCTCCGCTATCTGCATCAATTTTGATCCTGCTACGAAAGCGAACTCTTTTTGCGTCGGATCACTTTTGTATCGGATCACTCTTGTTCTACGAAGTGTAAGCGCAAATGATCCACATCAATTTTGATTCGGATTCATTACGAGGGTATTTTCCATACAAACGAGGTTTAATCATAATTGCAGTTTGTCCTATTTTTGAAATGTTGATGTTGAAAGGAAATCACTGCTAAAATAACCTATCACTAAAAAACCATAACTTTAAAACCCTATTTAAAATGCCGAGAAAAATTAAAATCTTGAAATGTGACCTCGTCCTATTTCAATGGTGACCGCTGATCCGCTACCGTGTAAACGAGACCGTGATCCGATACAATTTTGATCCACTACCGTGTAGACGGGAGGATGATCCGTAACACTTTGATTCGTAACACTTTTGATCCGCTACCGTGTAAACGGGGTCTAAGTATTCAGGTGCGCCATTGAACTCACTTCATAGTCCATGATATCGATACAACGACAACAAAAGCAAGAACAACACTTCTTACATTTTTTGACTTTCCTCAGACTGGTTGAAGATCCACCAATCTATCTATAGCGAAAACTACGACCATGCGCCAAACGAGGACATATTTTGTGAGACATTAGCATGAGTTGGTTTTAATTAACACCGCAATTCAAAGCGATTAGCGATCGCAGACAAAGGAAGCTCTCTCAATCAGTAATTCAAAACAAAGAAAGCCGCAAAAGTTTCCCCAAAACCAGTAGGGCAAACTCTCGCCTTGTGCAAGCGAAAGATAAGTTTTTGAGAGAATTTGCGTGCATGTAATAACGAAAGAAGAAGGGTAAATCTAAAGTTTTGTGCGGCGGATTTCGTTTATGTGATTCAGAAGCCAAGCAGAAGGTATTCGTGTATGAAGGGCTTAAATGAAACGATTACAAAAAGCTCCTGAATCAAATAAACAAAATCCGCCAGACAGAACTTCAGATTTACCTTTCTTCTTTCGTTATAAGTACGTAGCTTCTGTTAAAAACAACATATCGCTTGCACAAGGCGAGAGTTTGCCCTACTATTTTCGGCGAAACATTTGCAGCTTTGTTTGCTGAGAGAATTCATTTTGTCTGCAGTCGCTAATCGCTGTGAATTGAGGTGTCAATCAAACGCAACTGTTGCTTTTGTATTGCAAAATCTGCCCTTGTTAGTGCCCCACAATTAACTTCATATTTTAAGAACCGAGCCATCAGTAATGAGTTTATCAATCCCTTTGCATTTTCGGACATTTAAAAGACCGACTAATGCAATGGTGATGTGTTGAGTCCCCGCCCTGCCGAACCTGGAACAAAGTGCGAGGAGAGTCGCCAACTCTCTTCAATTCCAGGTCGATGGAATCACGAGGTGTGGTTACATCGAGGGGAAGGATCAGGTCGCTGCTTCGATAAACTTATCTTCTCATCGTCCTGACACTACCTTTGGATGCTAGGTAGAAATAAAGAAAAAGGCAAAAAGACTAGCCAACAACTCTTATTGGATAGAAATTGTTGATTCTTGCTCTACTGGCAGAGAAGCATTTCAAAGGCCTTTGGGTGTCTCTAGCAAACAATTCCGTTGCGGTAAACCGTCAGCAGGCAAAGTTTATTTGGTGGTACCCAGTAGTTTTAAACAACCTTTATCGTAAAAACTGCAATTTCTCAAAAACGTTTTTTTTTCAGAGGTTGATCATTGCAAAAATCTACCTTGTTTCAATGGTGCTGTTTGCAACAGTCTTGTTGATCGCTTTACTTGCAATTGTGCTGCTGGGTTTACTGGTGAATACTGTGAACAGGGTAAGTGGTTTTATGTTTAAGAGCTTAACTTATTACCTCGTTCCCAGGGTGTTCTTACGTCATACGCTGATCACGAAGCCGAGTGAACAACGAACTCATTCTAAAGGCGTACACGTAATTCTATATAAGAAACTAAGAATTTTGGCCAGTACTGACAGTTTCTTGAAATCTTCTCTGATTTGTGGCCTATCATATTGCTACTAGATGAACTACAAGGAACACTTAAATTCCGGAAATCAGGATTTTTTCAAGCACCATTCTTTCAAATTTTTGTTCAGTTTTTGGGAAGATGATTAAAAATTGAAGCTCTCTCATATCTTGCTACTTTTAGTTCATATAGAAGCTCTTATGTCAAATGATATCTCTTGAAAATTGCAGCTCAGTATCTCTCACCTGAACAGAAGTGTCAATGTTGGGGCAGAGGGAAATTTTGCCCAGCGCAAAAAGGGTGTGGTTTTTAAATGGGTGTGTCTCCTATTGTATTATGAAAAGGATTTTTGTTGGATTGATTTGATCACAATAGATTACTTTAATGAATTATATAGCATCATGTACTGTAAAATATATGGTTTCTAGAATAACTTTGTCTGAAAAAGTGGTCTGTGAACCTATTCAGATACCTTAATTGACGCCTTACAAGGACTAAGTTGGCCCTGTAGTCATATCTCAAATTAGATGTCGTGAAAAAACCCGCCAAAAAAAGAGGAAGAGCTTTGCATGCACAATTCTGCATATCGCAAATCTCATGTGACTTTGAATTCGAGACATACTTAAGTTCTTTTACTGTGCATTATGTCTCGTTCAATTCCTACCCTGACCATCCCCCCTTTGGGCAGCCCGGGAGTCAACAAAAATTCCTTGCTCAAATGCCCGGGGGCCGGGGAAAAATTGATGGTCAAATGCCCGGGGGCCGGGCACTGAAAAAATGCTATATTCCCAGTCACTGTTTAAGCAAAAGCTCTCCTTCTTGTCAAATGCTACTCAAATGCCCGGGGGCCGGGGAAAGATGTACGGTCAAATGCCCGGGGGCCGGGAAAATTTGTTGTGCAAATGCCCGGGGGTGTCCCGGATAGTTGGAAAATTGCAAGTTCAATTGATTGCAATTGCAAGCTCAAAAAAGTTCAATTGCAAGAAAATTGCAAATTCCCGGATAGTTGGAAAATTGCAAGAGTTACCCCTATATTTAAAAGTGGCCAACAGAATGATCGCTCAAATTACAGACCCATATCAGTTCTCCCTTTTTTATCAAGGGTGTTTGAAAAGTTGGTTTACAATCAGCTTTATGAGTATATGGACGGAAATAAGCATCTTTTTTCGCATCAATCCGGTTTTAGGAGTTTGCATTCTGTAGTTACATCCCTTTTAAACAATACAAATGATTGGTACGTCAATATAGATAACGGAAAATACACTGCTATGGTCTTCATCGACCTTAAGAAAGCATTTGACACGGTCAATCATCAAATTCTTCTCGCGAAACTGAAGAAATATGGCATTGACGGCCTCGAATATTTATGGTTCCAATCTTACTTAGAAAACAGATGTCAGTTCTGTAAAGTTAATGGTGCATGTTCTGATTTGCACGATATTGATTGTGGTGTTCCTCAGGGATCGTGCTTAGGACCACTCCTTTTTCTAATCTACATTAATGATCTTCCTTTGGCACTCAATAAATGTAATCTGACAATGTATGCTGACGATACTAGCATCTCATATGCCTCTAAAAACATCGAAGAGCTTAATACGACACTAAATAGGGATCTCGATTGTCTAAACAAATGGTTGCAGGGTAACAAACTGTCGTTAAATGTTGTAAAGACGCAAGCGATGGTTATAGGTTCCCAACCAAACCTGAAGAAGATTGCTGAAAAGAAAGTAGATTCTCCAACTTTTTCTATTGGAGGCTCTGACATAAATCTAGTTAACAATGTGAAATATTTAGGTGTTCAACTTGACAGTAATCTTGACTGGAATCAGCACATGAAAGTCTTATGTGGCAAAGTATCTCGTGCTTTAGGTTTTCTCAAGTATGCTAAGAAATTCGTACCGAAACCTACTCTGATACAAATGTACCGAGGCATTGTCGAGCCACACTTTCGCTACTGTTGCTCTGTATGGGGAAGCTGTGGCGAAGCTAGATTGCAAGCTCTGCAAAAATTGCAAAATCGAGCTGCAAGGATTGTCTCAAATAGCAGTTATGATACATCTGCGACCCTTTTGATTAAGAACCTTAAATGGCTTACTGTCAGTGATATGATTAAAAGTGAAACAGCTACGGTTACGTATAAAGCAATAACTGGCCTTGCACCTAGCTATCTTTCTGATTTGTTCACAAAAAATTCTGACCGAAATATTGATATTAGCTTGCGAAATGCAGCCACTGATCTCTATATCCCAAGGATGACAACCTGCAAAGGACAAAAAGCGATATCTTTTCGTGGCGCTAGAACTTGGAATCAGCTTCCGTTGGATATAAAACAAGCAAATTCGCTTAATTCGTTTAAATGCCAACTAAAAAACCATCTGCAGCCTTCTGCTTGACCATTTGATTGTGATTTTTCGTTCCATTCACCAGTTTTGATTTTACTCTTTTTAATTTTTTATCATAAGTATTCTAGTTAGATTTTTTAGATTTTATCACTTGTAATTAGGTTATTTTAGTAAAGTATTGTTAATTTTGTAAGCTTTTTAACACGGCCCCCTGTAAAGCAGTCATTGATTGATGGGGCCACCGTGTATAAATAATTAAAAATGAAATGAAATGAAAATGTCCCGGGGGGAGGGGATGGTCAGGGTAGAAATTGAACGAGACATTAGTACGTGAGAAATGTCTCTCATTTGTATTACAGATATTAACGAATGTCTGTCATCACCATGCAAGCACGATGGAACGTGTAAAGATCAAATCAATGGTTATAAATGCAGATGCCGCAAAGGGATCATTGGCACAAATTGTGAGATAGGTAAGTGCAATTCATAAACTCAATACATGTCTGTTTTGCTTTTTGATTGGAGCTGATGCCGCTAGAACTTCGACTCATTTCCCTACGCTAAGCGGATTAGCCTCATACTTTTCAATATGGCCTAGAAATTGGGCCTAAATCATTTGCTAATTTTTCTCAAAGCGACCAAGACAATAACGCCACAAAGAAAAGGTTTGTCATAACTGCTGTACGATAAATCAGTATTTAAAGGTAATGTAAGCATATAAAAGTGGCTCAAGCCACTTGCGGTCAAATTCTAGACTATCAGATATCAGTATTTCCTGTTGACATAGATCAGTTACCTAAATATGGTGCGGCACGTGTCATAGGCTATTGTCTTTGCACCGCTATTTTTGTCAAGGCCTTCTATATGCTTAGATTCCCTTTAAATGAATATTTCTTCAAGCCATAATTGCAACAACACTTTCCTCGCAGTCACATTAATCAGCAAACAAAGAAGACAGACATTTGTTGTCGATTGATATTTTTTGTCAGGTTTTACAGCTGTGGGAAAACGAGGCCCTCACAGGGGCCACAACAACAACATCAGTTCAATTCAACGAGATGAGCAAGAGTTGAGGGTCTTGATGAAGACAGGCTATGCAATGTACACCCTTTCCTGAAAAGCTTTCATGTGGTACAGAAATGAATTTGATTTTATTTGATTATATTTTAATTTCTTTAGGCACGGTGGCCACGTCAGTCAAAGGACTGATTTACAGTGGGCCGTGCAAATACATACAATAACTAAATTAAAAGAAAAGCATACAAAATTAAACAATCTTATTTACAAAACAATCTAATAAGCAAATTAAAAGTAATGCATGAAAGAGAGAATCAGCATTCGCTGTTGGTATTTCTGATACTTTTTTTGAATGTTTCATACGTTTTTCATGATTTGATTTCAATAGAAAGATCATTCCACAATTTAGCACCCTTATACGAGAAGCTCTTTTGTCCGAAGGCCGATTTGCGATGAGGAACGGCCAAATCTGTTTTGGTATTGCGCAGTTCTCTCTTGCATGAATCGGATTATGAAATTCACAGTCTGTAAACTTGGGAAAATTTGGTGACAAAAATATCAGTTGTCTTTGATTGCTATGTCAGTACAAATCAAGTAACTTATATTCGGGGCTCGTCTTTTGTTCGGGGCTCATCTCTCGCTGGAGCGTAGGGTAGAGCTGCCCTGCGCTGAATTTGCACTTGATGCGCCGTTCTTGACGCTCTTTGGACTCATAAAGCGCGACATTGCGGTGAAATTGGATTGGTCTAGCTTTGCTGCGTGCGCCGCATCGAAAGATCTTCTCAAGTGTAAATTTGGCATTACCATTTTCTTAGTAGTATAAAGTTAATTTTCTCTGTAAATCGTTAGAAACTTTGTGGTGTTGTGTGTGGAGACAACTCGATAACGTTATGTTTTTTGTGCCTCCTCCACGTCAACAATAATTAACTTTGAGTTTTGTTTTTTGTCTTTCAAACTTCAGTGATATAGAAAAAATCAAGTAACGATTTCAAGCAAAGAGATTTCCACGCGCAAAAAGCGAGCCACTGCCATGTAGCAAAGCAGACCACGAAAATTGCCCTAAAATGGCGGATGGGCCAATTAAAAGGTCTAGCCCCACAAGGAAAACATTTCCCATTTTCTAATCCCTTCCATACTCTTGCACCTCTATAAGCGAAAAAATTCTGTCCACCATCAGTTTTCAGGAATGGAACTCTCAATTCACAATGTGTATTGCACGAAACTCGAGGGCAAGTCTGAGAATTTTGTACAAATAGATCTTGCATGTAGTCTGTGCTAGCTTATTCAGCGACTTCAAAACCAATTTATAGATTCTTCTTTTACGGGACTAGAAATAAAGAGAAGTCCCAGGTGCAAAGCAGAGTTGGCACAGGGGCATCGTATCTAGCATTAGAATTATTCTGAAACTCTTTTTGTCATTTCTGAAGTCGATCAAGGGTGGTCTTATTTGAACATTCCCAAACAAGGCAACAATATCTGAAATGAGGTTTGACGATGCTCTTGTATAAACCTTGGACCGTGTTAAGTGGCAGATATCTTTTGGCATACTTTATAAGTCCAGTATTCCAACTAAGTTTATCGTCAATTTGGACACCAAGATATTTCGTTGAATTTACTTCTTCAATCGATTCATTCGAGATTTCGAAGTCGGTTGTCGAGGCGACCTTCTTTAGAAGGTGGTTACTTCCAAAAGCCATCGACTGTGTCTTAGCTACGACAAGAGACAATTCATTTCCCTTAGCCACGACTTGATCTTTGAGAGATCTTTATTAAGCTTAGATTTAACCTCGTCAAGGTCTTTATTAGCATAAGACCAGCTAGTATCATCAGCATGCATCGTGATATTGGCACTTTTGATTGAAAAGGGCAAGTCATTTGCATAGATAAGGATTAATAATGGTCCCAAGCATGAGCCTTGTGGAGCCCCATGGGATATTTGCTCGATAGAAGAATCTTTGTTCCCAACTGTATAGCACTGTCTTATGTTGTTTCGATTGCTAGAACTAGATCCATCCAAATGATGTCATCTAACATATCGAACCCGGGGGACCACTTGGTACCTAATGTGTTATCATGCTCGTACAAAAAAGCGCGGGAAAGGGTGCCTTTCTTGAAAGTAGGCACGGGCCCACGAGGGCCCGTGTTTAGGGGTGCCAATTCCACCACAATTTCAAAAAAGGGTGCACTTTTCTGCATTTGATAAATTTAAACTCCTCTACAATGATATTTTAATCAAAATTTATAAAATAGAATTCATAACTAGTCAAAAAACTTAGCAGACCAGCACAAGATGGGGTAGGAAGTCGGGAGCAGCTTTGTCCTCTTCAAATCACACTGGCAATATTAGCAATTTTAGTAACTGATTTGTCAGCGATTAGGGTTCCTGAACAAGAGAAGTTATATTTTGACACGGGAAAGGGTATGTTCTGAAGACAATTTTCCGCAAATAGGGTATGTACTTTGCTGAAACAGGTCAGCGTTTAGGGTGAATATGTCAAGCCTTTGTACGAGCATTATACTATAGGAAAGTATAAGAGTGGTCCCCCCGGGATCTCGAACTACATGTCATCTGACATACAGACAATGAGGTCCCAATCCAAAAAGATCTTGTATAAACATTTCTTTGAAAAAGTGTTTTATTTGCCGTGTGAGAACATGCTTATGTTCTTTTGTAACACCAACTTAGCATTTTCTAATGCAGAAAATCAGGTAATGATCACTCAGAAAAATGGGAACCACACCAGATGTTACGAATTTTTTCTCATCTGTGAACCAGGGACGTGCACGGATATTGATACGACGAGAAGTCAAATACAAGTAAGGTATGTTTTACCTGGTGATTTTTTGTGTATGGAGATTTACTATATTGGTTTATTCCCAGCAATTGGAGAGAGTTGCAAAGAGATAAAGGAAAAGCACCCTAGTTATGAGAGCGGGTATTATGCAATCAATGCAACACGAATTGGAAAAGAATACATCACTGTATATTGCCTTATGATAATGGATGGAGGTACGCATAATGTTATTCTTTCTTTATTCTGCTTAATTTCTATTGATTTGTTGCTTGTGCTCGGTTTCTTTAGTCACTGAGGAGGAGAGGAAAGCAAGAATCTTTCTTTTCCCTCCTCACTAGTGATCAAAACGTTTGCGCGCAAGCTACAATGCCTGCCAAAAGTCTTGGAACAGTTTTTTGCCTTTGTGATGTACCCCTCTCCCTCTCAGAACAATGTTGTTCTGTGATGATAAATTGGGGATGGCAGGACAATTCGCGACTCTGATGGAATGCTTGGACAATAACCTTGCAAATTAACATTGTTTTGAGGGTGAGGGTTGTTTAAACCTAATCGCTATGATTGGAACTGCCGGTTTTCAAGAAATGGCTTAAGTGTTCCAAGGATTTTTCGCAGGCGCTGTAGAGATGTGTACATCAAAC